>CM033752.1:17658968-18203052 GCA_019671005.1 Hibiscus mutabilis | reverse complement strand
AGTCCATTTACATGCCCAAATGTAAAAATTCAGGTTGATATAATCATTCGAACTCATACAATTGCAAATCTAAAACTCAAGGACCAAAATGAAAGAAACAGAAACCTTCAAAGATTCCAAAATAATAGAATTAACTACAGCCGTACCGGTACGCGTACAAGTGTTTTGGTACACTTTTTTAAAGTCAAAAACTCAGTTTCCAGTAACCAAAACTCGTACCGAAACGCTTGCTCGCGTATTGAAATGCCTAACCAAAAATGCTAAGGACCGTACCAGAACACTTGCTCGAGTACCGAAATGCTAAGCCTGGTAAGGCTGGCCCATATCGAAACACCCTCCCGCGTATCGATACGCTATGCCTGAAATGGCCTAGCCGTACGGTACGGGGACACTTGTTTCAATATACCTGGACCTGTAATGTCATTTTTAGCTAGTTTTCACACAAATCTAGATGCATTCAGGTCCTAGCAACTTTCAAACACACATATAAGCATCCAACAACACATTTATCAACATTTGCACCATGGTTTAGCAACCATACAAGCTTTTACTACCATATAGATTAGTCTAGAGGCATGCTCCCTAGATCACATCACTAAACGTACCAAAATGCTCAAACAGACATAAGCATCATACCAACATTACTTTCATACCATATTCAACATGTTAAGCTCATTGAAGCATTCCATCCAGGCAAAACCATCTATATGCATACTTAGGTAACCACAAAACATCAACCATAGGTAACAATGCACAAAATGCAAAACAACAACAATCAAACTCCGAAATCATAGCATTATACAGGCTCAAAAATAGGGAATAACAGAATTACAAATCCCAAAATCTACGGTGAACACATTGCCTTATTAACCGAAAACTAAAACCGAGTTTATACATAAATAGTCTTGTCCTTGGATCCCGTTAACTTTGCCTTTGCTGCCTCCAAACCTTAATGCTCTGCATTATTAGGAAAAAGAGAGCGTAAGCACACTTGCTTAGTGAGGATGCTCTTAAAACAATGATGCATTAACCCTTGAAAAACAAACAATTGTTTTCAAACCATGCTTACGACCTAAACAAGTTCCAATGATTCCAATTCACAACATGCATATCGACCTTATGCAAAACATTATAATCCATATGCTTAAGTCCCCAAAGCATCATATACAAAACCATGCTTAAATTCCGAAGCATTAATTCATAAACCATACTTAAATTCCAAAACATTAAATCATAAACCATGCTTAAATCCCAAAGCATTAAATCATAAGCCATGCTTAAATTCCAAAGCATTAAATCATAAACCATGCTTAAATCCCAAAGCATTAAATCATAAACCATGTTTAAATCCCAAAGCATTAAATCATAAACCATGCTTCAATCCCAAAGCATAAAAATAGGTTCAACAAACACTTTCATATATTGGAAATTATAGTGACCTAGGATAGTCGAACACTATCCATGATTAGCCGACCGCTAATCATTAGTTAACCGACCCTTAACTTTACACATCGGATACACGGATCTCCCTTAATAATCGACCATTAAAAGACTACTGCATGCCGATCGCATGGTTAAACATCCTTGCCGACCACAAGATTTACACCAACAAGGGGAACTGACCGCTCAACCCAAGTGACAACAACATAGTCCGAGTAGCCGACCGCTATACCTCAAGGACCTTTAACCACGACCGATTTTTCAACATATTATAGTGCACTTTATCCTCTGGCGTGCCAACTATATCCATATGTTTTCTCACCTTGTCACATAGCCAATATATCATTTACAAAACCATTTACTCATTGTTTTGCAACGCATTACACAGAATCCCCACATATACGAATCACATTGCTATAGTAATATCACATTCTGACCAGAATAAAAACCAATGCTCACAAGCATTTAATACATTTATAAGTCACTGCATATGTACTTAAAAACCATGCATTTACAGTAATTAAAACCAACCATGTTTAAGACCAAAATATGGTCATATCCGAACCGATATTAAAGAGCAAAGGAAGGAAACTTACTTCCAAGCTTAGGTAAGTTTTTCAAACTTAGATAAAACTTCCAAAACCACTTTCAAACCTTTGAAAGACTTAAAAACCATGCATTTACAGTAATTCAAATGTAATGAAATGGCATAATTTTGAGCTAGTTGTAATTTTCATTTAGTTAAGGGGGCAAAATCGAAAAAGGTGAAAAATGAATAAAAATTTCATTTTTCAAGTAACAAGTGGCAAATTATTATTCTATATTAGAATACAAGTCCAATTTGATGAACAAAAAGTTCATCCTCTTTCTCCTAATTTTGAACTTGGAGAAACATATAGGGAAAAATAAAGAAAATTTTTGTAGCTCAAATTCAATGCATTTGATCAAGAATTCAAGCAAGGTTGTTTAAGGTAAAGTGATCTACTCTTCATTCTCTACATTTTGATAGTAAAATTGCATGGAGTTCTGAAGTATTGGATTAGGGTTTAAAGAGAGAAAAATTAGGGTTTCATGGATTATGATTGAAATTAAGTAGTAGATGATGAATTAAGCTTAGTTTTGATGAAAACAAGCTTGAAATCAAGTTAATTTCATGTTGAAAGTAATAAACCCTAATCTTGAAATTTAGAGTTTTAATTAGGATTATGGAATTGATGATGAAATTGAATTAATTGTGATTCAATAAGCTTAATTTTGAAGTTAGAATGAAAAATCACCATTTGGAAAATTTAGGGAGCAATTCGAAAATGTGGAAAATTTGGGGGGGATTATTCTTGAATTTTTATTTGATGGGGGAAATGATGTATTTTTGGTGAAAAGTTTATTTTAGCATATTATAATGCTAATTGGATCAAAAATCAATTTTTATAGTGAAGGACCAATTCGACAACTTGGGAAAATTTAGGGATTAAATTGTCAAAAATTTATTTGATGATGGAAATGGGTAGAAAATGATATTTCAAGCTTGAACTGACAATTTAGGACCAAATTGAAAATTTTGAAAAGTTTAGAGACCTATTCGACATTTTGAGAAAATTACGAGGATATTTATGGAATTATTTTGTTGAAGAAGGATTAAAGAGCAATTATTGAAAATGTGATCAAATTGACTTGAAATGATGAAAAGGACCATTTTGGCAAGAATGGGAAAATAGAGGATTGTTTTGGAAATTATTGTTTTGATGGTGGCTTAGATGAAAATGAGCTAGAACTGATGATTCAAGTTTATTAAGGACTAAAATGGGAGAATTTCAAACTGTCCAAAGTTTGGGGACCAATTCGGTCAAATGGAAAATAAAAGGGAAAGTGTTGTAATTATTGGTAATAGGTGATCACTTGAATTAAGTTTAAATTCAAGTACCTTGGTAAAATTAGTGACTAAAATGTCATATTAGTAAAGTTTGAAACTTTATGGAAAGTGACTTGAACGATTTTGAAATACAAGAATTGGAACATTTAGAGCATGAATAGTTGTTGAATGTTCAAATTGGTCATTAAGGACCGTAATAACTTTTGAACAGTACAAGGAAGAAAGGAAAAACATTTATAAATGTTGTATTTGGGTGATTATATTAACAATACGTCTAAAATATTGTTAGATTGGTATCTAACAAATATTTCCTTTATTTTATTTATAAAGTTCAAGTTCAAATCAAGAGAGGTTCGTGGGGTAATGAAAAAAAAGTTTAAAGAGGACTTAGTGAGGCATACAAATAAATGGCACAGGTGAGTGCAATGCATACATAACATTATACATGGATGTTTTATACATCACCGGTAGGACTTGCGATGAGTCTACCTGGTTTATATATTGTCATGATAATTATGTCATTGATCATATATTTGACATACTTTAAATATGTCAAAGGTTGAAAATAAATGCATTGATCACTAGTTATTGATTATGGTTTACTATTAATGTTATTCAGTTATGAACCGCTTCATGTTAATATAAATTGATATACATTGCCATGGATGAAATATTTGATGATATAAAGCCCAAGTATGATATAAAGGTTCAAAGGTATAGTTGGCTAGCCATAGAGTCATAAACAACTGTATAAATATTCTAAGCACTTCATGTAAAGTGCAAATTTATTCTAAGCACTTCAAGTAAAGTGCAAATTCCATTAATGGTATACTCCGGTAAGTATACCGAAGCACTTCGGTGCTAAGCACTCCCGGTAGAGTGCTATAATACCCAATACTCAAGTAAGTATAGGGGGATGACTCGTGTACATAGAATCTCTTAATTCGATACCTTGGGCTAAATAAAATGAAATGAATCAAAAGAAACAGAAAGATAAGCTTGAAAGGTTGCAGGTAGAAATCGAAAAAAGGTACTGGTAAGCATTGAAAGCTTACAGATGGAAATGGCAACGTTATTGGTAAGACCTAATCTTATCACTTTGATATACATATATGCTATTACATATTTATTTATGTTAACGAGCATGTAATGGTAAGGTGATCATATGCATTGTTAATCATTAATATTGATATTATGCCAATTGCACTTGAATTCAAATTATTGCCCCACTAAGTAAATACTTAGCGTGTGACTGTTTCACGCGTAGGAAAAGAGGAGCGTTTAGAGTAAGGAGCATTAGTAGACATCATTTATGAAGAACAAGTACATCAGTATCAGTGACATAATATTTGAGGTTGTTTGATATTCACTAGTTGGCATATTTATTAAAAGGTTATGCATGCTCTGATATAAATTGTATTTTAGTTGGAATCTAGGTGAATTTTGAATCAGACATTCTTTAGGCAATTCACTAATTATATAAAGTCGAATTAAATTGATAAGATGCTGGCTGAAATTAAACCTGATTTGAAGACGAAAATATAAAGTTTAAACTTTACGCGATTAATTAGATTTGTAAATAAAGACTAAATTGTAATATTTTTAATTTTTTTTACCAAATTATAAATATAGATGCTTTTACAAATGTTTTGTGACATCTCTATCTCGTGTTCAATGATGAATACGAGAAAGGGGTGTTACATTTATTGGTATCAGAGCTACAGGTTTAGCCGGTTCTTGGCCAAAATGGAAGTGGTTTTATGTTAAAAAAAGTATACATGCCACTAGGATATCAATATTACTGATCTTATGTTTGTATGATTTGATTAATATCACTCTTTACTAAAATAAATTTAAGATGAGTCGGTGAATGAGAGGTTCTGAAAAGAACCGGCAGTGGTAATAGTACTTTGAATTTAGTAGAATAAGAAAGAACACCGACACAAAAGGGAGTGACGGTGTAGGACTAAGGAATATCTAAATTTAAATGAAAAGTAGATAAATGTCTAGTGACTGCAGATTGGTGGTTAAATTATTTGAAGATTAGTATGGATGGATTTTACTGTTGGATAGAAAAAAATTGGATGAAATTGTATTGTTACTCTGAGAATAAATTAGATTGAGGGAATCATAAGGATTTGCTTCACAGTGGTTGTGCACATCATTTTGATTTTATAATTATAGAACTGATAAAGATTTGAATGAACTAAAAATCATAGTTGGCATATTTTATCTTTTTGATAAAACTGTATTGATTTTGATTGATCAAGACTCTATGTACATTCATATATAAGTACGAAGTTGAGTGGCGAACGATATATCCTCTTAGAACCTATTTCGAGTAATATAGTGACTCCAAACTTGTTGAGTTATAATGTAAGGATGAGTTGGACATGTAGAAATTGTCTGAAAAAGGTGCAAGAAACTGAGTTTCTGGAAAACCTAATGGAGCTACCTTTCGAAGAAATTGAAATGGTTTTAGGCATGGATTGGTTATCTTTTTACTATGCTAGTGTGGATTGTTGCTTAAAGCGATTAATCTTGAAAATTTCAAAAGGTGAAGAATAATAGTAGTGGGTGAAAGGATGAATCTTCTATCTAATGTGATTTCAGCTGTTTCTGTCAAGAAACGGTTGCTACAAGGTTGCCAAGTTTTCTTAACAAATGTGGTAGATACCAGAACTGCTGAGATTAAATTGGAAGATATTCCTACAGTTTAGAAGTATCCAGAGGTATTTCCTGATGAATTACCATGATTACCCCTGATCAAGAAGTAGAATTTAAAATAGAGGTATTACCTGGTACTGCACCCCTATCGATGGCCCCGTACAGAATGGATCCAACCGAGCTTTGAGAGTTAAGGGTACAATTACAAGAATTGTTGGATTGGGGTTTTATAAGACCAAGTGTGTCACCTTGGGGCGCACCGGTGTTATTCGTGAAAAAGAAAGATGGATCTATATGATTATGCATAGATTATCATCAGCTAAATAAAGTAATAATGAAGAATAAGTATCATCTTCCAAGGATTGATGATCTTTTTGATCATTTAAAAGGGTGCAGTTGTAGTTTCGAAGATTGATATTCGATTAGGGCATTATAAGTTGAAGATTCAGGAAGATGATATTCTAGAGACGGTTTTCCAAATTTAGTACGGATATTATGAGTTTGTATTAATGTTGTTTGGATTGACTAATACTCCTACCGCATTCATGGATCTGATGAACTGAATAATTCAGTCTTATTTGGATTAGTTTGTGATGATATTTATTGATGATATTTTAGTTTAATCAAAGACAAGAGAGGTTTTCGGGAGTTACTTTTCTTGGTCATATGGTTTCAGAAAAATGAATAAGAGTGGGTCTCAAGAAAATACAAGCTATAGTTGATTGGAATTACCAAAGAATATATCAGAGGTTCGAAGTTTCTTGAGACTAGCCAATTATTATCGAAAGTTTGTAAAGAATTTTTCAATGATTGCTTCTCTAATGACCAAGACACTAAGGAAAGATGTATTATTTATTTGAATGAATAAAAAAGATTCTCAAAGAAAAGATGAGAAGTGTTATCAAGGTTCAAACAAGTGGAAAATGGTGAAACCAAAGGCTTTAAAGTTAATTTGAAAGATACTTGTATTATCGAGCAAGAATCTATATTTCGATTGATGAAGAATTGAAGAAATAACTTCTGTTTGAGGCACATTAGTCTTTTGACTATGCATCAAAGTGGAAATAAGATGTATCAAGATATAAGATTGATATTGGTGGTCAAGCATGAAAAGATTTATAACTGAGTTTATTTCTAAATGCTTGACATGTTAGCAAGTAAAAGTAGAACATCAAGTGCCTTTTGGATTGTTGCAATTGATTTCCATTCCTCAGTGGAAAGGGAAAATGAGTAACCATGGATTTTTTAATAGGGCTACCTTTGACACCGTACAAGAAATATTTGAGTTGGGTAATAGTTGACAGATTGACCAAATCAGTACACTTCTTTCCTGTCTGAAATAGATTATTCTATAGACAAGTATGCTGAGTTATATATTAAGGAGGTAGTTCGGTCACATAGAGTACATATTTCAATAGTATCTGAAAGAGATCCAATGTTTACTTCAAGATTTTGAAAATCTTTGCATAAAGTCTTGGGTACTCGATTCAACTTTAGCACAACTTTTCATCCTCAACAGATGAACAATCAGAATGAACTATTCAGATTTTAGAGATATGTTAACGGTTTGTGTAATTGAATTAGAAAGATCATGGAAAATGTATTTTCCTTTAGCTGAATTTGCTTATAATAATAGTATTAGGAAAACATCAGAATGGCACCATTTGAAGTATTATCGGAAGAAGATGAAATTGCATGGAGTTCTGAAGTATTGGATTAGGGTTTAAAGAGAGAAAAATTAGGGTTTCATGGATTATGATTGAAATTAAGTAGTAGATGATGAATTAAGCTTAGTTTTGATGAAAACAAGCTTGAAATCAAGTTAATTTCATGTTGAAAGTAATAAACCCTAATCTTGAAATTTAGAGTTTTAATTAGGATTATGGAATTGATGATGAAATTGAATTAATTGTGATTCAATAAGCTTAATTTTGAAGTTAGAATGAAAAATCTCCATTTGGAAAATTTAGGAGCAATTCGAAAATGTGGAAAATTTGGGGGGGATTATTCTTGAATTTTTATTTGATGGGGGAAATGATGTATTTTTGGTGAAAAGTTTATTTTAGCATATTATAATGCTAATTGGATCAAAAATCAATTTTTATAGTGAAGGACCAATTCGACAACTTGGGAAAATTTAGGGATTAAATTGTCAAAAATTTATTTGATGATGGAAATGGGTAGAAAATGATATTTCAAGCTTGAACTGACAATTTAGGACCAAATTGAAAATTTTGAAAAGTTTAGAGACCTATTCGACATTTTGAGAAAATTACGAGGATATTTATGGAATTATTTTGTTGAAGAAGGATTAAAGAGCAATTATTGAAAATGTGATCAAATTGACTTGAAATGATGAAAAGGACCATTTTGGCAAGAATGGGAAAATAGAGGATTGTTTTGGAAATTATTGTTTTGATGGTGGCTTAGATGAAAATGAGCTAGAACTGATGATTCAAGTTTATTAAGGACTAAAATGGGAGAATTTCAAACTGTCCAAAGTTTGGGGACCAATTCGGTCAAATGGAAAATAAAAGGGAAAGTGTTGTAATTATTGGTAATAGGTGATCACTTGAATTAAGTTTAAATTCAAGTACCTTGGTAAAATTAGTGACTAAAATGTCATATTAGTAAAGTTTGAAACTTTATGGAAAGTGACTTGAACGATTTTGAAATACAAGAATTGGAACATTTAGAGCATGAATAGTTGTTGAATGTTCAAATTGGTCATTAAGGACCGTAATAACTTTTGAACAGTACAAGGAAGAAAGGAAAAACATTTATAAATGTTGTATTTGGGTGATTATATTAAAATATGTCTAAAATATTGTTAGATTGGTATCTAACAAATATTTCCTTTATTTTATTTATAAAGTTCAAGTTCAAATCAAGAGAGGTTCGTGGGGTAATGAAAAAAAAGTTTAAAGAGGACTTAGTGAGGCATACAAATAAATGGCACAGGTGAGTGCAATGCATACATAACATTATACATGGATGTTTTATACATCACCGGTAGGACTTGCGATGAGTCTACCTGGTTTATATATTGTCATGATAATTATGTCATTGATCATATATTTGACATACTTTAAATATGTCAAAGGTTGAAAATAAATGCATTGATCACTAGTTATTGATTATGGTTTACTATTAATGTTATTCAGTTATGAACCGCTTCATGTTAATATAAATTGATATACATTGCCATGGATGAAATATTTGATGATATAAAGCCCAAGTATGATATAAAGGTTCAAAGGTATAGTTGGCTAGCCATAGAGTCATAAACAACTGTATAAATATTCTAAGCACTTCATGTAAAGTGCAAATTTATTCTAAGCACTTCAAGTAAAGTGCAAATTCCATTAATGGTATACTCCGGTAAGTATACCGAAAGCACTTGGTGCTAAGCACTCCCGGTAGAGTGCTATAATACCCAATACTCAAGTAAGTATAGGGGGATGACTCGTGTACATAGAATCTCTTAATTCGATACCTTGGGCTAAATAAAATGAAATGAATAAAAAGAAACAGAAAGATAAGCTTGAAAGGTTGCAGGTAGAAATCGAAAAGGTACTGGTAAGCATTGAAAGCTTACAGATGGAAATGGCAACGTTATTGGTAAGACCTAATCTTATCACTTTGATATACATATATGCTATTACATATTTATTTATGTTAACGAGCATGTAATGGTAAGGTGATCATATGCATTGTTAATCATTAATATTGATATTATGCCAATTGCACTTGAATTCAAATTATTGCCCCACTAAGTAAATACTTAGCGTGTGACTGTTTTATTTCAGAGGAAAAAAGAGGAGCGTTTAGAGTAAGGAGCATTAGTAGACATCATTTATGAAGAACAAGTACATCAGTATCAGTGACATAATATTTGAGGTTGTTTGATATTCACTAGTTGGCATATTTATTAAAAGGTTATGCATGCTCTGATATAAATTGTATTTTAGTTGGAATCTAGGTGAATTTTGAATCAGACATTCTTTAGGCAATTCACTAATTATATAAAGTCGAATTAAATTGATAAGATGCTGGCTGAAATTAAACCTGATTTGAAGACGAAAATATAAAGTTTAAACTTTACGCGATTAATTAGATTTGTAAATAAAGACTAAATTGTAATATTTTTAATTTTTTTTTACCAAATTATAAATATAGATGCTTTTACAAATGTTTTGTGACATCTCTATCTCGTGTTCAATGATGAATACGAGAAAAGGGTGTTACATTTATTGGTATCAGAGCTACAGGTTTAGCCGGTTCTTGGCCAAAATGGAAGTGGTTTTATGTTAAAAAAAGTATACATGCCACTAGGATATCAATATTACTGATCTTATGTTTGTATGATTTGATTAATATCACTCTTTACTAAAATAAATTTAAGATGAGTCGGTGAATGAGAGGTTCTGAAAAGAACCGGCAGTGGTAATAGTACTTTGAATTTAGTAGAATAAGAAAGAACACCGACACAAAAGGGAGTGACGGTGTAGGACTAAGGAATATCTAAATTTAAATGAAAAGTAGATAAATGTCTAGTGACTGCAGATTGGTGGTTAAATTATTTGAAGATTAGTATGGATGGATTTTACTGTTGGATAGAAAAAAATTGGATGAAATTGTATTGTTACTCTGAGAATAAATTAGATTGAGGGAATCATAAGGATTTGCTTCACAGTCAGGGTTGTGCACATCATTTTGATTTTATAATTATAGAACTGATAAAGATTTGAATGAACTAAAAATCATAGTTGGCATATTTTATCTTTTTGATAAAACTGTATTGATTTTGATTGATCAAGACTCTATGTACATTCATATATAAGTACGAAGTTGAGTGGCGAACGATATATCCTCTTAGAACCTATTTCGAGTAATATAGTGACTCCAAACTTGTTGAGTTATAATGTAAGGATGAGTTGGACATGTAGAAATTGTCTGAAAAAGGTGCAAGAAACTGAGTTTCTGGAAAACCTAATGGAGCTACCTTTCGAAGAAATTGAAATGGTTTTAGGCATGGATTGGTTATCTTTTTACTATGCTAGTGTGGATTGTTGCTTAAAGCGATTAATCTTGAAAATTTCAAAAGGTGAAGAATAATAGTAGTGGGTGAAAGGATGAATCTTCTATCTAATGTGATTTCAGCTGTTTCTGTTAAGAAACGGTTGCTACAAGGTTGCCAAGTTTTCTTAACAAATGTGGTAGATACCAGAACTGCTGAGATTAAATTGGAAGATATTCCTACAGTTTAGAAGTATCCAGAGGTATTTCCTGATGAATTACCATGATTACCCCTGATCAAGAAGTAGAATTTAAAATAGAGGTATTACCTGGTACTGCACCCCTATCGATGGCCCCGTACAGAATGGATCCAACCGAGCTTTGAGAGTTAAGGGTACAATTACAAGAATTGTTGGATTGGGGTTTTATAAGACCAAGTGTGTCACCTTGGGGCGCACCGGTGTTATTCGTGAAAAAGAAAGATGGATCTATATGATTATGCATAGATTATCATCAGCTAAATAAAGTAATAATGAAGAATAAGTATCATCTTCCAAGGATTGATGATCTTTTTGATCATTTAAAAGGGTGCAGTTGTAGTTTCGAAGATTGATATTCGATTAGGGCATTATAAGTTGAAGATTCAGGAAGATGATATTCTAGAGACGGTTTTCCAAATTTAGTACGGATATTATGAGTTTGTATTAATGTTGTTTGGATTGACTAATACTCCTACCGCATTCATGGATCTGATGAACTGAATAATTCAGTCTTATTTTGGATTAGTTTGTGATGATATTTATTGATGATATTTTAGTTTAATCAAAGACAAGAGAGGTTTTCAGGAGTTACTTTTCTTGGTCATATGGTTTCAGAAAAATGAATAAGAGTGGGTCTCAAGAAAATACAAGCTATAGTTGATTGGAATTACCAAAGAATATATCAGAGGTTCGAAGTTTCTTGAGACTAGCCAATTATTATCGAAAGTTTGTAAAGAATTTTTCAATGATTGCTTCTCTAATGACCAAGACACTAAGGAAAGATGTATTATTTATTTGAATGAATAAAAAAGATTCTTAAAGAAAAGATGAGAAGTGTTATCAAGGTTCAAACAAGTGGAAAATGGTGAAACCAAAGGCTTTAAAGTTAATTTGAAAGATACTTGTATTATCGAGCAAGAATCTATATTTCGATTGATGAAGAATTGAAGAAATAACTTCTGTTTGAGGCACATTAGTCTTTTGACTATGCATCAAAGTGGAAATAAGATGTATCAAGATATAAGATTGATATTGGTGGTCAAGCATGAAAAGATTTATAACTGAGTTTATTTCTAAATGCTTGACATGTTAGCAAGTAAAAGTAGAACATCAAGTGCCTTTTGGATTGTTGCAATTGATTTCCATTCCTCAGTGGAAAGGGAAAATGAGTAACCATGGATTTTTTAATAGGGCTACCTTTGACACCGTACAAGAAATATTTGAGTTGGGTAATAGTTGACAGATTGACCAAATCAGTACACTTCTTTCCTGTCTGAAATAGATTATTCTATAGACAAGTATGCTGAGTTATATATTAAGGAGGTAGTTCGGTCACATAGAGTACATATTTCAATAGTATCTGAAAGAGATCCAATGTTTACTTCAAGATTTTGAAAATCTTTGCATAAAGTCTTGGGTACTCGATTCAACTTTAGCACAACTTTTCATCCTCAACAGATGAACAATCAGAATGAACTATTCAGATTTTAGAGATATGTTAACGGTTTGTGTAATTGAATTAGAAAGATCATGGAAAATGTATTTTCCTTTAGCTGAATTTGCTTATAATAATAGTACCAGGAAAACATCAGAATGGCACCATTTGAAGTATTATCTGGAAGAAGATGTAAGGTTCCACTTAATTGGTTTGAGCTATAGGACCAAAATGTACAAAATAATTCGAAGGAAAATGGAATTGATCTAACTCTATAAAAGGAGAACAAAGTGAGAATTATTCAGAATAATTTGAGATAAATTGTTTCTAAAGGTATTAACCTGGAAGAAAAGGTTACGATTTGGATAAAAAGGAAAAGCTTAGCTCTAGATTTATTGGACCATGTGAGATCTTGAAAAGAGTAGGACCTTTGTTTTACTAGTTAGCCTTACCACCAGAGATAAGCAAACTACACGATGTATTTCATGTATCTATACTATAAAGATATTGGTTAGATCTCTCACATGTCATCACTCCCGAGGAAATTGAGTTACAACTATATTTAACATATGAAGAAGAGCCAGTGAAAATTCTAGTATATAGAGTTAAAGAATTAAGGAACAAGAAAATTCATGTGGTGAAAATTCTTTGGGGAAATCACAAGGTTGAGGAAGCCACTTGAGAAACTAAGAAGTAGATGAAAAAGCAATATCCAAACCTTTTGAATCAAGTATATGTTGAAAATTCGAGGACGAATTTTCTTAAAGGGAGTGAATTATGATACCCCAAAATTTACTAAGTTGATTAAGGGTCATTTAGTAATAAGATAATAGCTTAAAAGCTAACTTAGTGACTAAAATGATAAAAATGCAAAAGTTAGGATTTCTCTAATTATGGGTTTTGAAAAGGAAATTTCTAAGGTTTAAAGGTCTCATGTGATACATAGTGAATTGAATAAGGTGTTCTTAAATTTTGGTTAAATTTTAAGGAAATTTGGAATGAGAATTGAAGTTTAAAAAGTTAGTGACCAAAATGTAATTTTTGGAAATTTTATGACTAAAGTATAAACTTTGGAAAAATCTGGGGACTAGAGTTGTAATTTCCAAAAATTTAAGGGTTTGTATTTCATAAATAAATAGATCACCTTACGGTGTGGATCGAATGTGAAGATTTTGGTTGGATCCGATGTTTCTATTATTGAGAAATTACAGTCGAAGTTTAAATGGAATTTGGATATCCGAATTGAATCGAATAATTATGAGATTCATCATAAGATAGAGGAAGGTTATAAAAGTTCATTATAAAAGCTTAATGAAGGATTTTCAAGAAAGATGTTACCCGATAGAGATTTTGGGTAATTATCGATATTTTTGGATCAAGTCAAATTTCTAAGTTTGACTTTATTAAAGTGGAGGATTTTGTATGAAAGTATGGATATATTTATGGAATTAAGGAAATATGTGATTCCTGAATTAGAGTTGATAGTTCGATAAAGAAAAAAATCGTAGAAGGTGAAAATTGGGAAATTGGATCGAACAAAAATCATAAATGATATTTTATGATTATTTAATGATGATGGCCGGTTGGATTGGAACCAACCTAGTTCAAATGTAATGGAATGACATAATTTTGAGCTAGTTGTAATTTTCATTTACTTAAGGGGGCAAATTTGGAAAATGTGGAAAATGAATAAAAAATTCATTTTTCAAGTAACAAGTGGCAAATTATTATTCTATATTAGAATACAAGTCAGGTTTAATGAACAAAAAGTTCATCCTCTTCCTCCCAATTTCAAACTTGGAGAAAAATATAGGGAAAAATAAAGAAAATTTTTCTAGCTCAAATTCAAGGCATTTGATCAAGAATTCAAGCAAGGTTGTTTAAGGTAAAGTGATCTACTCTTCATTCTCTATATTTTGATAGTAAAATTGTATGGAGTTATGAAGTATTGGATTAGGGTTTAAAGAGAGAAAAATTAGGGTTTCATGGATTATGATTGAAATTAAGTAGTAGATGATGAATTAAGCTTAGTTTTGATGAAAACAAGCTTGAAATCAAGTTAATTTTATGTTGAAAGTAATAAACCCTATTCTTGAAATTTAGGGTTTTAGTTAGGATTATGGAATTGATGATGAAATTGAAGTAATTGTGATTCAAGAAGCTTAATTTTGATGTTATAATGAAAAATCCCCATTTGGAAAATCTAGGGACCAATTCAAAAATGTGGAAAATTTGGGGGGGATTATTCTTGAATTTTTATTTGATGGGGGAAATGATGTATTTGTGGTGAAAAGTTTATTTTAGCATATTAGAATGCTAATTGGATCAAAAATCAATTTTTTTATGGTGAAGGACCAATTTGGCAACTTGGGAAAATTTAGGGACTAAATTGTCAAAAATTTATTTGATGATGGAAATTGGTAGAAAATGTATTTCAAGCTTGAACTGACAATTTAGGACCAAATTGAAAATTTTGAAAAGTTTAGGGACCTATTCGGCATTATGAGAAAATTAAGAGGTTGTTTATGGAATTATTTTGTTGAAGAAGGATTAAAGAGAAATTATTGAAAATGTGATCAAATTGACTTGAAATGATGAAAAAGGACCATTTTGGCAAGAATGAGAAAATAGAGGATTATTTTGGAAATTATTGTTTTGATGGTGGCTTAGATGAAAATGAGCTAGAACTAATGATTCAAGTTTATTAAGGACTAAAATGGGAGAATTTCAAACTTTCCAAAGTTTGGTGACCAATTCGATCAAATGGAAAATAAAAGGGAAAGTTTTGTAATTCTTGGTAATAGGTGATTACTTGAATTAAGTTTAAATTCAAGTACCTTGGTAAAATTAGTGACTAAAATGTCACATTAGTAAAGTTTGAAACTTTATGGAAATTGACTCGAATGATTTTGAAATAGAAGAATTGGAACATTTAGAGTATGAATAGTTGTTGAATGTTCAAATTGGTCATTAAGGACCGTAATAAGTTTTGAACAGTACAAGGAAGAAGGGAAAAACATTTATAAATGTTATATTTGGGTGATTATATTGACATTACGTCTAAAATATTGTTAGATTGGGATCTAACAAATATTTCCCTTATTTGATTTATAAAGCTCAAGTTTGAATCAAGAGAGGTTCATGGGGTAATGAAGAAAAAGTTTAAAGAGGACTTAGTGAGGCATACAAATAAATGGCACAGGTGAGTGCAATGCATGCATAACATTATACATGGATGTTTTATACATCACCGGTAGGACTTGCGATGAGTCTACATGGTTTATATATTGTCATGATAATGATGTCATTGATCATATATTTGACATACTTTAAATATGTCAGAGGTTGAAAATAAATGCATTGATCACTAGTTATTGATGATGGTTTACTATTAATGTTATTCGGTTATGAACAACTTCATGTTAATATAAATTGATATACATTGCCATGGATGAAATATTTGATGATATAAAGGCCAAGTATGATATAGAGGTTCAAAGGTATTGTTGGCTAGCCATAGAGTCATAAACAGCTGTATAAATATTCTAAGCAGTTCAGGTAAAGTGCAAATTTATTCTAAGCACTTCAGGCAAAGTGAAAATTTATTCTAAACACTTCAAGTAAAGTGCAAATTCCATTAATGGTATACTTCGGTAAGTATACTGAAGCACTTCTGTGCTAAGCACTCCCGGTAGAGTGCTATAATACACTATACTCAAGTAAGTATAGGGAGGATGACTCGTGTACATAGAATCTCTTAATTTGATACCTTGGGCTAAATAAATTGAAAAGAATAAAAAGAAACAGAAAGATAAGCTTGAAAGCTTGTAGGTAGAAATGGAAAGAAGGTATTGGTAAGCATTGAAAGCTTACGGATGGAAATGACAACGGTATTGGTAAGATCTAATCTTATCACTTTGATATACATATATGCTATTACATATTTATTTATGTTAATGAGCATGTAATGGTAAGTTGGTCATATGCATTGTGAATCATTAATATTGACAATTATATTATGACAATTGCACTTGAATTTGAATTATTGCCTCACTAAGTAAATACTTAGCGTGTGACTGTTTCACGCGTAGGAAAAGAGGAGCGTTTGGAGTAAGGACTACTAGTGAACATCATCTATGAAGAACAGGTACATCCGTATCAGTAATATAATGTTTAAGGTTGTTTGATATTCACTAGTTGCCATGTTTATTAAAAGGTTATGCATGCTCTGATATAAATTGTATTTTATTTGGAATCTAGATGAATTTTGAATCAGGCAGTTTTTAGGCAATTTCACTAATTATATAAAGTCGAATTAAATTGATAAGTTTCCGCCTGAAATTAAACCTGATTTGAAGACGAAAATATAAAGTTTAAACTTTACGCGATTAATTAGATTTGTAAATAAAGACTAAATTGTAATATTTTTTAGAAACAAATTTTTACCAAATTATAAATATAGATGCTTTTACAAATGTTTTGTGACATCTCTGTCTCATGTTCAATGATGAATACGGGAAAAGGGTGTTACAGCCCAGGTGAGTGCATTTCTATATGTATGTTTTATTAAAAAGGGGAAGACTTTTGATAAGTCGACGCATGATTAAAATTGACATTGCATTACTTTATAATACGTGATATGTGCATGACTTGACATGGCAAGCTTGATGGAGTACAAGGTACGTACTATGGTTTGCATAAATGATGATGCATTATTCTTACTTGAATTACATGATAGTGATGATGCATGATTCATATGATAATATGAAACAAGAATTTCATGATAGTGATGATACATGATTCATATGACAATATGATACATGAATTACATGAATAATGATATGATTAAAATGAAACAAGTAACCACCTTGGGGACCCACGTCATTGGTGTTGCACCTGGGGATCCATGCCCATGGTGCCAAGAGCACTAAAGAGGTGCGATTATAAGTAGAAAAGAGCGTCGTTTTACGAGGAGCAAAGAGCGTCCTCGAGTACATACTCAAGTATTAAGGCTATGAAGTCTTAAAGGACTTTTCAGCCAGAAGTATTAAGGATATAGAGTCTTAAAGGACTTTTCAGCCAGAAGTATTAAGGCTATGGAGTCTTAAAGGACTTTTCAGCCAGTATCCAAGGCTATGGAGTCTTAAAGGACTTTTCAGCCAGTATAAAAGGCTACGGAGTCATAAAGGACTTTTCAGCCAGTATGATCACAAGACAATTACATGAAAGACATGATATGCAAATGATTGCATAATGAAAGCATAACCATGATAGAATACATTTTATGCAAATGATGGCATAATGAAAACATGTCCATGATAGAATACATGTTATGCAAATGATAGCATAATGAAAGCATGACCATGATAGAGTCCATGATATGTAAATGATTACATGATGAAAGTATATCCATGATAGAGAATATATTATGAAATAATGTCATGATTTATATGATAGCTATGATACATGACATATGTGCATTGTGATATACTTGCCTTGTTATAGAGAAAGCGAAATGCACTTTATATATGACATACTGTATTACATTATTTATGCTTTTAAAATAAATAAGTTTAACTGCCTCACTAAGTTCGTACTAAGCGTGTGATTGCTTCACACGTAGGTCAAGTTGGAGCACTTGAAGAGGAGTCAAGCATGCTGTTCAAGCTACAATCTACAGAACATCAATAAGACATTCTAAATTATGACAATCTCTAGTGGGTATGTAAACTATTTATTTACTGATAGTATATGATACATTAAATTTAATTATAATGATAGTTTAAATAATCAGCTAGATGATGAATCGTATGGGGATAAAAAAATTAAGCTTAACTTTCAGTAGTATGTCTAAGTAACATCTATAATGTATATTCAACTACGAGTATACTTTATGGGTGTTACATTTATTGGTATCAAAGCAAAGGTTTACCCGGTTCTGGATGCTAAACCAAGTTTGATATGGAGTTTTCAGTAAATACATGCCCCTAGGATGTCATATTACTGATGTACTGATTGTATGACTTGATGATGCTCCTCATTAGTATAAGGTGAAATGATACTAGAATAAGGAAAGTAAAACAATAATGGATTTCGTCAGTTGACGAATCTTAGAGGTCAAGAAAGGACCCATAGTGGATATGATACAATAAAATAAGCTTGGAAGTTAGTTATTGTTTAAAATAAGTTATATGCATAGTAAAGAGATGGTACAATAATTATAAGATACTCGGATACGAATGAGTAAGAAGGATTATTCCTTAAGGTGACATTAGTATTATAAGATGTCAATTGTGAGGCCTGATAGATCAAGAAGACAAAGAATTTGGAATAAAAGTATGATGAAAGTGATATTTGAGTACATACTAAACAAGATTGGAAGTCTAGTATCGATAAAGTGTATTGAACTTGTAACCAAAGAGTATTCAAATAAGTCAGGTTAATTCTACCTCAATGGTTGATAGCAAAGCCTTATAAAGATAGGGCTGAAGTGTAATGGATAAGCTAAGATATCTTTTCAGAAAGGTTTTGATAAAGACAAATAGTAATATAAGATAATGAGTATGACAAGCATTCAAATAATGTGGATTATTGGAAAGAAGGTTTTCTAATGATCTAAGTGATCAAATACTAGAAGGTAATATGAAGGTATCATATTGGGAATCTGAAGTGTAATTTAGATAAGTTGGTTATCTGTGCACAAGGTAGAAGTGATTATAAGAAGAAACGTTTAAATTTTTAAAAGGAATTAGTTCCTTAATGAAGTCAAAGGAAGTGTGTTTAGTTGAGGATTGTTCCGACTAATTGAAATTTCCCTAGAAATGTTTCTAGAAAAGAAAAAGAGTCTCGGATTACAAGGGTTATAATGAGATACCCGTATCAGTAAAAATGAAAGAAAGTATGAACTTTTTTCCGATTTTTACCTGGATTGAGCTACTGGTGCAGTAAGAAGCTTAAGTATAGGAACAAGAAATCCTGTTTGGAATAGGTATGCATTGAAAATTCGAGGACAAATTTTCTTAAGGGGGAGGAATTATAATATCCCAAATTTTGGCTTGTGAACAAAATATAAATTTTTGAAAGTTTAGGGGTTAAAGTATAAACTTTGGAAAAGTTTGTGGACTAAAGTGTAAATTTCCCCAACAAGTGATTTTATTCAGTATAAAGGGTGAATATGATCGAAATAAGAACCTTGATATCAGTTTTGAGAATTAAGATACAATAGATGGTATCGAATTTGGATCGAATGAAATTGTTAAGCGTACTTAGGCCAGAAAAATATTAGGATGAGTGACCTTTGGGAAGGTCCCATAAAAATGTTTATGATCGACATTTTGGACTTAGTAAAAGTAGAAAATATTCACATGGATTTCAAATAAAGGATTTCTATGAGAAACCTTATGCTATGAAGATTTTCAATAATTATCGAAATAATAGACTGAGTTAAGAAAATTCAGTATAAGTCTTTATGAAAGGAAATTTTTAAGGTTTAAAAGTATCATGTGATAGATAGTGAGCTGAATTGGGTACTTTCAAAGTTTGGTAAAAATTTGAGGAAAATTGAAATGGGAATTGAAGTCCAGTGACCAACTAAAAATTTTGAAAGTTTTGTGGCCAAAGTATAAACTTTGGAAAAGTTCAGGGACCAAAGTATAATTTTCAAAAGTTATGTATTTTAACCCCGTAAATGAATAGTTCACCCTTAAGAATGGCATTTTTGTGTTACTCGAATTTTTCGTACGAGCCTTATATTAGTGGCTATAAAGCTTTAAAGTTCAAATGAAGAAAATTTGGAAATCGTATTGAGTGAAATTCGAATATTTAGACTGAATAAATGCCATAAATAAAAATCTAAGTTATTTCGGGAGATGGTCGGTTAGATTGGAACCAATTTGGTTCAATTTTTATGGAATGACAATTTTTTTAGACATGTGAGTAAATAAAGTTTAGTTAGAGGGCAAATTGGTCATTTAGCCCCAATGGCATTTTGGAAATATTTAAAAAGTTACAAGGGCATTTTTGTAAGAAGTAAATGGAAGATTTAATCTTGGCCCTTGATTGATGATAAGATCAATCTAACCGTTGGATAAAAGGGCAATATTGTAATTTCCCTATTTAAATGAATTTAAAATTCATTTTTATAATACAAGTGGCATATGTAGAAGAATTAAAAACAAAATGGTCAAAAAAGATGAATATTTATTCATCTACAATTTCGAAAATGAGGGGAGAAAGAGAGAAATATGGAGAAAATTTTCTAAGCTCGATTCAAGCCCCGAAACTCGATTTTCAGGTAATCTTTTCAACTACAAAGTTGTTCTACTCTTTAAGCTCTATCTTTTGGTGTAAATAATTCATGTAATACATGCTTGATTGATGAGAATTTTCATGAGAAAGAAACTAGGGTTTATGGACTAAATTGGGGGTTTTGAGTTTTTGTGATTTCATGATGAAATTTAAGTTGAAATTAAGTTGTTATGATGATAAAATCATGTTTTGAGTTGGGATTTTTAAACCCTACATATTTTATTTTGTATGAAGATGATTAGGGTTTATGGATTCAAGTTTGATTTAGGGTTTGTGATGTCGGAGCTATGATTTAGTAAGCTTGATTTGTTGTTTGGAAGCAAAACCTTAAATTAAAGGTATCAAGACCATTTTGGCAATCTTAAAAGTTTGAGGACCAAATCTGAATTTGTATGGAATTGAAGTGTATTTATGTTATTATTGATGTTGGAGATGTGAAATTGAAGTTAGAATGCAAAACCGATGTTAAATGGAGTTAGTGACCATTTTGACAAATTGACAAAGTGACCAATTCGGAAATGAGATTTTAGAGAAGTACTAAATCTTATTTTAGTTGAAATAATAGAATTCAAGTAGTAATGTTAATTTGAGGACTAATTTGCAAAGTTAAGAAGCTTGAATCCTTATCTTTGCATTTTTAGTGACTATTTCGTAAAGAACAAAAAATTATAGGGAATTATTTTTGAATAATTATCTGACGAAGAAAGTGATACATTAGTGGTTTGAATCAATTAAGGGGACCAAATTGACAAATAGCAAAGTAAGGAGAAACCAGTATAAAGTTTGAAGTTATTTATGGAAGTTGTGTAGAAAACTGGATTTTGCAGTAAGTTTTAAAATTCACCATAAATTCTACAAAAATGGTTAGATGATGAATTTTATACCGATGTAAAGATTTGTTCGTCTAGTTTCGTTTCCAACAAACATAACTGATTTCGAGTCCTGAGTAAAAATATCTGAATTTTTAAGTGGTGAAAGGTCAGAAAACAATATGGCGGTCTGTTCCGAAATTAGTACTAGAAATTGACTTTGAAAATTCGTCATAAATCGTACAAGTTGAATCTAGACTATTAGTTTATATGGTTGAAAAGCTTATTGAATCTAGTTTCTTTCAGAATAAACGGAATCGATTTCCATGTTTTATATTATTTCATAGAAATAAATCTTTGAAGGTAGTGCAAGCTGCCAGAAAATGGAAATTGAGACATTTGGTATCTAATGGTTGTTAGAAAGCTTGGAGGAATTATTTGAAGTTCAAAGTGGTCAATTGGGGACCAAAATGAATTTTTGGACAGTCTAAGGAAGGAAGGAAAAGTTTTGGAAATTTCATATATTCGAATATTTAAAATATTGTTAGATTTGAATCTAACAAATGATATTTATATTTATATTTATGTGGTTAACGAAGTCGTATATGAATCAAAGAGGATTCGAGGTGTTATGAGGGAAAAGGATTAAGTAAGACTTAGTGAGGCAAACTGTTACATGCCCAGGTGAGTGCATTTCTATATGTATGTTTTATTAAAAAGGGGAAGACTTGTGATAAGTCGACCCATGATTAAAATTGACCTTACATTACTTTATAATACGTGATATGATGCTTGACTTGCATGGAAAGCTTGATGGAGTACAAGGTATGAACTATTGTATACATAAATGATGATGCATTATGCTTACTTGAATTACATGATAGTGATGATACACGATTCATATGACAATATGATACATGAATTACATGAATAATGATATGATTAAAATGAAACAAGTAACCACCTTGGGGACCCACACCCTTGGTGTTGCACCTGGGGATCCACGCCCATGGTGCCAAAAGCATTAAAGAGGTGCGATTATAAGAAGCAAAGAGCGTCCTTTTATGAGGAGCAAAGAGCGTCCTCGAGTACATACTTAAGTATTAAGGCTATTGAGTCTTAAAGGACTTTTCAGCCAGAAGTATTAAGACTATGGAGTCTTAAAGGACTTTTCAGCCAGTATAAAAGGCTACGGAGTCTTAAAGGACTTTTCAGCCAGTATAAAAGGCTACGGAGTCTTAAAGGACTTTTCAGCCAGTATGATCACAAGACGATTACATGAAAGACATGATATGCAAATGATTGCATAATGAAAGCATAACCATGATAGAATACATGTTATGCAAATGATGGCATAATGAAAACATGTCCATGATAGAATACATGTTATGCAAATGATGGCATAATGAAAGCATGACCATGATAGAGTTCATGATATGTAAATGATTACATGATGAAAACATATCCATGGTAGAGAATATATTATGAAATAATATCATGATTTATATAATAGTTATGATACATGACATATGTATATTGTGCTATACTTGCCATGTTATAGAGAAAACAAAATGCACTTTATATATGACATACTGTATTACATTATTTCATGCTTTTAAAATAAATAAGTTTAACTGCCTCACTAAGTTCGTATTTAGCGTGTGATTGTTTCACACGTAGGTCAATTTGGAGCACTTGAATAGGAGTCAAGCATGCTGTTCAAGCTACAATATGCAGAACATCAGTAAGACATTCTAAATTATGATAATCTGTAGTGGGTATGTAAACTATTTAATTACTGATAGTATATGATGCATTAAATTGAATTATAATGATAGTTTAAATAATCAGCTAGATGATGAATCGTATAGGGATAAATAAATTAAGCTTAACTTTTAGTAGCATGTTTAAGTAACATATATAATGTATATTCAACTATGAGTATACTTTATGGGTGTTACAGGGTGTTGTCGTCGACAGAGGTAATACTATTTTTAAATTTGCTCGGTAATAAATCCAAGACAGAGCATTATTAATAACTAACATAGCTAGCGTGAAATCCATATATCCCTTACCAACACTCATCACTCAATTGAATACCTTTTTGTTTGCCAAATTGTTTCCACTTTTATCACTTTTTTAAACTATCTTTTAAATCAAAATCCCAAATCATTTTCAAACACTCTCGTTCCCCTTGAACAAGTAAAATATTGAGCAATCAAGTTCTTGGTCAATCCTTATGGATTCGTTACTCAACTTACTATTGTATTACTTGTTGAACATGCATACTTACACGCAATAGACTCACCCTTCTTGTACTTTTACACTAAATATTCAATCTCTTACCAAGCGTTAGCAAAGTCGACAAGTTTTTGTCGCCGTTGCTAGGGATTGCAACGAAATTTATTGTTTTGATTTTTACTTGTTTTTGTTTTATTTTATTTATTTGTTTTTTTGGTGTGTGACCAGGAACCGCCCTGTGGTGTGTGGCCATACGACCCAGAGATTGAAAAAACCCTATGTAGGTTAAAAAGAAAAGCCCGAGAGATGGCTCAACAAGGCAATGGAGGAGTTAATAATGACCCAAAACAATCAGGAGTATCCACCAATACAAAATGGGATACCGACTGCTCATGTTGCCCCAACCATTGATGTGGAGGAAGAGAGACCTATTAAGGAACACTTGGCACCAAATATGGACAATTTGATGCCATGTATGATTTGTCCCGAGGTAAATACACCTAATTTTGAACTTAAACCGGTAATGATACATACGCTTTTAAATGTAAGACAATTTATTGAAGCGCCTACTAGAGACCCGACGTAACACTTGAAGCAATTTATGGAAGTTCGCCAACTATTTTAGCAACCTAGTGTATCTGAAGATATAGTGAAGCTAAAATTGTTCACATTTTCCATGAGAAAAAAAGCAAAAATATGGCTAAGTTCTCTGCCACCTGGTTCTATTACCTCATGGGGAGATCTATGCTAGACGTTTCTGCTGCAATTTCAGCCACCTAAACTTAATACCAAGCTGAGGATTGAGATGATTACATTTAGGTAGCTAATGATGAGACCTTATATGATGCCTGGGAGCTATTCAAGGACCTATTGAGGAGGTGTCCCATGCACGGATTCCTAAATTTGGCCCAGATAGAGACCTTCTACAATGTAATCAATGCTCATACCAAGACTATTATTGATGCTTCGGCAAATGGTTCGCTGCTTGACAAAAATTATACGGAGGCATTTGACATCCCTGAAAGGATTTCAAGTAAGGACTACCAGTATCTTACTGCCAGACTAGGAACTGGGACAAAAACTGGTGGAAAATTAGAGCTTGATGCACTAACATCTATTAAAGCTCAAATTTCCAATCTTACTAGCATTGTGAAAACATTGCAAAAGAGTAATGAAGAAGTAAGGTATTAGACCCATTCTGCATGATATGCGGAGAGGATCAACTTATGGAAGATTGCCCAACCAACCTAGAGTCACTGAATTTTGTTAGCAATTTCAATTGTAATTATAATCTTAATTCCAACACTTACAATGCAGGTTGGAAGTAGTACCCGAACTTATCTTTGGAAACTAAGGAGTAAATAGTTCAATGCCCAACGTCAAAATAACAATGCGAAGCAATGTTACAACCAGAATGCAATGCCACAAAGATCACAAAATAATTTTCATGCAGGACAAAGAACAAACTTGGGGACTTTGGCAGAGTACATGTAGAAGAATCATGCAACTATCCAGAGTTTGGAAGCATCTATGCAAAACTTGGAATATTAGATCGGATAGATTGCCAATGCACTCAATAATAGAGCACAGGGAACTTTTCCAAGTGATACGAAAGATGCTCAGTAAAAAGGCAATAAACAATGCAAAGCAGTTACTCTTCGGAGTGGTAAGCAATGCGAGGCTAAAACACCTATCAAGCAACCAATTAATTGCTAGGATGAAGAGAAGGTATTAGTAGATGAGGCAAAAGAAGTAGAGAAAAAAAAGTGAGTACGAACAATGCCAAACCTTAGTTGGATGCCACCAAACCCTAGGCAAAGCTAGTAGAATCGGTATTCGCTTATCCACCTCCACCTTTTCCTCAAAGGCTTTAGAAGCACAAACAAGACCAGCAGTTAAGCGCTTCTTGGAAGTTCTTAAACAAGTACAGATTAATATACCATTAGTGGAAGTTCTCGAGCAAATGCCCAATTATGACAAAATCATGAAGGATATTCTGTAAAAAAAAGAGGCAATTGGGTGATTTTGAGAATATAGCTCTTACTAAGGGATGTAGTGCAATGATACTCAATTGATTGCCACCAAAGCTAAAAGATCTATGAAGTTTCACTATTTCATGTACCATTGGCAATAGATTCATGGGTAAAGCACTATGTGACCTAGGAGTCAGCATCAATTTGATGCTAATGTATGCTTTTAGAAAGCTCTACATTGAATCAAGGCCTACCACGGTAACACTTCAGCTGGCAGACCAATCTTTTGCAAATCATAAGGGTAAGATTGAGGATATGTTGGTAAAGGTAGACAAATTTATATTTCCAAATGATTTTATCATTTTACATTATGGGACAGACCATTCCTTGCCACGTGTAAAGCCTTAATTAATGTTCATAAAGGTAAACGTACTATGCGCATGAATGACCAACATGTTACGTTTAATGTGTTTCTAGCTCTTAAATGCGCAAATAAACCTTAAGAATGCCACGCTGATGAGATGATGTAGTCTATTTTCAAAGTTGATGTGGTAAAGATTTGCCAAGACCCAGATGACGATGCTAGAGAATTGGATGACAATGTTAAGACGAGTGAAAAAACTAAAACTTAGAGCATGAAATTGTAAGTTACTTTGGATAGCCAGAGCCACTGGAATTGGCTGGCAGATAAATCAAGGAACCAAAACCATCTATTGAGGAGCCACCAAAATTGGAACTAAAAACTTTGCCATACCACCTCAAATATGCTTACTTAGGTAAAAATTCAACTTTGCCAGTGATCATTGCTGCTGATCTAACTAATAATCAGGAGGAAAGACTACTGGAAATTCTAGGCAATTACAAGCAAGCTTTGGGATGGACCTTAGCTAACATTCGAGGAATAAACCCGACTATTTGTATTCACAAAATTATTTTGGAGGATTACCATGGCAAAACAGTTGAGGCCCAGAGAAGATTGATTCTTAGCATGAAAGAGGTAGTTAAAAAAGAAGTTATCAAGTGGCTGGATGTTGGGATAATTTATCCTATTTCAGATAGCTCATGGGTTACCTCAGTGAATTGCGTGCCAAAGAATGGTGGAATGACCATGGCTCAAAACAGTAAAGATGAGTTGATCCCTCTAGAACTATCACAGGATAGAGAGTGTGTATATATTACAGGAAGCTAAACAATGCCACCAGGAAATACCACTTTCCATTACCCTTCATCGATCAGATGCTGGACAAATTGGCAGGTAAGGCATTTTATTGCTTCCTAGATGGCTACTCGGGCTACAATCAAATTGCCATCGTTCTAGAAGATCAGGAGAAGACTACATTCACTTGTCCATATAGGACATTCACTTTTGGAAGAATGCCTTTTGGATTGTGTAATGCTCCAGCAACATTTCATTGTTGTATGATGTCAATTTTCTCAAACATGATTGAAAATAATCTTGAAGTTTTCATGGATGACTTCTCAGTGTTTGGCAAAACATTCAAGGAATGCCTTCAGTGTTTGGAGCTTGTTTTTCGGAGATGTATTGAGACTAACCTGGTCTTGGACTAAGAAAAATGCCACTTCATGGTGAAGGAATGCATAGTTCTGTCATAAAGTAAGCAAGAGAGGCCTAGAAGTAGACAAGGAAAATGTGGAGGTAATCAAACAATTGCCACCTCCTACAAGCATAAAAGGTATCAGAAGTTTGTTGGGACATACATGTTTTTATTGTCGTTTTATTAAAGATTTCTCAAAAAATTTCTAAACCTTTATGCTTACTTTAGAACAAAATAACACTTTTGTATTTGATGATTCTTGTTTAAAAGCGTTTCAGGAACTTAAAGACATGTTGATTAATGCCCCCATAGTCATGGCACCAGATTGGAGTGAGCCATTTGAGTTCATGTGTGATGCCAGTGACTATGCCATTGGAGCTGTATTAGGATAGAGGCATGGCAAAAGTTTTCGTACCATCCATGAAGCCAACCAGACGTTGAATAATGCCCAGCTTAGCTACACCACAATCGAGAAAAAGTTTCTCGAGGTTGTATTTGCATTTGACAAGTTCAGATCTTACTTGGTAGGTAACAAAGTTGTGGTGTACACAGACCAATCGGCATTAAAATATCTCTTGGAAAAGAAGGATGCCAAGCCTAGACTAATCCGATGGACACTCTTGCTGCAAGAATTTGATCTCGAGATTCAAAACAAGAAGGGAGTGAGAACTTGGTAGCTGACCATTTATCAAGACTAAAGCATCATCTTGAGGAAGGTAGAGTTGCTGCCATAAGGGATTAATTCCCCGATGAATACTTACTTACAGTTGATTCCATGCCATGGTACACTGCATAGTCAACTACCTAGTAAGTAATACTTTGCCACCAGATTTGGTGCGTAATGCAGGAAACGATTTCTGTGAGATGTTTGGTAGTATTGTTGGGATTGTTCAAGCAATGTGCTGACCAAGTGATCTGTCGATGTGAGCCAAAAGATGAGCAGCACAATATTCAACAGTTGTGCCATGCAGGACTCTATGGAGGCCACTTTTTTGGGATAAAGACTGCATCCAAAATACTACAGTTAGGATTCTTTTAGCCTATTTTGTTCAAGAACGTTCATTATTTTACCAAGGCATGTGATCGATTCCAGCAGGCAGGTAACATCTCCAGGAGACATCTATTTATACATTCTTGTGGCCGTTGATTATGCCAGTAGAGTTGTTTGACGTGTGGGAAATAGACTTTCCCCCATCATTTGACAATTTATGGGTACATTTCCCCCATCATTTGACAATTTATACATTCTTGTGGCCGTTGATTATGTTTTGAAATGGGTTGAAGCTATTGCTTTGCCAACAAACGATGCCAAGGCTATTGCCAAGTTCCTGCATAAGCATATCTTTACTAGATTCGGTGCCCCTAGAGCCATCATTCATGATAAAGGTACATACTTTAAATGTAATTTAATCTCTAAAGCTTTGTGCATGTATGGTATCCAGCAAAGGATTGCCACAACCTACCATCCCCAAACAAATGGCCAAACAAAGATCTCAAACAGGGAGATCAAGAACATTTTGGAAAAAACTGTGAATCCAAGAAGGAATGACTGGCCCTTGAGACTAGATGACTCCCTTTGGGCTTGCAGAACAACTTTTAAGACTCCGTTGGGAACCTCCCCTTACAGGCTCATTTTTAGGAAGACATGCCACTTGCCAATGGAATTGGAACATCGAGCCTATTGGACAACCAAAAAGCTTAATATGGAGTGGAGGGCTGGTGGTACAAAACACTTATTAGACCAGAATGAACTGGAGGAATTCAAAACACAATCCTATGAGAATGCCAAACTTTACAAGGAGAGAATAAAAAGATGGCATGACAACAGACTATTGCCAAGGCAGTTTGAGGTATGCCAACGTGTTTTGTTGTTTAACTCGAGGTTAAAGTTATTTCTATGGAATATTAAGTCCAGATGGTCGGGTCCCTTAGACGTTGTCAAACCATATGCTCATAGAGCAGTAGGCATCAAGAATTAGAAGACTAGAACAATTTCTAAGGTAAATGGCGAAAGGCTGAAGCACTATTTGAAAGATAGTCAAAAGAATGCCAAGGAGGTTGTCTTCCTGGCAGAGATTCAATGAACTTCACCGTCATCGTTTGATCCATGTATATAGTAGGTTAGATGTTTTTTTTAGTATTTTTTATTTTTCATTTTTATTTTCATCTTCTTTTTCTGTGTTGAAAAGTTCTCTTGGAGTGAATGTAGGATTTTGTTTCCAGGAAGAATGCCAAGGCAAGGTTTGGCAGTGAAACATCACGCAACAAATGGACTTGTGAGAGTTAGGCCCAAGAAGAGTGAAATTTTGGCTAAGTGCTGGAATTAACCCTAGCCACCTAGGGTAAAAGTTGAAATTCAAATTTTAAACCTAATCTTTTTATCCCTAAACCGTTCTCGAGCCATCTTATCACCTTAACTCCTTAACCCATCATTATCCCTTTTTCCCAAACACAACTAACTCTATCATTTTCCCCATTTAATCGGCCAATTTAAACATCCCCATTAAAACACTCAACCATTTCTCTTTCTACCTACTTAAACCCCAACCGTTGCTTTAGCTAAAAAAAATTTACACTCTTTTCATCTTCTCTCTCGAGCAAGAAAACAAGATTTAAAACTTTTTTACTTTTTGATTCCCCCAAAAGATTTCCATGGCATCCTCTTCGACACCATTCAAGATCTTTTTCAATAAAGAAATCCAAAAGAAGCTTGAGGAAAACTTCATAGCAAAAACATTTTGCTATGAAAAAGGCTTTGAGTTCAAATACGAACCCAACTTGGCTTACTCATCGGAGTTTGTCCCGATGGTGAAGAAGCACAAGTGGGAGAAATTTTGCCAGCAGCTAGGGGAAGAACATTCCAATATTATCTGCAAATTTTATGCTCACCTCGCAACCAAAGACTCGCCTTTCTTATTGGTACGAGGTAAGTGCATTAGATTTGATGAGGGATATATTAATGAGATGTTTAATTTGGATAGTGCAGAGGAAAAACACACTGAGTTTGCAGATTCTTTGGATGATGCCAAGAGGATGATGCTATTGAAGAACATGTGCGAACCTAGCACCAAGTGGAATGTGTCATCGAAAGGCCACTAGACGGTAAAACGACTGGCACTGAAGTCTTAATCGAGGGGGTGGAACCACTTTCTAAAAGCAAACTTTATGCCAAACACCTAGATCGAGTCCGTCTCGGAGGAGAGGATGGCCTTGTTGCACTAAATCATCGTAGTGTGCAAGATCAATATTGGTCGTCTCATCATGGATGAGACCTAAAAATGCATTGGTAGGAGCAATGGGAGTTTAGTTTTTCCTTCTTTAATCTATACTATTTACATGCAGCATGACATGCCACAACTTGATTCAGACAATGTAGAGGTAACTGACGGCTACAGAGTCCAAGGAGAAGAGCAAGCAAAAGACTATAGAGCTGGTGTCTAAGGCCAAGGTTCCCAATGAAGAGCCTGTGACTCCTATGCCAACTGGTTTAGTGGTAATGCTTTCTCAGATCTATCAATGCCGGAAGATCATCCTTCAAAAGCATGAGAAAGCAGAGGAGCAGAACTTCATGCTCTGGAAATACACTCATTCCAGGGACTGTGCCCTCAAGAAAACTCTTAAAAGAATATCTGCGCATACCTTGCCAACCTTTCTGAGTTCCCTGTTAACCTCCTTGCCAAAGATGATATGCCAGTCAGTCCTCACTCTGTTCATGCTCCGATGCAATCCGATGCCACCGTTCTAGTATCCCCAGTCCAAGTTGAATCTACCAGAACATACACACCACCTAAACTAGAAGAAGAAGGAATCACAGTCCAAGCCAGTGCAACACCTACTGCACTTGCCTCATCTACTGCCACTAACGTCCTGGTTGCCTATGAACTGGCAAAAATTGTAACACCCCAAAATTTCGTTAAGCAGTATTAAGGTCATTTGTTACTAAGTTAGTAGCTTAAAAGCCAACTTAGTGACCAAAATGACAAAAATGCAGAAGTTAGGATTTCTTCGATTGTGGGTTATGGAAAAGGAATTCTAAGATTTAAAAGCATCAGATGATAGAGGGAAAGATAATTAGGGCACTTGCAAATTTTGGTCGAAATTCGAGGAAAGTTGGAATTGGAATTGAAGTTTAAAATTTAGTGACCAAAATGATAGCTTCTCAAAAGTTGGTGTTTAGAGAATAAAGATGGGAAAAATATGAGCCCCTAATGAATAATTTTACCATTAAGAATTTTTATTCCATGGATGGATAGACCGGGTTAGAATGTGTATTTTGGCAGCACCAGGATTTCGGTATGAAAATTATGTAAAAAGTTATTCTCAATCGAATAATTAGGGGATGCCCAGATATATGACTCGAATAAAGAAAATTTATTCGGTCATTATTTTTATTCTGTATATGGATAAGACATGATATGATACGAAAAATGATAAAAGTTTCAAGAAGAAAAATGCAGTTCAAGATGCCAAATTTTGATCGAACTTCATAGTTAAGCGTGCTCAGGCCTTAGGATGGATGACCATCTGGGAAGGTCCCATATCTGTATGGATGAGTGGAAATACATGAAATTTTATTAGATGATGGAATAATATGAAGTCACGGATTCAATTTGATAATTTGAATATTGAGAAATCGTAGTAAAAGTTCTGAGTAATTATCGGCTAATTGGATCGAGCTAAAATTTTAGAGATAATTCCATAAACCTCAGAAGAGTCATAAAATATCATTATAGGTATTTTGGTCATTTCACCCAAAAGGGGCATGGAAGGAATTTTGAGATTTCTTTTATGGGTGAATAATGGTTGATTAGAATCCAACTAAGTCTAATTGGAATGTTACAAAATGCAAATTAGAAATATAAATCTAATTGGAGGGTATTTTTGGAAAGTGGAATTTAATAAATTAAAAATTCATTTTTGGCATAACAAGTGACAAAATTAGACTAATTAAAGGAATAGTTAGTTAAAATATGAACAAATTTTGCTCATCTTTTCTTGCTTTTTTCGTGGGAGAGAAGAAGAAGAGGAAAGAAGATAAAAAATGTCCAAGCTCGATTTAAGCCCCGAATCTTGGTTTTTAGGTAATCTTTCGAACTACAAAGTTGTTATACTCTTCGAGCTCTATCTTTTGATGTAAATAATTCATAGAATACTAGCTTGGTTGATGAGATTTGATATGAGTAAGAAATTAGGATTTATGAACAAATTGGGGCTTTTATGATTTTATGAATCCACGGTTGAGTTTAAGTTAGAATTATGCTTGTATGATGTTAGAATCATGTTATTGAGTTGGGATTTAAACCCTACATATTTTGGTTTGTATATAGAAGATTATGGTTTATGGATTCAAGTCTAACTTAGGGTTTGTGATGTTGGATTAATGATCTAGTAAACTTGATTTGTTATTTGGAAGCAAAACCCTAAGTTAAATACATAGGGACCATTTCGAAAAGCTTCAAAATTAAGGGACCAAATCTGATTTTTTAGTTAAAATGATGGAATTAAGGTAGAAATGTTGATTTGAGGACTAATTTGCAAAGTTAAGAAGCTTGAATCCTTATATTTGAAATTTGTTGACCATCTCGACAAATCAAGAGAAATTAGAGAAGTAAAGGTCTAAGCTTATTTGATGAAGGATGTAAAGAGAACATATGAATACAAGCTTTATTCTAGTCATTTGAAGTAAAGTGATGGGACTAAATTGACAAGTAGAGAAATAAGGAGAAATTGGTGTAAATTAGAAGTTATTTATGGAAAGTTATGTTGGAATTTGAATTATGGCAGTAAGTTTAAAATTTTGCTAGAAATTCTACAAAAATGTTTAGATTATGAATTTTATACCGTTGTAAAGATTTGTTAGTCTAGTTTCGTTTCCAACAAACGAAAAATGATTTTGAGTTCCGAGTTAAAAGATATGAATTTTTAGTCGAATGAAGGTCAGAAAAATTACAAAGCAATTTTTGCCTGGGCAACTTTGCGACATGAATGTAAGGAATTTTCACAATTTTTGTAGATTTTATTAATTTATGTGGCTTATACCGTTAGAACTGTTATCGAACCTAGTTTTTTCGGTATAAAGGAAATTAAGATCCAGCATGTATTCTGCCCTATATAAGTAAATCTTTGAAGGTAGCGCAAGCTGTTAGAAAATGGAATTCGAAACATTTTGTATTTAAATGTTAGTTAGCAAGCTCGGAAAAATCATTGGAAGTTCAAATTGGTCACTAAGGACCATAATGAGTTTTTAAACAGTACAAGGAAGAAAGGAAAATATTTGGAAATTTTATATTTGAATGATTATATTAGATAGCATGTTTAAGGTATTGTTAGATTTGAATATAAAAAATATTTTATTTTATTCATGTGATTAATGAAGTCAAGTCCGAATCAAAGAAGGTTCAAGGTATTATGAAAGAAAGGATCGAACTAGGACTTAGTGAGGCATTGTGTTAAATGGCCAAGGTGAGTGCATTATTTATGTATATGTTATTTTTGAAAAAGGTAAGACTTGTGATATGTCGACCCTAATATAGAAATGATTTACATTGTTTTGAAGCATATTGATTTGATGCATAAAAATAGCAAAGGCAAGTGACATATTTTATGTACGAAGGAAGATAGGGTATGAATTTCCCACTTTTGATTATTGTTGAACTGAAATGCCCAAGTATTATGTTATGAGAGTCCATGGTATAGCTGGATATCTATGGAGTCTTTAGCAGCTACATTACTCAAGTTATGATATGATTACATGTTTTTGTAACTACGATGGGGTCACATACACCTTGGGGACTCAAGCCCATGGTGTGCATCCTGGGGATCCACGCCTATAGTGCTAATGGCACTAACGAAGTGCTTTTATGAGGAGCAAAGAGCGTCCTCGAGTACGTACTCATTTACATGTTCACGTTAGAAACTCTGATGTCTTATTCATGTGACTCGAGTTCCTTGACGTCATATTATATACTTTGGGCTATCTTTAAAGAATGTTATACTACAAATGATTACCTGATGACTGATGAATACTGATAGCGTGATATTTATATTTATTATATGTTATGTTATAAATTGTACTGGAATCGCTTGCCATTTTGCAGGAACTGTATTACACTGTTACATGATAGAGGAATGACTATGATAAGTCAGTTTTATACGATTCTATATTTTTATATGATATACACAATATTTTTGTTATTTCAATACATTGAAATGCTTTACTTTAATTTATAGTTGCCTCACTAAGTGAAAACTTAGCGTGTGTTGTTTCACATGTAGGTTATTGGAAACTTACTGAAAGAGGAGTCAAGCATGTTGATCAAATTGCAATTTGCCAAACATTAGTGATAAGTGTTCAAAAGTACTATTTTTCTTACCCTTTTTACTCATATTATTGTTAGACTTAGGCTCATATTAGTTGTATAATTAGCCATTCATGCATTAATCCATGTTTCCTTCCATCGTTGAGCTTGATTACATAACTTGGTAGCTTTTGTGGGAAAAGATGTTGCTTTGGTGTGTTTTGTGTGTATATGCAGGATCACTAACCAAAGCAAGGCTAGAGCTAGTTGCCAGGGCATTGCATGAAAGAGACGCCGAGCTAGTTGCCAGGGCAATGCATGAAGGAGACGCCGAGCCAGTTGCCATGGCAATTGTCGACAAGAGCAAAGGTGATATGGTAGTCGAAATTGATGACTAGACAAGCCCAAGATGACGTGGAGCAAAGCCCAAACCCAAAGGAATTTGATTTCCATGCAAAGATTAAAGAAGAATTAAATTCCAAGAAGATAGGAGAAGTTCAAGTAGGAATATAATTATAATAAAGAATTATATTCTTTAAAGATAATTTAATTCCAACTTAACTTTCTCCTCAAAGAAGGATTTTGGCCTAGCCCTATAAATAAGATGGAGATTTCGACAATCCAGAGAGAGAGAGAGCAAGAGAGGGAAATTTCGACAAGTCCAAGGAGGGCAAGAGGAGAGAATTTTCGACAAGCATCTAGGGCAAGGAGGATTTCGACAAGCCTCATTCTTCATCCTTTTCTTTCTTGTTCGATTGGGTTCATGCTAGGGATTATTTATCTTGTGTTTCTTTGGAACCTAGCCATGAACTAAATCTACTTGGCTATGGTTATTGTGTTTTGTGGTTGTGAGAAACTATTGGTTTTTGTTTAGGTAATAAGAGTTTGCACTTTTCTATTTCAAGGTTTATTCATTCTTGGTTCTTATTCTTGTTTGCGAGTGAATTGGGAGAGGATCTCGTGATTTCATCTATTTATCTAATATCGGGAGAGTTAGATTCAAGAAACGAATGAATATGATCTTTATTCAATCTATTGATGGTGAAGATTAATCCGGCTTAGGAATAAGTTAAGGATTTCAACGGCTAAGAGGAGCGCAAGATTGGTTGTTGTTCACCCTTGATTCACGCGAGGATGTATTATCAAGGCATGCACAAGTAGCTAGAGTTTCGACTTAGGGATAAGAAGAAACCATTGAAGAACGCTCTGCCGAACCTTGAAGGTTGCTGCCCAGACGCCCAAGTAGTTGCCCAACTAGTTGCCCAGGCAACCATCGATTAGTTGCCAAGGCAACCCCACAGCAAGTTGCCATGGCAACCGAGTTGCCCGTGCACTCTTTTACCAAAACGATCCAATCGGCTATCACACCTCAACTCACGATAACCTGGCCTATCTCTCTCTCAATTGATCTCATCTATTCATTTACTTTATTGCTTTCTAGATTAGTTATTAGTTAAACTCCTATAATCCTTTATTTGTGTTTTTACTTTTTTACAATTGCAAGAGACTAGATTCTTGAAGTGGCACCAATCCCTGTGGAGACGATATCTTTTATACTATAACTTGCAACGTGTATACTTGCACATTTGCGTAGCACTTATTACGCGTAAAAAGTTTTTGGCGCCGCTGCCGGGGATTGGCAATAGCGCCTTTGTTTTTATTTTCTTGCACTTTCTTTTTACTTTTCTTGTTTAAGATTCAAAGGGCTAACAAACTTTGGTTTTGCATTGGTATATGACCAGGGCGAGACCGACTACACCAGAATATCCCTTTGATCCAGAAATCGAACGAACCTTACAAAGACTTAGACGAAGGATACAAGTAGCAATGGCTAATCAAGACGGCAATACGAATCAAGATGTTCTAGCAGGAGGAGGAGTGATTCTTGCACGAAACATAACTATTCGAGACTATCTTGAAGAAGATCTTGATGGACTTAATCCAGGAGTTGTCGCACCTGAAATCGAAGCTGACCACTTTGAGTTAAAACCGGTAATGTTTAATATGATCAACACAATTGGTCAATTTTGAGGCTCAGCAACTGAAGATGCACGGCAACATCTGAAATCTTTCCTCGAGATTTGCAACTCGTTCAAAATACACGGAGTCACCCTCGATGTCTTATGATTAAGATTATTCCCTTATTCACTGAGGGATAGGGCGAAAACATGGTTGAATAGCACTCTTGCCGGATCAATAGCATCTTGGACCAATCTTTGTCGTTATTTCCTTGCTCGATTTAATCCTACAAATTTGACTGATAAGCTTCGTAACGACATTACTTATTTCGGTAGGCAGATGATGAATCCATGTATGAGGCTTGGGAGCGATATAGAGAACTTCTACACAAATGCCCCCTATACGAATTCCCGGTGTGGACTCAAGTAACAATGTTTTACAACGCCGTGAATACACCAACAAGGATGATGCTAGATGCATCGGCAAACGGCATACTCCTAGATAAGTCACCGGAAGAAGCAATGCAAATTTTAAACAGGCTGGCCAAGAATGATTATCAATTCCCATCTACTAAAAGAGGAGGAGTTAGACGCCAAGCCGCAATACATGAACTAGGATCATCAGATTCAATTTCGGCACAATTGGCCACTTTAACCAAGATGGTCCAGAACATGCAAAAACCAAACAACACACATGAGGTCAAGGTAATGGATTCTTTTTGTGAGTTATGTGGTGATAACCATAATTCTTCTGAATGTATGCAGAATCCGGAATCCGGCTTTTATGTGGGGAATTACAATCGGAACAACAATGTGATGTCCAATACATACAATCCAGCTTGGAAGAAGCACCCAAATTTCTCATGGAGTAATCCTAACAATGCTCTAAACCAGAACAATCAGAATGCACAAGCATTGGGATTCCAGCAGAATAAGCCACGGCAACAGTTGCAGCAGCAACAACCAACGACATCTAGTTCTTTGGAAAATTCTCTAAATGCTTTTATGATGAAAACTGAATCTTATATGGATGAGAATAGTAATTTCATAAAAAGAACTGATGCTTTTATTAATAGGACCGAGATGAGATTGCAAAACCAAGAGGCGGCAATCAAATCATTGGAAAATCAAGTCGGACAGTTTGCTCAAAATCTGAATACTAGACCGCAAGGAGGTTTACCTAGCGATATTGAAGTTGCAAGAGGAACTGGCCATGAGCAATGTAAGGCAATCACCACTAGAAGTGGCCAACAACTTAGAGAGGTTCAAACCCGCTCATCAAACAAAACTCCACAAAAAGATCAAGACGAACCTAGCGGCAAAGCCTCAGATGCTGAACCAGGAATTGCCGCAGTAACCGGCAATAAGCATGCCTCGGCAATCGACAATAAAGACGCCTCGACAACCGGCAATAAGCATGCCTCGACAACCCCAGTTGATAATACCTTTGCAACTCCAGTTGTCCCGGCAATGCCGTCAATCAGGTTTCAAACCAATGAAAGGATCGAAGATATCCGACTTCCACCACCATTCCCACAAAGGTTGAAGCGACAAAAGCAAGAATACCAATTCAAGAAGTTTCTTGATATCCTAAAGCAAGTCCATATCAACTTGCCATTGGTGGAAGCAATTGAACAAATGCCAAACTATGCCAAGTTTCTTAAAGACATTGTGTCCAAGAGAACAAGGCTAGGAGAGTTTGAAACAGTTGCCGCAACAGAGGGATGCATGGCAATGTTGCACAATCGTATGCCACCCAAGTTGAAGGATCCCGGAAGTTTCACAATACCCTGTTCCATTGGAAATCACTATGTCGGGAAAGCATTATACGACCTTGGGGCTAGCATAAACTTGATGCCTAAATCGGTTTTCCAGAAACTAGGAATCGAGAAGGCAAGACCTACAACAGTTATGCTACAGCTAGCCGACAGATCCTATGTGCATCCAGAGGGAAAAATCGAGGACATACTGGTAAAAGTTGATAAATTTATTTTTTCCCCTGGCTTTATTGTTTTGGATTGTGAAGCAGATGAGCATGCACCCATCATTCTCGGGAGACCATTCCTAGCAACAGAGAGAACCTTGATCGATGTTGAAAAGGGAGAACTCACAATGAGGGTGAATGACCAGCAAGTTAAACTAAATATGTTCCAAACACTAAGGCATGCCGATGATCCAGAAGAATGCCAACTTCTTCATGCCACGGCAGAGTTTAACTTCGACGAGGAATTTAGTTGCCTCGGCAACTACATTGCCGATCAAGAGAAACCTGAGGAGTATGAAGAACCGGTCGATAATGAACAACAAGAAGAGGCAAATTGGCTAGTCAATCGACCAGGTACATACTTTGAACCACTAGATTACTCAGGTAAGGAAGGTAAACTCGAAAAACCCTCTATTGAACAACCACCGATTCTTGAGTTGAAACAATTGCCAGAGCAACTAAAATATGCATACTTAGGAACCGATAATACATTGCCTGTAATTATTTCTTCTAAGTTACAGCCTGAGCAGGAAAAGAAGCTGATCAAGATGTTGAAGCTACACAAAAAGGCAATAGGGTGGACAATTGCCGACTTGAAGGGAATTAGCCCGGCAGTGTGCATGCACAAGATTTTGTTGGAAGATGATCACAAACCTTCAATTGAGGCCCAGAGGAGACTGAATCATGCCATGAAAGGGGTTGTAATGAAAGAAATCATCAAGTGGCTTGACGCCGGCATTATATACCCTATCTCTGATAGTACATGGGTAAGTCCGGTACAATGTGTTCTGAAAAAGGGAGGTATAACGGTGGTAAGTAATGAAAACAATGAACTCATTCCAACCAGGACTGTGACCGGTTGGAGGGTTTGTATGGATTATCGAAAGCTAAACAAAGCCACTAGGAAAGATCACTTCCCATTACCCTTTATTGATCAAATGCTTGACCGTCTTGCAGGTAAACCCTTTTATTGTTTTCTTGATGGTTATTCAGGTTACAATCAAATTGCCATAGCACCAGAAGATCAAGAAAAGACAACCTTCACATGCCCATACGGTACTTATGCCTTCTGAAGGATACCGTTCGGATTGTGTAACGCCCCGGCAACCTTCCAAAGATGCATGATGACACTCTTTTCAGACATGGTCGAAGACTTCCTTGAGATCTTCATGGATGATTTTTTCTGTTTTTGGTAGTGACTTCGATAGTTGTCTTGGCAATTTAGAGAGGGTGTTGGCAAGATGTGAAGAAACTGATTTAGTACTCAATTGGGAGAAATTCCATTTTATGGTAGATGAAGGAATAGTGCTCGACCACAAGATTTCATCCAAGGGAATCGAAGTAGACAAAGCCAAGGTGGACGTGATCGAGAGATTACCCCCACCAAGTTCGGTTAAAGGAATTCGAAGTTTTCTTGGACATTCAGGTTTTTACAGGAGGTTCATTCATAATTTTTCTAAAATCACTAAACCCTTGTGCAATTTGCTTGAACAGGATAAAGTCTTTGATTTTGATGATTCTTGCACCCAAGCATTTGAAACCTAAAGAAAAAGCTTGCCTCGGTACCCATTGTCGTTCCACCAGATTGGACGCTACCTTTTGAGCTCATATGTGATGCAAGTGATTTCGCGGTAGGAGCAGTCCTAGGCCAACGCACAGGTAAGACCTTCCATGTGATATACTACGCTAGTAAAACTCTTAATAGTGCTCAAGTGAATTACACAACAACGGAGAAAGAGTTACTAGTTGTAGTTTTTGCATTTGACAAGTTCCGATCCTATTTGATTGGTACAAAGGTAATTGTTCATATGGACCATTCGGCAATCAAATATCTATTTGCTAAAAAGGATGCCAAACCTCGTTTGATTCGTTGGATATTACTTTTACAAGAATTTGATATTGAAATTAAGGACAGGAAAGGAACATAAAATCAAGAGGCCGATCACTTATCACGTTTGGAACGCAATAGGGAAGAGGACGCGGATCTAGAGATATGTGATGCATTCCCAGATGAACAAATTTTAGTTGCCTCGGCAACCCTCGACACCTCGGCAACCATGGGTGCACACGCCTCGGCAACTCTCGACGCCACAGCAGTCTTTGACGCGCATGCCTCGACAATTTTGGGAGCAGTCGCCACGACAGCACATGCCTCGACAATACCCTGGTACGCGGATTTAGTTAATTTCCTTGTTTGTGGTATTTTACCTTATGGCATTACTCACCAAGGGAAGAAGCGGTTCCGCCATGATGCTAAGCATTACTTTTGGGACGAGCCTCTTTTGTTTAAACAATGTGCAGATCAGGTTATACGCCGATGTGTCCCTGAAGAAGAGAAATAGAATGTACTCCGGCAATGCCATTCTTCACCCTATGGAGGACATTTTGGAGGAACTCGTACCGCGGCCAAAGTTTTGCAATCGGGTTTGTATTGGCCAACATTGTACAAAGATGCCCAAGACTTTTACAAGCAATGTGATCGTTGCCAGAGGACGGGAAATATCTCTAGACGACATGAGATGCCGCTCCAGAACATCATCGAGGTGGAATTGTTCGATGTGTGGGGGATCGATTTTATGGGACCTTTCCCATCTTTATTCGGCAACCTCTACATCTTACTTGCCGTCGACTACGTGTCTAAATGGGTTGAGGCAGCTGCAGTTCCCAACAACGATTCCAAGACCGTGCAACGATTCTTGCAGAAAAACATATTTACACGGTTTGGGATGCCAAGAGCAATTATCAGTGATGAAGGCAAGCATTTTGAAAACAGACTAATTTCCAAGATGTTGCAACGCTTCGGCATATCACACAAGATCGCCACGACATATCACCCACAAACCAACGGGCAAGCAGAAATTTCCAACCGGGAATTGAAGGGTATACTCGAGAAAGTTGTAAATCCCTCAAGGAAGGATTGGTCATTAAGACTAGATGAAGCACTTTGGGCATATCGCACTGCATTCAAAACTCCCTTAGGCATGTCCCCATTCTGACTTGTCTACTGCAAGACATGCCATCTACCGGTGGAAATCGAACACAAGGCATACTGGGCAATCAAGACCGTGAATATGGATTGGGAAAGTGCCGGACAAAAGCGTTTGTTGGACCTCAATGAGATAGAAGAATTCCGTGCACTCGCCTATAACAATGCACAAATCTACAAGGAGAAAACAAAGCGGTGGCACTACAAGAAACTATTGCCACGGCAATTCACGCCAGGGAACTAGTTCTCTTATTCAATTCTCGGCTAAAACTTTTCCCAGGAAAGCTGAAATCAAGATGGTCGGGACCATTCGAAGTCGTCAAACCATTCTCCCATGGTGCTGTGATAATCAAGTCCATCTCTGACAACCATGAATTCAAAGTTAATGGACAAAGATTGAAGCACTACAATGGTGCCCATGTGGAACGTAACAAAGAAGTGGTCAACTTAGGAGATGCATGAGCATGCTCTCCTTTCAATATTTTCTTTTTCTTTTTATTCTCATTTTTTAGGAGATATTTTATTTTTCTTCATATTCTTTAGTTTTCAGGTTTTCATTGTTTTCTTTTCCACAACAAGACTCACAACCACTATGCTAAGGAAATTTACTGCCGAGATCCGTGCCCCAGCAACCAATGAAGTAGTCGCCATGGCAACCGCAAAAGATGACGCCACGGCAACAAACCCTGAAGATGCCACGGCAACCAAAGCTAAAGACATCCCGGCAACAAGAAAACAACCATCGCGTTCAAGCAAGAGAATCAAGACACCGACCAAAAGGAAACTAATCATCTACGATGACGAACTCTCGGAGTAAGTCCTCGTATGCATTTTATTTTTCATTATTTTTATTTTTCTTTAATGCATGCATTGAGGGCAATGCCTCACTGGAGTTTGGGGGGATTGTTATTAGTAGTTACCATGTTTAGTTACATTCATCTTAAGTATTACATTTAGGATACATAAATTGCTTGCCATGCCTTTAATTGGAATAAGAATTGCTTAGATTTGATGAATATCTGATGATGACTTTGCCAATGCACTTAATTGATAGAATTTTTATTCTAGGATAACCATGGAAAAACTTAGAATTTTACTATGATGCTAAATTTGATGAAACCCTATTGTGGTTCGATTGATTTAAGGAATTCTAGTAAACTTAGGTTGATAATTAACAAATTGGGGGATTAGAATAAAATTTGGATGAATGCTAGAGGTGCCCGAAATTGGCTCTAGCATGTGCTAAAAATTTATTACTAGAGGTGCCCGAAACTGGATCTAGTATGTGTTAAAAAAATTTATAACTAGAGGTGCCCGAAACCGGCTCTAGTCAAATAAATTAACTTAAGAAAACTAAAAACAAAAAACTAGAGGTGCCCAAAACTGGCTCTAGTTAAAACATGTTAAAAAAGAACCCAATGAAGTAATTTGAAAACCTATTGTTTGCATAGAATCCAAAAATTCAACTTGCACACAACTCTGCACACACTCACAAGCATTATAGTTTGATTCCGAGTAACTCCTAATTTTTCCAAAAAATAAAAAGCCAATCATACTTTGAGCCCCGATTCAGAGAATTGAAATCAAGTTCAAAGCTAAGTTTGTGAAAGTTGAAGTCTTGGCAGGTAATTATGAGTTTGCATTGCTTGAGGACAAGCAATAGTTCGAGTTTGGGGGTGTGATAAGTGTTCAAAAGTACTATTTTTCTTACCCTTTTTACTCATATTACTGTTAGACTTAGGCTCATATTAGTTGTATAATTAGCCATTCATGCATTAATCCATGTTTCCTTCTATCGTTGAGCTTGATTACATAACTTGGTAGTTTTTGTGGGAAAATATGCTGCTTTGGTGTGTTTTGTGTGTATATGCAGGATCACTTGCCAAAGCAAGGCTAGAGCTAGTTGCCAGGGCAATGCATGAAGGAGACACCGAGCTAGTTTCCAGGGCAATGCATGAAGGAGACCCCGAGCCAGTTGCCATGGTAATTGTCAACAAGAGCAAAGGTGATATGGTAGTCGAAATTGATGACTAGACAAACCCAAGATGACGTGGAGCAAAGCCCAAACCCAAAGGAATTTGATTTCCATGCAGAGATTAAAGAAGAATTTAAATTCCAAGAAGATAGGAGAAGTTCTATTAGGAATATAATTATAATAAAGAATTATATTCTTTAAAGATAATTTAATTCCAACTTAACTTCCTCCTCAAAGAAGGAATTTGGCCTAGCCCTATAAATAAGATGGAGATTTCCACAATCCAGAGAGAGAGAGAGCAAGAGAGGGAAATTTCGACAAGTCCAAGGAGGGCAAGAGGAGAGAATTTTCGACAAGCATCTAGGGCAAGGAGGATTTCGACAAGCCTCCTTCTTCATCCTTTTCTTTCGTGTTCGATTGGGTTCATGCTAGGGATTATTTATCTTGTGTTTCTTTGGAACCTAGCCATGAACTAAATCTACTTGTCTATGGTTATTGTTTTTTGTGGTTGTGAGAAACTATTGGTTTTTGTTTAGGTAATAAGAGTTTGCACTTTTCTATTTCAAGGTTTATTCATTCTTGGTTCTTATTCTTGTTTACGAGTGAATTGGGAGAGGATCTCGTGATTTCATCTATTTATCTAATATCGGGAGAGTTAGATTCATGAAACGAATGAATATGATCTTTATTCAATCTATTAATGGTGAAGATTAATTCGGCTTAGGAATAAGTTAAGGATTTCAACGGCTAAGAGGAGCGCAAGATTGGTTGTTGTTCACCCTTGATTCACGCAGGGATGTATTATCAAGGTATGCACAAGTAGCTAGAGTTTCGACTTAGGGATAAGAAGAAACCATTGAAGAACGCTCTGCCGAACCTTGAAGGTTGCTGCCCAGACGCCCAAGTAGTTGCCCAACTAGTTGCCCAGGCAACCATCGATTAGTTGCCAAGGCAACCCCGTTGTGCAAGTTGCCACGGCAACTGAGTTGCCCGTGCACTCTTTTACCAAAACAATCCAATCGACTATCACACCTCAACTCACGATATCCTGACCTATCTCTCTCTCAATTGATCTCATCTATTCATTTACTTTATTGCTTTCTAGATTAGTTATTAGTTAAACTCCTATAATCCTTTATTTGTGTTTTTACTTTTTACAGTGCAAGAGACTAGATTCTTGAAGTGGAACCAATCCCTGTGGAGACGATATCCTTTATACTATAACTTGCGACGTGTATACTTGCACATTTGCGTAGCACTTATTACGCGCAACAATTAGTAAGACATTCTAATTTATGATATTCTCTAGTGGGCATGTATCAATTTATTCATTAGTTGTTTTAAAGGTATAAGTTTGATTAATAGTCGGATAAGTATGAATTATTCGCATGGTTAAAGAATTACCAGTGATGATATTTAATCGGGTAAAAATTTATTAATCGTTTATCGTGTAACGATTTTAAATTCAAGAAAGGGCCTAGGCAGTGTACCTAGTTTTCACCCTGAGTTTCATAGTTATTTTAATGACTGGCTAAAATGTTTTATAAACCAATTCAGGGTCAAAACTAGCAATCTGTAAATAAGCTATGAATACTTCGAAATTCGAGAAAGGGTTATATTATAAACTAGTTTTATGTCAGATGCTTTAAAAAAATTATTACAATTCTAAAACTCTGTTCAATAATATTGTGTCATCATTAATGTGTATTCATACTATGAGTATACGTTAAGGGTGTTACAAAAATTGTTGAGGAGGTTCTCCATGACATTAGAGCCTTCACAGTCGCATCAAATCCCAACCTAAAGCACAAGAAACATGCAGCTCTCAATCATGGAAGCTTTATCAAAAGAAGAACTCGTGTTTCATGACCAGAAAGCTCGAAAAGGGAGTCTTCCTCCACCTAAACCCTTGCATTTCATTTCATTTTATTTACATGTTCATTCATTTAATGTTTCAGTTGTATATATGCGTTGTTTTCATGCATTGTGGACAATGCACACCTTTGGTTTGGGGGGTGTGTTGCTTCACATTATTTTGCCATGACATCCATGTTTACATTTCAGTTTGCATTATGTTTAGTTTTCCATGTAGGATTTAAAACATACACCAAACCACTAAAAAATTGCCTAGGTTGATTTTGTACTAACATTGTAACCCCCTCGACCTGGCCTAGACACCCAATCGAACTGAGATAACTATATTAGGCTTGCCGAAGCAAACTGAAAATAGGATACGAAAAGTCGGTCCATTTTTTTATCTTGTCTAGATGCACAATTATTATCCTATATGAACATACTTGCAGCGGGTGAAATAATAGAGAAAATAGATCATCAGAAGGCCTTGAATTGCATAACATACATCCAGGGACTAAATTGCAAAACTCAACAATTTTTGGGGACCAATTTAAAAATTAATGTTGCCAATCCTCAATTAGTCAGGTTCTATGCCAACATGTCAAATTTCAGCTTAAAACAACCATCCAACCTCACACAATTGCATTCACAAACGTCAGGGACCAAAACGTAAAGAGACAGAACTACAAAAGATGCCAAAATAACTGATTTAACTACCACCGTACCGGTACAGTCAATGGTGTTTCGATACGCCCTTATTGTTTTAAACCCCATAATTCCAATAACCATTTACCGTTCTGATACGCCCCATGCGTATAGAAACACCCCTCACAAAACCATTCAATCGTATCGAAACGCCTCCTACCGTACTGAAACGCTAGCCAATTTTGCCTTGGCCCGTACTAAAATAGTTGCCCGCGTACTGGTACGCTAAGCTTGGATTGGTTTACCCATACCGAAATAGGGACACCCGTACCGATACGTCTGGACATATAATGTCCACTTTCACTGGTTTAACATGCTTTTAGTCATGGCAAAGCACCCTAGCATGCTCCTAACATACATCCAATTTATCCAAGGATCAAACCACATCACAACAACACAAGTTCAACATCAATTCATAGCATCTTGCATCAAAAGGTAAACTAGAGGCATGCTTCCTAGAAAATTAACCAAACAAAGTATGAAACTTCAAAACCATCACCAAAACAATCTCAAATGGCCATTTACAAACCAAGAGCAACCAACCAAACTTGCTCAAACAAGGAGTTTAACTAATGTCTCCCAAAACAACAAGGGAAACCTCATTGCCCTTATTACTTATAGTCTAGTTCCAAAAACATACTTTGATTACCAAGTCTTGTTGAGATCCCTTGCTTTCCGCTGCCTCCCAAACCTTTAGTTCTCTGCATTGATGGATAAAGAGAACGTAAGCACACTAAGCTTAGTGAGGAGTGCTCAAAAACAACACACCATCAATGCATTTAAAACCATTTTCCATCAACACATTGGAAATCCCATTACAACCCATGTTTATCAACATATAAAACATCATGCCTTTAAAACCATGCACTTTAACACTTTCAAAACCAACATATTAAACCATATGCAACATGTATCATTAACCAACAGCAAGTCCCATTGCTAAACCTCAATTTAAGCCTTCCCATGCATAACTACCATATGCAAAGCTTAAAGAGTAACATGTATAAATTACATTATACAATATAAACCTTTCAATGATACATTAACAATTATATTGTCTCACAAGTGATCAATAACCAAGTTCCATTTCTTAAAATAATTCATCGGATACACGGATTCAAACAAGTGTCCTCGCAACACTTCAAGCCATCTCAATCGGGATAGCGATACAATCACAATCGCGGTACATTACAACTGGGTACACTTTCAACCTACGGGAACACCAACCCCTTTTTATCGGTTAGATGCTTAATCCACTAACGGGAGTTTATGCTACCATATAACCCCTCTACAGTTAGGGTACTTGGATGGAGTTTACGGTACAAGGATCAAAACCCCTCAACATCCAAGGCAACTTATTATAGTGCACTACCAATCCTATGGCCGACCAACTATATCCGATAAAAATTTTAAAACCGCATCACTTGCCAATATAATTAACCATTTAACATTTACCTCACTGTTTTTAACAAGCATTAAACAAATCTTTTTTCCAAAGCAACAACCATGCTTTAAACCACAAGTATAAACCATATACTTACAAGGATCACTTAGCATGTGCATCCTTCAACATTTCATGCTTAAATGCAATATCTCAAATACTTTAAAACATGCTTAACAGTAGGTAACATGTAAATCCAAAACAAGTGCATAAAACCATTTTATTATAGCATGACCAAGAGAGAAAAAACCAGTTTTACTTACTTATGAGTTTAAACCAGTGTTTCAAGCTAAGCTTAAACTCTCATAAACCACATTTAAAACATTCCAACACTGGAATCCACGTTCTCACTCATCGATACGCGAAACCTTGATTCGCCGACACAAAATCAAACGTCTAAAGCCTCCAACGCTTCACCGATCACCTTCGGATCAACCTCCCCTGTTTAATTCACATTGCAACAGAGGATTAATGCATCTCAATGCATTCCAAACACAACAACATCAAAACCTCACGGACTTCCACAATCCTCTCACAATTACCCCAACACATCAACCGAAAACATCATCTAAACCTCTCCAAACACAACCCTCCACAACCTAACAATCTAAAACTTCCATAAACATTAATTTACACTCAAAACAAGATTAAACCATCCAAAATCTCCCAGTAACCACGCAGCTACCAAATCTCCACAAAAACACCAATCTAACAACCTAATCAATTAGAGATTCAAGAGTTTTGAGATTCCTTTATTAAAAACGACCTAGAAACATTATAAAACACCAATTATATGATTAAAATCAATCTTTATCTCTAAAAAATAGATCCAATCCGGATTTTTCACTATTTCATCAATTAATCTCAATTAAATCCACCAAATCAATATAAAAACACAAAATCAGATTGTAAACCATAAATCAAGGATCAAAAACTTTGGAATATCAATAAAGAACCATTCAATAGAGGAGATCACAGACCTTACCCCTATTGTGTGATTTCTCCCTCAATTGGCTTGTTTAAAGCTAGAGAACACGAGATTTCAATAAGATTTTGTAAATCAATGATAAAGAAACAATTACAAATCAAGAAATTAAGAGTATAAGTCTCTCACCTCTGGAATTTAATGAAAACAATAGTGTTTGGCAAAAAAGAAGTGGAGAGAAAAGTTGAGAGAAAAGTTACGTGAAATTGGCTTAAAAGAAATAACTAACTTTAATATCCAAAATATTTTTAATTAACTTTTTAAAACACATGTTAAATGATTTAATTGAAGGAACAAATCATCAAAAAAATCTTGGTAAAATAGCTCCTTAAGATTCTAAGAATTTGACCCTTTTCACTTTAGTCACCTTCAAACATAGTTTTCAAAAATTACATTTTGGTCACTAGCCAAAATGTCTTACCTCCAAACCTCATTTTCCAAAATTGACTTTACCAATATTAATCATATATTTTAAAATGATTTTTAACCATTTTTCATATTTTTATCTTACCAAAAAATATACGACCCTGATTCGACTCGAATATCTAACCCAGTCCACCAGACTGTCCAATAAACCTCAAAACCACTAGGCCCAAAACCGGGGCGTTACAACTCTCCCTCACATAAGAAAATTTGTCCTTGAAATTTACCTGGTGGAAACAGATGCAAAAACTGCTCCAGCATCTCCGACTTGCGTTCCTACGTGGCTTCCTCAACACCGCGGTACCTCCACAATACCTTAACAAGCTCAACCATCTTGCCACACATAACCTTCTTGCTAGTATCAAGGATCTCTACATATTCCTCATCATAAGATAAGTCATACCTGAACTCATCATCCTCCACCGGCATAACATGTGATGGATCTGATCGATACCTCCGTAACATCGAAACATGAATCACATCATGAATTTTCTCATGCTCAGGAGGTAACCTCAACCAATAAGCCACTGGACCTACACGCTCCTCAACCTCATATAGTATAATAAATCTCGGGCTAAGCTTACCCTTACATCCGAACCGCATCACCTTTTCCACGGTGACACTTTCAAAAACACACAATCCTCATCCGCATACTCAATTTCCCTATGCATCAAATCCACATAGGATTTCTGATGATCCGTAGCCGCTTTCAAGCGCTCACAAACAATATTAACCTTTTCATTCTTGTCCTTCAACACGTACGGTAAGGAAACATGCTTTTCCCATACCTCAGCCCAACACAACGGTGTACGACACCTCCAGGCATACAACGCCTCATACAGAGCCATCTGGATACTCGCCTGATAACTATTATTATAAGCAAATTCAACCAAAATTAACTGCTTATCCCATGTTCCTTGGAACTCGATAATACAACACCTCAACATATCTTCAAAGACCTGGATAACATGCTGAGACTGTCCATCCGTCTGAGGATGATACGCGGTATTGAAATTCAACCTTGAACCCAAGGCCTGATGTAAACATCTCCAAAACCTTGCCGTAAACCTCGGATCTCTATCCGAAACAATGGACTTAGGTACCCCATGCAACCGCACAATTTCAGCAATGTACAAATGAGGCAATATATCCAAGGTGTACTCGTATGCACGGGCAGAAAATCTGCACACTTCGTAAATCGATCAACAATCACCCAAATAGATTCTTTTTAGCCGGTGTTAACGACAATCCTGTCATGAAATCCAAGGTGATTCTCTCCAATTTCCACTCTGGAATTCTTAATGGATGTGACAACTCGGATGGAAACTGATGTTCAGCCTTCACACGCTGACATACCATACACTTGGATACAAACTCTGCCACATCCTTTTTCAAGCCAACCCAATAATACCTTTCCTTCAAATCAAGCTACATTTTGGTACTACCAGGATGCATAGCAAAAGGACTCGAATGTGTCTCCTCCAAAATAGTGTGCCTAAGCACCGCAACCTCCGACATTACTATTCGACCTTTAAAGCACAGAACCCCATCATCATCAAAATAAAACTTCGATGCTTACCTTCCGATATGTCCTTGACATGAGGAACCAAAAATTCATCGAACGGTTACTTAGCTTTAATCATATGCGACAACGTAGGCTTAACCTACAACTCAGCTAGCAACCCACCTACCCGCGTCACACTCAACCTTGCAAACATCGCTCTAAGCTCAACTGCAACCTTACGACTTAACGCATCCGTCACAACATTGGCTTTCCCCAGATGATATTTGATTGTCAAGTCATAATCCTTAAGCAACTCCAGCCATCTACGTTGCCTAAGGTTTAAATCCTTTTGAGACATCAAATATTTCAAACTTTTGTGGTCCGTGAAAACCACACACTTCTCTCCATAAAGGAAATGTCACCAAATCTTTAATGTAAACACCACGGCCGCAAGTTCCAAGTCATGAGTCAGATAGTTTCACTCAAGAACTTTCAACTGCCTCGATGCATAGGCCACCACTTTGCCATCCTGCATCAGCACACAACCCAAACCAACATATGATGCATCATTGTAAACCACCAACTCCTTTCCCAACTCAGGTTGAATCAACACATGAGCATGTGTCAGAACTTTCTTTAACTTTTCAAAACTCTGCTGCTGCTTCTCTGACCGCACATAAGGAACATTCTTTTGCAACAACTTTTTCAATGGGTCTGCAATACTAGAAAACCCTTCAACAAAACGAAGATAATAACTAGCCAACCCAAGGAAACTACACACCTTCGAAACTGTCTAAGGTTGCTTCCAATTGAGAATGGCCTCAATTTTCTATGGATCAACACAAACACCCTCCGCAAATACTACATGACCAAGAAATACCACTTCTTTGAGCCAAAACTCACACTTACTCAACTTGGCATACAACTGATTATCCTTCAAAACTTGCATCACGATCCGCAAATGCTGCTCGTGATCCTCCTTGGTGCGAGAGTACACGAGTATATCATCAATAAACACAACCATGAACCGATCAAGGTACTCATGAAACACCTTGTTCATCATATCCATAAAAGTCATCGAGGCATTTGTTAAACCAAACGACATCACCAAAAACTCGTAATGTCCATACCTCGTACGAAATGCGGTCTTATGAACATCCACTTCCTTAACCTTCAACTGGTAATGCCCTGACCTCAAATCAATATTCGAAAACACTGCCGCCATATGAAACTGATCGAACAAATCATTGATCCGTGACAACGAGTATTTGTTCTTCACCGTTAACTTATTCAGCTGTCGGTAATCTATACACATACGCAACGTACCATCCTTCTTTTTCACAAAGAGAACCGAAGCACCCCAAGGTGAAACACTCGGTCGATAAACCCATGATCCAACAACTCCTAGAGCTGTGACTTTAACTCCTTCGGTGCCATCCGATAAGGAGCAATGGACACCGGAGTTGTCCCCTTGTATGTCTCAATACAAAATTCCACCTCCCTATCCGAAGGTAAACCCGATAAATCCTCAAGAAAAACTTCTGGATACTCACATACAGCCCAAATGTCCTGAACTTGAACTCTCTTGGGTACAGGATTCATAACAATAGCCAAATAAGCTTGGCAGCCATTAAACATCATCTTCTCTGCTCGAGTAGCCGAAATAACATTGGACAAGAATTTCACATTCTCTCCAACCACCACAACTTCATAATCATCGGCTAACCTCAAGGAAACCCTTTTGGATTCACAATCCACTACTGTCTTGTGCTCACTCAACCAATCCATACCCAAAATAACGTCAAAACCATGGAATGGCAATTCCATCATGTCCGCAGTGAACTCATGCCCTTGCACCACTAAAGGACAACACCGATACAACCTCCTGGTTGTAACCGTTTCTCCGAAGGAACTAGTTACCAACATACCAACATCCATAAACTCAACAATAACATTCAACAATGATGCATGCTCACTTAAGATATATGAATAAGTGGATTAGATTGCAAGGTAAAGGTACCTGCGATCACATCCGTGTTGTTACGCCCCTCACGATGGGCATACACTCTAGCCGGTCCACCACGATAGCAACAGTATGAGCCACAGTCCTCTGCCTACCATCTCTGTGCTAAAACGGGCCACGACCTCGACCATGACCCTTTTGTGAAACAACAATAGGTGCAGTACCCTGCCCACCTCTCACTAATAAGGGACAGTCACACCTCAGATGGTCGCCAAACCTACAACTCCAACAAGCATTAGCCACAACAGCCGCATGTGCCTTACCCTTTCTGGCCAAACGTGGGCAATCTCGCCTCAGATGATCACGTAATATGCAATCCCAACATGTGTTGTGCGGAGCTCGAACTTGGGCACCCTGTCCCTGCGTACCGTATCCAAAAACTCCACCACCACGCCTCTAATATGGGCGAAACCACATATCACAGTGTCTCTTGGCCTGGCCACCGCAAAAATTGGAATTAGCCGCTCTCTTACTAGAGCTAACACCCCGAGACCCAGAAGCTAAGCCAAGATTATGCTCAACATCCTTGGCTCGCGCGACCAACACATCAAAATCCATATAATCAGTAGCAAACATGTATGTCTTAACATCCTTAACTAGCCTGTAGCAAAAATGGTCACATCGCTGACGCCCGTCAGGAACTAACTCAGGAGCATACTGGCTCAACCACACGAACTGCACCTTGTACTCAAAAACATACATATTGCCCTACACCAGAGCCATAAACTCTCTCTTCTTTTCGTTCTGATATTGGACCCCCATATACTTCTTTTGAAACGCATTACAAAAGAACTCCCAAGACACATCTTTGGTTGCCATCCCATTTATCAGGGTAGTCCACTAGCTATAAGCGTCGTCCTGCCACAAAGACACAACACAACTCAGCTTACGGGTATCCGAACAACCCATTTGTTCCAAAATCCTCTTTGTACTAGCCAACCAGTCCTCAGAAGCCTCTAGTGCTAAACCACGAACCTCTACTCTGCCCAGACTACGAAGACTCTCTAACGGTAACCCTTTTCCAACCACTGCTGCCGGCACTTGAACACCCGCAACTGCTGCCTGAAAAGCAACGGTCATTGCCTGAATCAACGACGCCATATTACCCAACCCTGGCCCAGCTAGCTCAGGTGGCACTTGCTCCACTCCCTTAGGTAGATTAGGTGAGGGTAGTGGCAACCCTCTAGGAGGTATAACATCCTCCTCATTACCCTACCCAACGGCAGCAACAATCGTACCAGATTGCAACTCTCACCTCGGTTCTATCATGCTAAAAATATATCTAAGGCATGATAAACATTCCAAAACAACACCGTTAGGCCAGCTTCAAGCAAGGATCCAAGACTTCCATATCAATTCAAAATATTTCAGACTATAATAATAAGGAAATGGCTTCCCATATTTTTCCCCAACATGGCTTAAAGCTATCAATGTACATATTGCAAACACCGTACATAGCAAACAACAACTACAGCCTACTACATCCTCACAGCATTCATATCCACATATATATATATATCAACATGCATATTCAATCATCGTGCATATCAAAAATGTTATACAATTAAACAACAACATCCCAACCTTTTATAACCTAGCTCTAAAACCAACAAATGTAAGCCCCTCGACCCGGCCTAGACGCCTGACCGAACTGAGAGAACTATATTAGGTTTGCCGAAGCAAACTGAAGATAGGTTACAAAAAGTCGATATGTTTTTTTTATCTTTTCTAGATGCACAATTATTATCCTATATAAACATACTTGCAGCGGGTGAAATAGTAGAGAAAACGGATCATCAGAAGGCCTTCAGTTGCATAACATACATCCATGGACTAAATTGCAAAACTCAACAATTTTTAGGGACTAATTCAGAAATTAAGGTTACCAATCCTCAACTAGTTAGGTTTCATGCCAATATGTCAAATTTTAGCTTAAAACGACCATCCAACCTCACACAATTGCATTCACAAACGTCAGGGACCAGAACATAAAGAGACAGAACTACAGAATATGCCAAAATAACTGATTTAACTACCACTGTACCGGTACGGTCAATGGTGTTCAATATGCCCTTATTGTTTTAAACCCCAAAATTCCAGTAACCATTTACCGCTTTAATACGCCCCCTGCGTATTGAAACACCCCTCACAAAACCATTCAACCGTAACAAAATGCCTCCTATAGTACCAAAACGCTGGCCAATTTTGCCTTGGCCTGTATCGAAATAGTTGCCCGTGTACTGGTACGCTAAACTTGGATTGGCTTACCCGTATTGAAATAGGGACACCCGTACCGATACGCCTGGACATATAATGTCCACTTTCACTGGTTTAACATTCTTTTAATCATAGCAAAGCACCCTAGCATGCTCCTAACATACATCCAACTTATTCAAGGATCAAACCACATCACAACAACACAAGTTCAACATCAATTCATAACGTCATGCATCAAAAGGTAAACTAAAGGCATGCTTCCTAGAAAATCAACCAAACAAAGCATGAAACTTCAAAACCATCACCAAAACAATCTCAAATGGCCATTTACAAACCAGGAGCAACCAACCAAACTTGCTCAAATAGGGAGTTTAACAAATATCTCTCAAAACAACAACGGAAACCCCATTGCCCTTATTACTTATAGTTTAGTTCCAAAAACATACTTTGATTACCAAGTCTTGTTGAGATCCCTTACTTCTCGCTGCCTCCCAAACCGTTAGTTTATGCATTGATGGACAAAGAGAGCATAAGCACACTAGGCTTAGTGAAGAGTGCTCAAAAACAACACACCACCAATGCATTTAAAACCATTTTCCATTATCACATTGGAAATCCCATTACAACCCATGTTTATCAACATATACATGCCTTTAAAACCATGCACTTTAACAATTTCAAAGCCAGCATATTAAACCATATGCAACATGTGTCATTAACCAACAGCAAGTCCCATTGCTAAACCTTAATTTAAGCCTTCCCATGCATAACTACCATATGAAAAGCTTAAAGAGTAACATGTATAAATCACATTATACAACATAAAACTTTCAATGATACATTAACAATTATACTGGCTCACAAGTGATCAATAACAAAGTTCCATTTCTCAAAATATTTCATGAGATACACAGATTCAAACAAGTGTCCTCGCAACACTTCAAGCCATCTCAACCGGGATAGCGATACAATCACAATCGCGGTACATTACAACATGGTACACTTTCAACCCACGGGGATACCAACCCCTTTTCATCAGTTAGATGCTTAATTCACTAACGGGAGTTTACGGTATCATATAACCCCTCTATCGTTAGGGTACTTGGATGGAGTTTACTGTACACGGATCAAAACCCCTCAACATCTAAAGTGACTTATTATAGTGTACTATCAATCCTATGGCCGGCCAACTATATCCTATAACAATTTTAAAACCACATCACTTTCCAATATAAATAAGCATTTAACATTTACCTCACTGTTTTTAACAAGCATTAAACCATTCATTTTTCCAAAGCAACAACCATGCTTTAAACCACAAGTATAAACCATATACTTACACGGATCACTTACCATGTGCATCATTCAGCATTTCATGCTTAAATACAGTATTTCAAATATTTTAAAACATGCTTAATAGTAGGTAACATGTAAATCCAAAACAAGTGCATAAAACCATTTCATTATAGAACGACTTAGAGAGAAAAAACACTTTTACTTATTTTCGAGTTTAAACCAGCGTTTCAAGCAAGTTTAAACTCGCATAATCCACCTTTAAAACATTCCAACACTAGAATCCACGTTCTCACTCACCGATACGCGAAACCTTGATTCGCCAATGCAAAATCAAAAGTCCGAAGCCTTCAACGCTTCACCGATCACCTCCGGATCAACTTCCCCTATTTTAATTACAGTGCAACAGATGATTAATGCATCTCAATGCATTCCAAACCCATCAACACCAAAACCTCATGGACTTCCACAATCCTCTCATAATTACTCCAACACATCAACCAAAAACATCATCTAAACCTCTCCAAACACAACCCAGCCACAACCTAACAATATAACACTTCCATAAACATCAATATACACTCAATTAAACCATCCAAAATCTCCCAGCAACCACACATCCACCAAAACTCCACAAAAACACCAATCTAACAACCTAATCAATTAGAGATTCAAGAGTTTTGGGATTCCTTTATTAAAAACGACCTAACAACATTATAAAACATCCCTTATATGATTAAAATCAATCCTCATCTCTGAAAAATATATCCAATCCGAATCTTTCACTATTTCATCAATTAATCTCAATTAAATCTATTAAATCAATATAAAAACACAAAATCAGATTGTAAACCATAAATCAAGGATCAAATACTTGGGAATATCAATAAATAACCCTTCAATAGAGGAGATCACGGATCTTACCCCTATTGTGTGATTTCTCCCTCAATTGGCCTATTTAAAGCTAGAGAACAGAAGACTTCAATAAGATTTTGTAAATCAATGATAAAGAAACACTTACAAATCAAGAAATTAAGAGTATAAGTCTCTCACCTCTGGAATTTGATGAAAACAATAGTGATTGGCAGAAAAGAGGTGGAGAGAAAAGTTAAGAGAAAAGTTACGTGAAATTGGCTTAAAAGAAATAACTAACTTTAATATCCAAAATCCATTTTAATTAACTTTTTAAAATACATGTTAAAATGATTTAATTAAAGGGAGAAATCATCAGAAAAATCTTGGTAAAATAGCTCCTTAAGGATTCTAAGAATTTGACCCTTTTCACTTTAGTCACCTTTAAACACAGTTTTCAAAAATTACAATTTGGTCACTAGCCAAAATGTCATATCTCCAAACCTCATTTTTCAAAATTGACTTTACCAATATTAATCATATATTTTAAAATAATTTGTAACAATTTTCCATATTTTTATCTTACTAAATATATATGACCCCGAATTCGACTCGAATATCTAACACGGTCCACCGGACTGTCCAATAAACCTCAAAACCACTAGGCCCAAAATCAGGGAGTTACAACTCTCCCTCACTTAAAAAATTTCATCCTCAAAATTTACCTGGAGGAAACAGATGTGAAAATTGCTCTTGCATCTCCGACTTGCGTTCCCACGTGGCTTTCTCAACACCGCGGTGCCTCCGCAACACCTTAACAAGCTCAACCGTCTTGCCACGCAGAACCTTCTTGTTGGTATCAAAGATCTCTATAGGTTCCTCATCATAAGATAAGTCATGCCTCAACTCAACATCCTCTACCGGCATAACATGCGATGGATCTAATCAATACCTCGTTAACATCTAAACATGAAACACATCATGAATTTTCTTAATCTTGGGAGGCAACCTCAACCGATAAGCCACTGGACCTACACACTCCACAACCTTATATGGTCCAATAAATCTCGGGCTAAGCTTACCCTTAAGTCTAGACTGCATCACCTTTTTCCATGGTGACACTTTCAAAAACACACGATCCCCAACCGTACACTCAATTTCACTACGCCTTAAATCCGTGTAGGATTTTTGACAATCTGCAGCTGCTTTCAAGCGCTCACAAACAAGCTTGACATTTTCATCTGTGTCCTTCAACACGTGCGGTAAGGAAACATGATTTTCCCCTACCTCGACCCAACACAACGGTGTACAACACCTCCAGCCATACAACGCCTTATATAGAGCCATATGGATACTCGCCTGATAACTATTATTATAAGCAAATTCAACCAAAGGTAACTGCTTCTCCCAGGTTCCTTGGAACTTGATAATACAACACCTCAACATATCCTCCAAGACCTGGATAACACGCTTAGACTGTCCATCCGATTGAGGATGATACGCAGTACTAAAATTCAACCTGAAACCCAAGGCCTGATGTAAACATCTCCAAAACCTTGCAGTAAACCTCAGATCTCTATCCAAAACAATGGACTTAGATACCCCATGCAACCGCACAATTTCAACAATGTACAAATCAACCAATCTATCCAAGGTGTACGCCGTATGCACCGGTAGAAAATGTGCACACTTCGTAAATTGATCCACAATCACCAAAATGGATTCCTTTTTAGCCGGTGTTAATGGTAATCCTGTCACGAAATCCATGTGGATTCTCTCCTATTTCCTCTCCAAAATTCTCAACGGCTGTAACAACCCATATGGAAACTGATGTTCAGCCTTCACACGCTGACATACCATACACTTGGATACAAACTCTACCACATCCTTTTTCAAACCAACCCAATAATACCTTTTTATTCAAATCACGATACATTTTGGTACTACCGAGATGCATAGCAAAAGGACTGGAATATGCCTCGACCAAAATAGTATGCCTAAGCTCTGCAACCTCTAGCACTACTATTCGACCCAAAAATTCATCGAACGGTTGCTTAGCTTTGATCATCTACGACAAAGTAGGCTTAACCTACAACTCATCTAGCAACCCACCTTTCCGTGTCACACTCAACCTTGCAAACATCGCTCTAAACTCAACCGCAACCTTACGACTTAACGCATCCACCTCAACATTGGCTTTCCCAAGATGATATTCGATTGTCAAGTCATAATCCTTAAGCAACTCCAACCATCTACGTTGCCTAAGGTTTAAATCCTTCTGAGACATCAAATATTTTAAACTTTTGTGTTCTGTGAAAATCACACACTTCTCTCCATAAAGGTAATGTCGCCAAATCTTTAGGGCAAACACCACGGCCGCAAGTTCCAAGTCATAAGTTGGATAGTTCCGCTCATGAACTTTCAACGGCCTCGATACATAGGCCACCACTTTGCCATCATGCATCAACACACAGCCCAAACCAACGTACGATGCATCACTATAAACCACAAACTCTTTCCCTAACTCAGGTTGAATCAACACAGGAGTATGTGTCAGAACTTCATTCAACTTTTCAAAACTCTGCTGCTGCTTCTCTGACCACACATAAGGAACATTCTTTTGCAACAACTTTGTCAACGGGGTTGCAATACTAGTAAACCTTTCCACAAAACAGCGATAATATGCAGTCAACCCAAGGAAACTACGTACCTCCGAAACTGTCTTAGGTTGCTTCCAATTGAGAATGGACTCAATTTTCTATGGATCAACACAAATACCCTCCGCAAATACCAAATGACCAAGGAATACCACCTCCTTGAGCCAAAACTCACACTTACTCAACTTGGCGTACAACTGATTATCCTTCAAAACTTGCATCATGATCTGTAAATGCTGCTCGTGATCCTTCTCGGTGTGAGAGTACACTAGTATATCATCAATAAACACAAGCACGAACCGATCAAGGTACTCATAAAATACCTTGTTCATCATATCTATAAAAGCTGTCGGGGTATTTGTCAAACCAAATGGTATCACCAAAAACTCGTAATGCCCGTACCTCGTACAAAATGCGGTCTCATGAACATCCACTTCCTTAACCTTCAACTGCTAATACCCCGACCTCAAATCAATCTTCAAAAACACTACAGCCCCGCAAAACTAATTGAACAAATCATCGATCCGCGACAACGGGTATTTGTTCTTCACCGTTAATTTATTCAATTGTCGATAATCTATACACATACGCAATTTACCGTCTTTGTTTTTCACAAAGAGAACCGGAGCACCCCAAGATGAAACACTCAATCGAATAAACCCATGATCCAACAACTCTTGGAGCTGCGACTTCAACTCCTTCGGTGCCATCCGATAAGGAGCAGTAGACATCAGAGTTGTCCTCTCATATGTCTTAATACAAAATTTCACCTCCCTATATGGAGGTAAACTCGGCAACTCCTCAGGAAAAAACTTCCAGATACTCACATACAACTCGAATGTCCTGAACCCGAATGTCTTTGGCTTCAGGATTCATAACAATAGCCAAATAAGCTTGGCAGCCATCAAACATCATCTTCTCCCCTCTAGTAGCCGAAATAACATTGGACAAGACTTATTTTAGAACACTCAATAAACCTCAAAATCGTTAGGCCCAAAACAGGGGCGTTACAAATATTTTTGTCAACGTTGCTAGTTTAGTAGAATTTGTTCTAGACTTATCTGTTCGATGATGAAATTGGATCTTAGAAATCGTATGCCAGCAGGTTAGTAATGCCAAATATCTTGGCAATTGAACTCTATTTTAGGAAACTTTAGTTTCACTCTACATGTAGTATGCATCTAGTTTCCAAAACAAACTTAGTTTTTCTTAAAACTGAAATCAAGAAAAAAAGGAATGCCAGGGTATAGAGAAAGAATAAGGCAAAAATGTTTTGCCAAAGGCTAAAATATTTTTAGAACACTCCTCTACCTTAGAGACAATAAGTAGCTTGGGTCTTTGTGGTTTGCTCCCTCTTAGTTCTCAAGCTAATAAAACTTTAGGGTATGAGTGTAATGGGTTAGCTTAGTGATGTAATTTGGATTAACATTGGTATTTGTAGTTTGCTCCCTCTTATGTCTCATGCCAAACAATAACATGACACAACCCTAATTAAATGCCAACATAAAAACACCATTGGCAAATAAAGGAAAAAGTATAATAATTATGATTTTGGGTAGTAAAGTTAACTAAGGGAGTTAAGTAAACTTGATGCATATTTCCCGCACATCATGCACACTTCATGACCTTAGACTAGAACTATATTGTTGTACTTGGAATGATTGATCTGTTTAGCATTAATATATTGGATATTCGAGGGCAGACCTAGGATCATATTTTTCTAGCTGGCAGGTGCTGGAAATCCAAGGTACTTTCTCATTTTTCTATTTTTTGATATTAGTTGCATTACTTGAGGACAAGCAATGAGCTAGGTTTAGGGGGTGTTAACTCCTCAAAATTACATATCTTTATGCTTAATTCACAATGCTTTTGCTTGCCTTTTAGTATATATGTATGCATTTAGTTATTAAAATCATGCATTTGCATAAGGAGTTTGGAGTTATTCTTTTGCTTGTGTGAAGGGTTGTTTTGCTAGTGTTGATGTATGTCAGAGGCAGGCAGGCAGGCATGGTAAAGTAGCGTAGGAGCAGAAAGTAGGAGAAGAAGAAGAGAATTGTATAGTCGCAGTTGGCACTGTTGGACCAAAAATTACCAAGTTTGGTTGGCAATAAATTGAAGTTCAATGCTCGGTCAAAGAAGCTATTGAACTCGGTACACGCTAGCCCTGTAATCCAAAAAGGGATAAAAGGATAACACAGTTATCCTTCTGCGCAACCAATTTTCGAATTTCAAACCCACTCTAGGGTTTCTACGAGTGCCTATTTAAAGGAGATCGACTATTGAGCCAAGGAGGCTGCACCGTAGTAAAAGAGAAAGCTAGAGACAACGTGGTTCAACCATCTTGGACTGAGAGCTCTAGAGCATTTGAAGGGTTACATCGTCAGACCTCCTTCTTTGCCTATTCTTTTAGTTTAATTTCTATTTGGATGATTATGTTGAGATACGATACATTTTGGAAGGAACCCTCAACCATGAACTAAGCTTTTAATGTTGGTTGGGATGTTTACGATTAACGCTCAGTTTATGTTTGGTTTTTAATAATTTAAATGCTTGGCATTATTGTCTATCTGCTAACACTTCATTTTCATAAATTCTTTGCCATACGACAGTTGGCATTGTATGCTTATTATGCCTTAATACCTTAATAGACTTAAGGGGTAATGATCAGTTGCCAAGTACTAAGGAGAGAAACTTCGACAGAAGATGTTTAAGTAGATGAGCTTACTTCAGAAGTGAATATACCCCTTAGAAGTAAATATTGAAACTTAATCAAGTTAATTAATGAAAAACTTCACTATAGACTTATATGGGTTTTATCGTGGTTAACTTAGGGAGTTGTCATCAACAAAGGCAATACTATTTTTAAATCTGCTCGGCAATAAATCCAAGGCAGGGCATTAGTAATAACCGGCATAGCTAGCATGAAATCCAAACATCCCTTGCCAACGCTCATCATTCAATTGAATACCTTTTTGTTTGCCAAACTGTTTCAACTTTTATTGCTTTGTTTAAACTATCTTTTAAATCAAAAACCCAAATCATTTTCCAACACTCTCGTTCCCCTCAAACAAGTAAAATATTGAGCAATCAAGTTCTTGGTCAATCCATGTGGATTCGATACTTAGCTTACTATTGTATTACTTACTGACCGTGCAAACTTGCATGCAATAGACTCTCCATTGACATTATTTTCTTGCACTTTTACACTAAATATCCAATCTTTTGCCAAGCGTTGGCAAAATCGACAATAAGGGAGAGATTGAACAATCCAATGCTATGCTTACCAGGCTAAGTACGTCTTTTAAACCTTTAAAATATCTGAGTTTAAATCTCCTAAGCCATTTCTTGAGCACCCTCCTGTACTTGATTTCAAACCTCTTCCTTCACAAATAAAATATGCATATTTAGGGGAGAATAATACGTTGCTTGTTCTCATATATGCTAGCTTAACATCTGTGTAACAACCTAATCAGTATTCTATATCCAATACTAATTAGAGTATCACATAAAGTATATACCAACTTATCCCTTTATTATTCGTAAGAAAAATTATAAATTATTTATTTTACTATTAATCGCGTAGAATCATATTTTAAAATTTTATCCAATCAATTAAGTCCAACTTCAGGTAGTAACTTAACAATTCATTTCAATAATTTTTAAAGGATATAATTGCTTAAGAACTGCCTAAAACAAAAATATACCCGATTATTTATTTAACTCTTTTATAGTCGTTACCAAATTTAACATTAATATAATTACTCGTCATTCCCTTTTTTCTATAAACTAGTAAGTAACCAACTAGTTTTAACATATACATGCCAACTAGAAATATCAAACACATCAAAGATGCTATTACTGATACCTTGATTATACTTCTGATAAGTAGGATGCCGGCTTCTTACTCCGGTTTCTGCTTTTTACCTACGCGTGAAAACCATCACACGCTAAGTATTTACTTAGTGAGGAAATAATTATATCTAGTGCAATATACAGAACTATAACTTTAACATGTAACTGTATTCATGCATTTTGAATCACTAGATATGTTTTACCATCATGTTAATAATGTACTAACGTAATATAAACCGGATATAAATTTCTTACCGATATACTTGCCATAACATTGAGAGTTCGTAAACTCTTTCACTTGAATCTCTTTCACTTGTTTATCAATTATTTACTGATTTTATAGCTCGATTTAACAGCCCAAATATAGACCTATGAGGACCCTGGATACACGAGTCAAATATGCACCGAAGTGCTTCCTGCACATTTATAAGGTTGTGCTTACCATAATACCTGCACATTTATAAAGCTGTGCTTACCATAATACCCGCACATTTATAAGGTCGTGCTTGCCATACACTAAGTGTCATCCATGTACACTATAGTTCTATCCCGGTTATGCAGTGTGCTGCTGGACTCTATGGCATGTCAATTATATCATGTCCCTCAATTGACTTATTTGGGCATAATTTCCATATTTAATTCATCCATTGCAATGTATATCAATTTAAATTAACATTAAGCACTTCATACCCGAAAGAATATTCATAGTATACCATCATCAATAACTAGTGATCAATGCATTTATTTTCAACCTTTGACATATTTAGAATATGTCAAATATATGATCAATATATCATGACAATATATAAACCAGGTAGACTCATCGCAAGTCCTACCGGTGATGTATAAAACATCCATGTATCATGTTATGTATGCATTGCACTCACCTGATGCCTCACCAGTAAACCTTACTATAGCTTGTAACTTTATTCTTGAAACTTGTCATTATCCTTAAACTTGCTTGTACTATGATTTTGATCACGATCACGGTCTAAAAATTGTGTTTGAGGGCTTGAATCGAGCTTGGAAATTTTCTCTCCTTTCCCCCTAATTTCAAAAATTGCAAGATGAAGAAAGCTTCATCTTTTTAGCCTTTAATTTAAAATTGCTACAAATATGCCACTTGTATTATGCAAATGAATTTTAAATTCATTTAAATAGGGAAATTATAAAATTGCCCTTTTATCCAACGGTTGAGATTGATTTTATCATCAATCAAGGGCCAAGATTAAATCTTTAATTTTCTTCTTCCAAAATTAGCCCTTGTAACTTTAAATATTTCAAAAATGTCATCCCTTCCAAATGACTAACTTGCCCTCCAACTATTCTTTATTTACCAGTTTGCCATTCTTGTAAAAATCCAACTAAGTCTAGCTGGAATCCAACCAACTCCAATAAAATGCTCATAAAATAATATTTTATAACTTTTCCATAACCTTTGGAACCGTCTTTAAAATTCCAATTCGATCTGATATATCGATAACTACCAGGAATTTTTATCAGATACAATTTCTCTTGAAAATTTTATAACAATAATCATTACAAATATCATTCATTCTTGCAAAATCCTTTTCATCAATCAAAAATAATAACATGGAACCTTCCCTATAGGTCACCAATCCTTGTGCTACTCTGGTCTGAGCACGCTTAACAATTCTTCATTCGATCGAACTACAATTTCCAAATTTTTGAACTTTATAGCCAATAATACAAGCTCCGTACGAAAAATCTGAGTAACACGAAAACGTCATTTTTAGGGGTGAACTATTCATTTACGAGACTAAAATACATAACTTTTGAAAATTACAATTTAGTCTTAAACTTTTCCAAAGTTTATACTTTGACCACCAAACTTTCAAAATTTTCATTTTGGTCACTAACCAAAATTGGGATATTACAATTCTTCCCCCTTAAGAAAATTTGTCCTCGAATTTTCCTTACATACTTGGTTCAAAAAGATACGAATACTGCTTTTTCATTATTTCTTCTGTTTCCCAAATAGCTTATTTTCCGATTGTCTAGCTGTTTAAGGATGGAAAGCGGTGCTGAAGTGTAACCGAGTTCCCAATGCCTCATGTAATGCACTCCAAAACCTCGAAGTAAATCTTAGATCTCTATCAGAAATGATAGACATAAGGACTCCATGCACTCTAACAATTTCCTTAATATATAGCTCTACCAAGTTGTTCAAGGAGTAGTCTGTTCGAATTGGCATGAAATGTGCCATTTTAGTCAACCGATCTAAAATCACCCGAATCGAATCTTTCTTATTCGGTGTCAATGGTAAACCTGTTACAAAATTCATTGTAACTTCTTCTCATTTCCACTATGGAATTGAGATCGATTGTAACAACCCTGATGGAATTTGATGTTCTGCCTTTACTTGTTGACATGTTAAATATTTAGCAACCAACTTAGTGACTGTTCGCTTTATGCCAGGCCATCAATCAACTCTTTACATCTTCATACATTTTTTGTATCCCAAATACATAGTTAAAGGACTGAAATGTGCTTCTGAAAGTATTTCTCTCCTTAGCCCGACATTGTCAAAAATATATATATATATATATATATATATATATATATATATGTCCCTTATAACATAAGCATCCGTTTGATTTTACTTCAAAGTCTTTAGATTCACCATTTTCTACTTGCTTCTTCTCTTTTCCAAACATTCTTTATCCTTTATTAGTAACTCTTTAATCCTTTCTATCAAAGTAGGTTCGATTTGAAGCTCAGCCATTATTGCACCATTTTCTTGTGATTTTAACTGAGCATTCAATTTCTTAAGGCAGAAAATGACTTTCAGCTAAGTGCATCTGATACCATATTAGTCTTCCCCAGATGGTAATCGATGATTACATCACAATCATTGATCAGTTATATCCATCTTCTTTGTATCAAATTTAAGATCCTTTTGAGACATCAAATATTTCAAACTTTTATGATCTGTGAAAATGTAGCACTTTTCACCATATAAGTAGTGACGCCAAATCTTCAAAGCGAATCCCACTACAGCCAACTATAGATCATGAGTAGGATAATTCCTCTCATGAGTTTTGAGTTGTCGAGAAGCATACACTACAACCTTTCCTTCTTGCAATAATACACATCCCAAACCATTATGGGATGCATCAATGTATATTGTGAAATCCTTCCCAGATTTTGGTTGTACCAAAACAGAAGCTTTCGTTAATATCTTCTTCAATTTGTCGAATCTTTCTTGACACTTTTCTGTCCATATAATTGGCACATTTTCCCTTAATAGCTTAGTTATTAAAGTGGTAATCATTGAAAAGTCTTTCACAAACCACCAATAATAACCAACTAATCCCAAGAAACTTCTCACTTCAGAGGCAATTTGTGAAACTTTCCATTCGAGTATGGCTTGAACCTTCTTAGGATCAACTCAAATTTATTCTTCAGAGATTATATGTCCAAAAGGCATTACTACAAATTCGTAATGCACGTATCTAGTTCTGAAAGCTATCTTCGGTATATCTACTTCTTTGATCTTCAATTGATGATACCCCGATCGAAGATAAATTTTAGAAAACACCGTTACTCCTTTAAGTTGATAAAAGAGGTCATCGATCTTTAGTAAAGAACATTTTTTCTTCATCGTCACTTTATTAAGTTGTCGGTAATCCACACATAACCTCCTTGATCCATCTTTGTTTTTCACAAATAAGACTAGAGCTCTCCAAAGTAATATACTTAGTTGTATAAAACCTTTATCCAATAATTCTTGTAATTAAGCCTTAAGGTCTTTGAGTTCTGTATGAGTCATTGTATAAAGTGCCATTGATATTGATGTTGTTCCAGAAAGCACTTCAATACCAATTTTCCACCTCTCAATCCAGAGGTAATCCTAGTAACTTATTAGAAAAAACATCTAGAAATTCCTGCACCGTAGATACCTTTTCCATGTCTATCCTTGTTTCCGAAATATTTATCACATGAGCTAAATAAGCTTCATACTCATGTAATAATAATTTTTCAGCAATTACAGCTGTAAACTCATTGCTCAAATAATTCTGCCTTTTTTCCACAAATAATATTTCTAAACCCTCTGATTCTTTTAAGACTTTTTTTAATCAACATTCAATCGTAGCCTCTTATGTCGATAATCAAACCAATTCAAGAATGACTTCAAACTCTTGGAAAGGCAATTCTTTAAGATTAGCTAGAAATTCTCTTCCTTGAATCTTTATAAGGCACTTTTTACTTATTCAAACTACTTTGGCATTTTTCCCTAATGCATTATTAGCAGCTATCTCACTTGAAATTTGTTCTACTAGAAAAAAAATTTTCGAGTATATTTTTCTTTGAATTCTTTTAGAAAGGAATTCCCATAAAATCTGTTCTAGAAGAACCCGGGCAATGACTACATTCCACTACACGCTCACTTGCTCCATCAGAAGGAATACTACTCTTTTTAACTTTCCTTGATCCTCGGAAGGAATCTTACTCAACATGATCTTAATGTCATTTAACCAAAAATCAGCAACCATAGAATCAGCATCAGTGTCACCTTTAATTTCTGGTGCTTTCATTTTCCTTAATTCCTTTAGAACTGATATTGATACTCACCGATTTACAATAACATCCAATGCTTGAAGAAATAAGCCTTGATCTTGTACAGGCATATTTCGTTGTTCTTGAGCCAATGGCTCCACATGCTGCTAATCCTAAGGCAGATTTTAATTCACCTTATTACTTTCACTCTGAGCAGTCATATCACAATCAATTGCCTGACAAGATTCCTGATGATCTAACATCTATTAATGTCCCAATCATCCCTTTTTAAGTAAGGAGCCATAATACTAATTACTAGGCATCCAATTATATTCATACAAGTATCAGTAATTTTGACATCCTAGTGGCATGTATAATTCCAACTATTTATATACCCGATTTTATGTCTAGAACCGGCTAAACCTGTAGCTCTGATACCAATAAATGTAACACCCTAATTAGTACTCTATATCCAATACTAATTAGAGTATCACATAAAGTATATACCAACTTATCCCTTTATTATTCGTAAGAAAAATTATAAATTATTCATTTTACTATTAATCGCGTAGAATCATATTTTAAATTTTTATCCAATCAATTAAGTCCAACTTCAGGCAGCAACTTAACAATTCATTTCAATAATGTATAAAGGATATAACTGCTTAAGAACTGCCTAAAACAAAAATATACCCGATTATTTATTCAACTCTTTTATAGTCATTACCCGATTTAACTTTAATATAATTACTTATCATTCCTTTTTTCTATAAACTAGTAAGTAACCAACTAGTTTTAACATATACATGCCATCTAGAAATATCAAACACATCAAAGATGTTATTACTGATACCTTGATTATACTTTTGATAAGTAGGATGCCGGCTTCTTACTCTGGTTTCTGCTTTTTACCTACGCGTGAAAACCATCACACGCTAAGTATTTACTTAGTGAGGCAATAATTATATCTAGTGCAATATACATAACTATAACTATAACTATAACATGTAACTATATTCATGCATTTTGAATCAGTAGATATGTTTTACCATCATGTTAATAATGTATTATCGTAATATAAACCGGATATAAATTTCTTACTGATATACTTGCCATAACATTGAGAGTTTGTAAACTTTTTCACCTGTTTATCAATTATTTACTGATTTTATAGCCCGAATATAGACCTATGAGGACCCTGGATACACGAGTCAAGTATTCACCGAAGTGCTTCCCGCACATTATAAGGCTATGCTTACCATAATACCCGCACATTTATAAGGATGTGCTTACCATAATACCCACACATTTATAAGGTTGTGCTTACCATACACTAAGTGTCCTCCATGTACACTATAGTACTATCCCGGTTATGCCGCGTGCTGCTAGACTCTATGGCATGCCAAGTATATCCTGTCCCTCAATTGACTAATTTGGGCATAATTTCCATATTTAATTCATCCATGGCAATGTATATCAATTTAAATTAACATTAAGCACTTCATACCCGAAATAATATTCATAGTATACCATCATCAATAACTAGTGATCAATGCATTTATTTTGAACCTTTGACATATTTAAAATATGTCAAATATATGATCAATATATCATGACAATATATAAACCCGGTAGACTCATCGCAAGTCCTACCGCTGATGTATAAAACATCCATGTATCAAGTTATGTATGCATTGCACTCACCTGATGCCTCACTAGTAAACCTTACTATAGCTTGTAGCTTTATTCTTGAAACTTTTCCTTATCTTTAAACTTGCTCGTACTATGATCTTGATCACGATCACGATCTGAAAATTGAGTTTTGGGGCTTGAATCGAGCTTGAAAAATTCTCTCCTTTTCCCCCTAATTTTGAAAATTTCAAGATGAAGAAAGCTTCATCTTTTTAGCCTTTAATTTAAAATTGCTACAAATATGCCACTTGTAATATGTAAATGAATTTTAAATTCATTTAAATGGGGAAATTACAAAATTACCCTTTTATCCAACGGTTGAGATTGATTTTATCATCAATCAAGGGCCAAGATTAAATCTTTAATTTTCTTCTTCCAAAAATAGCACTTGTAACTTCAAATATTTTAAAATTGCCATCAATTCCAAATGACTAACTTGCCCTCCAACTATTCTTTATTTACCAGTTTGCTATTCTTGTAAAAATCCAACTTAGTCTAGTTGGAATCCAACCAACTACAATAAAATAATCATAAATAATATTTTATAACTTTTCCATAACCTTTGGAACTGTCTTTAAATTTCCAATTTGATCTGATGTACCGATAACTACCAGGATTTTTTATCAGATACAATTCCTCTTAAAAATTTTATAATAATAATCATTACAAATACCATTAATTCTTGTAGAATCCTTTTTATCAGTCAAAAATACTAACATGGAACCTTCCCAATAGGTTACTCATCCTTGTGCTACTCTGGTCTAAGCACGCTTAACAATTTTTCATTCGATTAAACTATAATTTCCAAATTTCTGAACTTTATCGCTTTATAGCCATTAATACAAGCTCCGTACGAAAAATTCGAGTAACATGAAAACGTCATTTTTGGGGGTGAACTATTCATTTATGGGACTAAAATACATAACTTTTGAACATTACAATTTAGTCCCTAAACTTTTCCAAAGTTTATACTTTGACCACCAAACTTTCAAAATTTTCATTTTGGTCACTAACCAAAATTTTGGGATATTACTATCTGACCAAGAAAATAAACAATTGCATGCCTTATCTTAACATAGAATGCTATTGATTGGACTATTGTTGACTTGAAGTGTATAAGCCCTACTTTGTGTATGCATAAGATTTCTCTTGCAGATGATCGCATAGCTCAATAGAGCCATATTGGAGACTCAATTCGATCATGAGAACTGTGGTTATGAAGAAGATTATCAAATGGCTCGAAGAAAGAATCATCTACCCTATCTCAAATAGTTCATGGGTGAGTCTTGTACAGTGTGTGCCGAAGAAAGGAGGCATGATCCTGATCAAGAATGATGCCGATGAACTCTTCCTAACAAGAACTGTCACTGGATGATGGATCTGTATTGACTAACAGAAGTTTAACAAAGCCACAAAAAAGGACTACTTCTTAATAAATGCTTGACAAGCTTACAAGGAAACCCTATTATTGCTTCTTAGATGGTTACTCCGGGTACAACTAGATTGCATCGCATCTGAGGACCAAGAAATAACAACATTCACATGTCCAAATGGCATTTAATCCTTTCATTGAATGCCCTTTGGCCTATACAATGCTCTAGCAACATTCTAGCGTTGTATGATGGCCATCTTTTCAGACATGGTGGATGATTTTCTAGAGATCTTTGTGGATGGTTTTTTTGTCTTTGGAGACTTCTTTGATCAATGCTTAGGAAATCTGGCCAAAGTATTGAAAAGTTGTGAGGAAATTGACCTTGTGCTTAACTGGGAAATGTGACACTTTCACTGAGGGCAAAAAATTCATACTCTACAACTCTCACTTGAAGCTTTTTCCAGGAAAATTAAAGTCTCATTGGTTCAGCCCATTCTAATTTGTTAAGGTGTACCCACATGGTGCTATGAACATCAAGGATCTCAAGATGGCCCAATCTTCAAAGTCAATGGACAACGCTTAAAGGCCTACAAAGGAGCACCAATTCATCATGACAAATCCTCGGTCACGTTACTGGATGTCTAGCACATCCAGTTCCATCCTTTTATTTTTATGCACTTTTAACTTTAATCACTTTTAATTTTCTATATTTTAATTTCCATAGTTTTTAAAGCATTTAATATTCTTTTTGTTTCTTATTAGAATTAGGTTTTATTTAATTTTTGTTTGGTTTTGGTTGTTTTTACAAGTATTAGACAAAAGGCTTGAATGTTCTCCTAGGATCCTGGAAATAAAAATTTTTGAAATTGACTAAGGTGCAGGATTTTCGTATTTTTTCCCTTTCTACTTCATCACTTTCAAATAACCACCAAATGTCTCATCCCCATTCCATAAAGTTGTCTAATTTTGCTTTCCCACTTTACGAAACCATCAACATTAAAAGTTGATTTACCTCCATCACCTTGAAAACCCTTTTTCTACAAAAACTTCCATATCCTTCATCCCCAAGCTTTCTCATATTAGATTAACAAGTTCTTTTTTCTTTTTCGGTGATTGCTTTATTCATAACAAAGCCCTAAACACTTTCCTTTACAACTTCTTCTTTGCTAACAATGGTGCGTCAACTCCTAGTCACACGCCACACTTAGCAACCTCCTCAATGAAGAAGGAGCCCCAGTCCCCCATCTTCTCCATCCTTTTAAGAGTCATCCTCCAATTCCTTCTTCGACGACTCCAACTCTTCATATGAACTGCCTGTTTCACTTTATAACTGACTCCACTCCAAGCAGCTCAAGAAACATTATGAGAAACTGAAGACTCAGAATATCCTATAGAAGAAGGATTGTTCTCACCCCCATATTCTAGCCTAAGTTCGACAATGATGAACTAGAAGTCATCGTTACACATGGACAATGGGTATATGTCTAACAACCCGAACCAGTTAATGCTGACTGGTAAGAGAGTTTTACACACACTTCAGCCACTATAGAGAGGGCTGGGTATTTGTCAGGGGGATTAAAGTAGAATTTACGACGACCCTAATTGCTCACCACTATCACCTTATGGTGTCTAACGAAATCCATTCACAGTTTGTGGCTCAATCCATTAAGGAAACTGATGCCTGGCTTTTACAAGACCATTTTCTCCCACAGACAACATGGGAGAGAATGATATCCAATGACCGGGTTGTACAATGGAGAAACCTCACACCTAACTCCAAATTTTAGGTGCGGTTTATTAGCACCAAGATTCTACCCACCAAGAATCGCACCATCATTTCTCGTCGATGATTGCTTCTCCTTCACTCTATATTCCACGGGTGAGGGATTGAACCCTATAAATTAATATATGGGGTTATTCTGGCAAGAGCAGCATCCAGTAGAAAGATGAGGGCATTACCTTTCCCAAGCCTAATCATAGCCTTTTATCAAGAGGATGACGTGGAGCAATGGGAAGAAGATACCCTTATCCCATCACCTCTAGGATGGTAGCCCTCTGATGTGCACAAAATTAAGAGCCTTCATCAGCTTGCTCCCGATGTTGCTACCACATCTCCTACTATTGCACGTACACCACCACCCATAACCTAGCTCCAATAGAGACATCAACTAGATATTGATGTTGGTGCCTCCCCCCGTCTTACCAAGAAAACAAAGTCCTCTCGGGACAAAGGCAAGGGTATCTTCATCTAGGAACCTTCTCCTTAGTAACTCCCTAGGTTAGGTTAGTTTTCTTTTGTTTTTAGTTTTTCTTTTACTTTTGATTTTCATATTGCATATGCATGTTTTTCTTGTTTCCATTTTGCATTGGGGACAATGCTTTTCTCTAGTTTGGGGGAGTACTATCCCATGTATATATTAGTTAAATTTAGGTAAATATTTAAATTTTTATGCATGTAAATAGCCTAGTTTGTTTTTTATGGTTCCCTTTGCTATGATTCCACTAATTCTGCAATTACTGCTACGTTGATCATGATTTCCTATGATTAATCTATGCTTAATGTTTTACAATGTGTTAAGAGCTTTCATGATTTGAACTTAGTGTTTAAATTGTCGTAGCTTTTAATTTACATGTTGCATGTCTTCTAAAAGCTTAAGAAACCTTAGAAAAATTCTAGGTCGACTCTCTGATGCCAAAGCATAATAATTTTGAATGAATTGAATGTTCAATGTATCATTTAAAGGCTTAATTTAACTCCTAGAAAAATTGAGAAAATAATGAAAACTAATTAAAACTCAATGTCATAGGAAAAAATGTTGAGGGACACCCTTCTATGCATATTGCTACCTTAGTACACTAGGTGAGTTGTGTTTGCTCCATTTAACTTTTCCTGGTAGGAATGGTAGTACTGGCATAAGAGTGAATGAAGTCTTCACTGGATGACTCTATTCGTAGGGCTTGAGATGGGTTGTTTGCTCTACTCTATCTTTAAGTCTGAAGAGTAGTCGTGATTAGCTGAAGCCTAGTGATACAGTTTTTAACCTTAAAAAGAATGAAGGGAATACAATATTGTGCTTAAAATAAACAGAATATACAAAGGCAACAATAGAGAGCAATCTTTAAATTTTTCTAAGGCTATTAAGTGATGAATGCATGTGACACAACACCCACTGCACCTACAGTATAATTGATCCTTGGAACAAAACTATTAGCTTCTAATGCATTGCATTCCATTAAAATAGTTGGGGAATGAATTACTGCTGCAACATGTCTTGGAATTCTTGTTACATAGCTTAGTTGGAACCTTGGGAACTATGGGCTATTTATGTTTTTGTTTTTCATGTTTACATAACATTTCTTAAAGATAAGCAACAGTTCAAGTTTTGGGGTATTTGATAAGTGTGTAATAACCTATTTTGAATACCCTTTTTACTTGGCTTTTGAGTGTGTTTAAGCTTATTTAGTTGCATTTAAGTGTAGTTTACATATAGTTTGCATGTAGTTAGGGAGTTACATTGTATATGCTTAATTGTTATATAATTTGGTGCTTTTAATAGGAAAGGTAGTGTTTTTGTGATGCATGTGCATGACCTATTGGAGCTGGAGGAATATTGGAGTGGAAGGATAACAGATCTCTCGATTGGAACTGACGAGGCATGAAGAGTTGGAGATAAATCTACCTTCGGCTCACGTGGACTGTTTTTAGATACGAAACTCATTAAAGATAGCGAGAAAGTAATATCCTCTTAAAGGAGGTTATGCGTGCTTTAGGGTTACAAAAACCCTAGCTTCCCTACGTATATAAAGAATATTTGGACTATAATTAAAGAGACCTCAATCACAGACGGCAGCCCTTAGTCTTTAGCTATCAGAGAACCACCAAAGTTGAAGTCCTAGAGGAGTCTCCACATGACAAAGACAACGAGAGAGGCTGAAGGAGTACGGGACCTGTAGCAACTGTTAGGAAGCTTGGAGGAGATCGTCGATGATGCTTGACCCTTTTCTATCCCTTGCTTGATAAACTACTATGCTTTCAATTGTTTTTATTATGGATGTTTTAGGCTCAGACATGAGCTAAATACTTCTAGTTGGGTTTATTGATCTTTAGGGTTTTATGTATTGAATACTTTATTTTAATGCTATAGTTCTTTCCCTTTATCTATTATGTTCATCGTTCTTCATGTGTAGTTATTGTAAGAGCAATCGACAGAGGCCTTTCAACTATGGATATGTTGCTTAATATTGAGAGAGTTAGGTTAAACAAACTTGAATAGTGGGGCTACGTTGTTAACTTATTCTTAATCTTGCTTAGACGTAGACTAATAAGGAGAACTTGAATAGATAATAGAGTTGTTAGGGGTCACGCAGACATGTATTACCTTAGCTTCAATGTTATTAACTTCTAAGTATTGAGAGAGTCAAAAGTTCATTAGAAAATCCTGTTGAGTAGATAAAGATGCTAATGGTTTACACAAACATGTATTGCCAGACACTATAGCATTGAAATAAGTAATCAAGCATAATTCCTAGGCAATAAACCCAACTTCCATAATTATATGTTATTTGCAGCATCATCTGTTTGTCTTGATTATAGCCACTTTACTGGAATTTAATTTTGATAAATCATCATCAAACCAATACTTGCTTAAACTTTCTTAAGTATGATAACTTTGTATTTATTGATCCTATCCTCGTGGGTTCAACACTCTACTCTATTACTTTATTACTTGATTGACGAGTAAACTTGCCTTAAAGTGCATCATTATTCAACAAGCATCAATTAAAACAATAAAAAGTAATCCTTTATTAAAAAAAATTAAACATGAAAGATTTTTTTAAAAAGTCGGTTCCCTCTTAGTCAAGCATCAAGAAAATTCTTAGTCCAAACATTCAAGAGAAATAAATTGAATTTCAAATAAATAAGTCAAAAATATCAAGAAATTCAATTAATATGCCATTATGATAATTAAAACAATAAGCATACAAGACTTGGTAAAAAGGAGAGAGAATGTCATATCTGTACAGTATGGGTTGAACCATTACCGACTACAAGAAATGGTGAAATATTGTAGCAAAAACAACTCAAAAAACCTTATAACTTAGTTTTAAGTGCATACAAAGGCTCTATGAAGTCCTAGATACACATTTTGAACATGTTTGCTACAAAAGTCAACATGCTTCATAAGGCATTATCATTTAAAGCAAATAAAGCATGATTTCACCAAATTCAACTAAACATTAATTAAAAGTTTAAGGCCAGAAACATAGAAATGGACATATTATGCCAAAAAATGTAACTCATGTGATTTAGACTCCCCCTAACTATATGCAATTAAGGCATAATCAAGAGTCAAACAAACATGCTTAGATCATTATATGAGTTAAACAATTAATCATTGATCAAACAAATTGCATGAAAATAAATTTTACCACTTGAACCAAGGTAAGATGATAAGCCTCACCCTCTTCAAATGTCTTTCCTCTTGTGTGTCTAGAGCTCCAAAAAGTTGGCTTTACTCATCAATGCTCAAGCAAGCCTATATAAGACAATCATTTACATTTTGGTATCCAAATTGGTTTGGATCTAATGACATTAGTCAAAAAAAATTGTTCCTTTAGGGATCCATTTTTCAATGGCCATCATTTAGAATTAGAATTTACCAAATAAATGAATTTGAAAACATTAGTCCTAAAAAGTATTGGAATTTGATATATATGAATTATAATTTACCATTGAATCTTCTTGGATAGCCATGGGACATAGCTTGGCTACCTCATCTTCATTGTCGGAGTCCTCATCACTCTATGTAGCCACAAATGCCTTCTTATGGTTTGATCCCTTCTTCTTGAGTCAAGGACAATCGTACTTCACGTGCTCTAGCTTCTTGCACTCGAAGCATATAATGAGATCCCTCATTTTCTTTGATTTATGTCTAGCTTCTTCTTTGTCACTCTTAATGAATCTCTTGAATTTGTAGAAGAGCTTGGCCATCTCTTCTTCTTCACTTTCATTATCCTCTTCACTTGATTGTTCTAGAAGACTTGAAGATTTTAGTGCAACATTCTTCTCTTCTTTCTTTCACTTGGACGTCATTTCATAGGTGAGCAAGGAACCGACGAGCTCGTCAAGCTTGAGTGTCTTGAGGTTTTTTGCTTCTAAGATTATCGTCTTCTTGGACTCTCATGAATCGAGAAGTGAATAGATCAACTTCCTTACTAACTTGTCCTCTAGAATCAACTCTCCATAACTCTTTAGCTAATTTACGATGGTGGAGAATCGATCGGACATAGCTTTGATGTCTTCTTTAGAGTCCATCTTGAAGTTCTCATAGTTCAATTTGAGAAGAAGAATCATCATCTCCTTTACTTCGTTTGTGCCCTCAAGAGTGACTTCTAGCTTGTCCCAAATCTCTTTGGTATCTTCACAAGAAGAAAATCTTCCGTATTCATCGGGACCAAGTGTACAAAAGAGAATGTGCATGGCCTTTGAGTTTAGTTGCATGTTCTTCTTGTCTTCCACACTCTATTCCTTCTTTCTCCTATGTGTGATGAAAGGATCGTCAACCACAATATTCCATAGTGAGTAATCAATTGCTTGAATGAACAACTTCGTCCTATTCTTCCACTAAGAATAGTTGACCCTGTTGAAGTAAAGAGGCTTGGTGATGGATTACGTCATTTGAACTGTTTGATTGTAGAATCGATCAATAACCTCTAAGATCACCTCAAAGGTTGTTAGACAGTCGCTTTGAGCCTCACCCTGGTACCAATTGTTGGGCTCGAATTACTCAACTGAACAGACAAAAGAGGGGTTGAATTGGATTTTTAAAGTGGTGGATGAAAAGCTAAGAAATAAAAATATTGACATAGAGATTTATAGTGGTTCCACTTCTAAAACAAGTCTACATCCATTACCTTAGCTATCCACACTAGTGATTTTCAACAAATTCATTAATTTGTCTTACCTTTAAGGACAAGATGTAACCTTACAACTCCCTTAAGGTTTATACCCCAAAACCTTGAGTTACACTCTCCTAAAGAGTAATACAAAAGAAGCAAACAAGGAAAACCTCACAAGGCAATATGTTTGCACAATCTAGCTCTCACCCAATTCCTAAACACTTGAGCAATTATAGCAATTAAGCTCACAAGTATTGTTCTAATAAAAAATATGACAATTGAGTACAAAAACAAATTCTATATACACGAATGATGGCAATGATGTTTCTTGTTATTCCATAACTGCTTAAAAACCCTTTCATGTCATCTAATGAGTTCTTGGCTGTTTATGACCGGTGGGGTAGTTTGGAGTCGTTGAGAACTTTATTTCCAACCTTAAATGCTCTATGGTTCAGAGCGTATCAATATTCGACCTTCCGTATCGGTACCTTTCTAAAATAGAAAAAGTTGTTACTCGCATTGAGTAGGGCATACATGTACCTAATACCTAAGTATCGATATGGCCCTCGCGTATCAGTAAGGACCCTTTCGTACCGGTACTGCAAATGCTCATTGGAAATGGGAAAAAACACTGTATATTGGTACGCGAACACGTTGTACTGGTATGGGCTGCTGAGAATCGGTACTGGAGTTTCGTACTGGACTCAAAGCCTATTTTTGACACCTATACTGTTTTGAAAGCTTTTGTTCAAGTCAAAAACATTTTCATGTCCAAAAACTTTTTCATTAATTTGTTATATCAAAATCTTTATCTCAACAATCTTTCCTTTTTGATATAACAAAACCACTTGAAAATTTATTTTTGAAAAAGCTCTCAGAAAAATAATTTTACAAAAAAGAGAATATTTTAAAAAATAGTTGGGCTCCCTATTTTTCTTTTTGAAATTTAATTTTTCAAATATATCTCTCCCCTTTTTGTTATATAAAAAAATAATTCACAACAAAGTTTGAAAATCACATTGAAGCATTTTATAATAGTGGAGAGTAATCCTTTTTTAAAAATTAAACATGAAAGATTTTTCTTAAAAAATGGTCCCCCTTACTCAAGCATAAAAAAATTGTTAGTCCAAACATTCAAGAGAAATAAATTGAATTTCAAATAAATAAGTCAAAAATATGAAAACAAATTAAATTAACATGTCATAAATGGTAATTAAAACAATAAGCATACAAGACATGAAAAAAGGAGACAAAATGTCCCGTTTAACTATGTGTACCAGTATGCAACGTCGCGTATCAGTATGGTATGGGCTATACCGGTATCGACTACATCAAATGGTGAAATATTGCAGCAAAAGCAACTCAAAAAACCTTATAAATTAGTTTCAAGTGCATAAAAAGGCTCTATGAAGTCCTAGATACACATTTTGAACATGTTTGCTACAAAATGTCAACATGCTTCATAAGGCATTATCATTTAAAGCAAAGAAAGCATGATTTCACCAAATTCAACTAAACATTAATTACAAGTTTAAGGCCAAAAACATAGAAATGGACATATTATGCCAAAAAAAATGTAACTCATGCGATTTAGACTCCCCTACTATATGCAATTAAGGCATAATCAAGAGTCAAACAAACATGCTTAGATCATTATATAAGTCAAACAATTGATCAATGATCAAGCAAATTGCATGAAAATAAATTTTACCACTTGAACCAAGGTAAGATGATAAGCCTAACCCTCTACAAGTGTCTTTCCTCTTGTGTGTCTATTGCTCCAAAAATTTGACTTTACTCATCAATGCTCAAGCAAGCCTACATAAGACAATCATTTACATTTTGGTATCCAAATTGCTTTGGATCTAATGACATTAGTCCCAAAAACAATTCCCTTAGGGATCCATTTTTCAATGACATCCATATATTTAGAAGAAGTGAGTCCTTTTGGCACCCCAAATATTCTTAATCATTTTACCCTTAAAAATCTAGGGGAACTAGACTGTCTAACATAAAAAATTGATTTTACAAAATTTGTTTTTTAGCATTCTCCAGTTTTCTTTTCATGAATTTTGTAAATCAAATCTTTTTCCCTTTTAAGATCATCAATTTCTTTTTGATGATCTTATTGAACTCTTGGAAGCAAATTTTGTAAATCTAAATTCTTTTGTACAAACTCATTGAGTTTTGCTTCAAGTTCATGGTTGGTTTTAGAAAGCAAATTATTTTTAACATTCAATTTTGAAACCATTTTTTTATCTTTCAAAATATTGCTTTAAGATTCTAAAACCAATTCATCATAGGTATCTTGTAATTCATCAAAAGTGTAGGATTTTGAAATAGATGAATTAGAAGTTATCATTGAATCTTCTTGAATGGCCATGAGAAATAGGTTGGCTACCTCATCTTCATTGGTGTAGTCATTATCACTCCATGTAGCCACAAATGCCTTCTTCTTATGGCTTGATCCCTTCTTCTTGAGTCGAGGGCAATCGTACTTCATGTGCCTCAGCTTCTTGCACTTGAAGCATATAATGGGATCCCTCGTGTTCATTGATTTATGTCTAGCTTCTTATTTCTCGCTCTTCATGAATCTCTTAAACTTGTAGAAGAGATTTTCCATCTTTTATTCTTCATTTTCACTATCCTCTTCACTTGATTCTTCTTGAAGTCTTGATGATTTTAGTGCAACATTCTTCTTTTCTTTCTTCCCCTTTGATATCTTTTCATGGGTGAACAAGGAATCTATGAGCTCGTTAAGCTTGATCGTCTTGAGGTTCTTTACTTCTATGATTGTCGTCTTCATGGAATCCCATAACTAGTGAAGTGAATAGATCAAATTCCTCTCTAGCTTGTCCTCTGAAATCTACTCTCCATAACCCTTTAGCTCATTTATGATGGTGGAGAATCGATCAAACATAGCCTTAATGTCTTCTTCCGAGTCCATCTTGAAGTTCTCATAGCTCAAGTTGAGAAGACCGATCTTCATCTCCTTTACTTCGTTTGTGCCCTCATGAGTGACTTTTGGCTTGTTCCAAATCTCTTTGGTATCTTCACAAGAAGAAACTCTTTTGTATTCATGGGACCAAGTGCACAAAAGAGAATGTGCATGGACTTTGAATTTAGTTGAATGTTCTCGTATTCCGCACTCCATTCCTTCTTGCTCCTTTGTGTGATGAAGGGACCATCAACCACTATATTCCATAGTGAGTAATCAATTGCTTGAATGAACAACATCATCATATTTTTTCCAATAAGAATAGTTGACCCTGTTGAAGGAATGAGGCTTGGTGATGGATTGCACCATTTGAATTGGTTAATTGTAGAATCGATCGAGCACCTCTAGGATCACCTCAAAGGTTGTTAGACCATTGATTTGATCCTCTCTCTGATACCAATTGTTGGGCTCAAATTACTCAACCGGAATAGCCAAGAGAGGGGGTGAATTGGATTTTTGAACTGGTGGATGAAAAGCTAAAAATAAAAATATTGACACAAAGATTTATAGTGGCTCGACTTCTAAACCAAGTTTACCTCCATTACCTTAGCTATCCACACTATGGATTTTCCACAAATTCATTAATTTGTCTTACCTTTAAGGAAAATGTGTAACCGTACAACTCCCTCAAGGTTTATACCCCAAAACCTTTAGTTACACTCTCCCAAAGAGTAATACAAAAGAAGCAAACAAGGAAAAACTCACAAGGCAATATGTTTGCATAATTTAGCTCTCACCCAATTCCTAATCACTTCAGCAGTTATAACAATTAAGCTCACAAGTGTTATTCTAATAAAAAAATATGACAATTTAGTACAAAAACAAATTCTCTATACATGAATGCTGGCAATGATGTTTCTTGTTGTTTCGTAGCTGCTTGAAGACCCTTTTTATGTCTTTTAATGAGTTCATGATCATTTATGAATGTTGAGGGTAGTTTGGAGCCGTTGAGGACTTTATTTTCAACCTTAAATGCTATTATGATGCAGGGTGTATCGGTACGCGACCTTCCGTATTGATACTTGTCTAAAAGAGAAAGAGTCGTTATTCACTTTCAGTAGGGCATACCAGTACATGATACCTGAGTATCAGCACGGGCCCTTTCGTATTGGTACGTAGCCTTTCATATCGGTATTGCAAATGTGCACCAAAAATGGGAAAAAAACACTATTTATCGATACGCGGACATGCCGTACCGGAACAAGCTGCTAAGAATCGGCACTGGGAGTTCCGTACCGATACTCACAACCCGTTTTTTGACAATTATACTATTTTGAAAGCATTTGTTTCAATCAAAATATTTCAAACTGAGTTTTCAAATTATTTAGACTTTAAATTATTCTTGCAAAAGTATGTAAGTCCAAAAATATTTTTCTTTAATTTGTTATATCAAAATCTTTATCTCCATATTGTTTTCTTTTTCTAACGACTGAACGTCATATGGAAAGGGTTGTTTCAAAGCTACAACTTTCTTAGCTAAAGTGGTGTTCCAGATATAAGCATGAATTTTAAAAATTTGTAAAACTATAAAGATGTTAAATTTTATAAAAAAAATAAAGTTGTTCTAAATTATAAAGTCGAGGCTTTTAACTAATAAATTATTAAATCTAAGGTGTATTGCTTTTAACCAATAGGGTTGGTCCAAGTAGCTAGCAATTAGGTATCGTTTAAGTAGGTTTCGAATTAGTGCTTTTGTATATCCAGAAAATCTCCGCTGAAAAATTCACCCACCAAAATCTGGTGTGCGATGCAAGTCGCTCCAAATTTTGTAACGCACCGAATTAATCAGGGCAAATCCTGAGAAACCGGGAAGACAACAAAAAAATATTAAATCTAAAATGTCTTGTTTTTGTCTTATTATCTATAACTTTTCAAATATATATTTTATGTGCTGTAATTTGAAATTCAGTCGTATTCTGGACAAGATTGTAATTTGATTTTTTTTTAATTTAAGTCAAACAAATTTATTTGAATCACTGGATTAAAAAAACTTCAAAAATTAAATTAAATTAAATTAAATACTCACGACTTTATATTCCTTTCAAACAATCAAACCGGATAGAATAACGTTTCTTTTAATTTGTTTGGAATTATATCGATCTCAATGATTACAAAACTTTTTCTTTTTTCTCTTAATTTGTCTAAAATTAGGGTAAGCTATATAAATTTCACCGAACTTTTAGGGCAGATTCATTTTTGTCACCGTACTTTTAAAATATTCGACAATGTCACACAACTTTTAATTCGATTTCGATACGGTCCCTCACGTTACCTTCCGTTAGAAGTTGATGTTAGTTTTTGTTTTTCCTTAATTAAAAATGGGTAAAATACACCAATCATCACTCAACTTTCTTCTCGCACCTATTTTGGTTACAATAGTTAACTTTTGAATTGTTCATATTTTGGCCTCTCAAATGACATGGTTACACAAATAGAAAAATTCGATTAATCTTTAAAAAAATCCGGGTAATGATATTTTTACTTTGCTTATTAAATTTACCATATTATCATATTTGATATTTTAATAAGCAAAGTAAAAAAAATTATTAATCGAATCAAATATTTCAATTAACCGATCAATCCATTACCCGATTTAATTGGTACAATATAAGATCGATAATTGAATAATCTGAATTTAGCAATGAACCAAAATAATTTTTTTAAGGATTAATCAAACCCGATTTCTGTACAAATTTTTAAAATAAATTATTCCGATTCGATTACGGTTCACAATTTTAAGCAAAATTGATTAACTGAACTGATCTATTATATACAATATTTCTAAGTTTTATGCATTACAATATCTTATAGTCTAGTGCTTTTGATACCCTTCTAATTTTTTTAAAAAAAGTTTTGGCTCTAAGTAGGATTAATAGGTGTTAACTTTCAATTTTTAACTTTCTAGTTGTTTTTACACTTTTATCACAACCGAACAATTATTAAATTTACTATATTATCATATTTGATATTTTAATAAACAAAGTAAAAAAATCATTTTCCAGAATCAAATATTTCAGTTAACTGGTTAATCGATTACCTGATTTAATTAGTACAATATAAGATCTATAATTGAATAATCTGAATTTACCAAATAACCAAAATAATTTTTAAGGATTAATTGAAGTTTTCTATTTGTATAAACATGTCATTTGAGAATGGCCAAAATATGAAAAATTTGAAATTTAAGTTATTAAATAGAAAATTTAATAGGAGTGTGATGCTTGTCGAATAGTGATGCACTTTAGAGCTAGTATACTCATTGAATCAGGTAATAAAGAGATAGACTAGAGTGTCGAGCCCACGAGGATTGGATCAATAACAACGAAATTATAGAACTTAAGAATGTGTTTGTAAGTATTGGATTATAAAAACTAAAAACAATTAAAGTAAAAATAGCTATGATTAAAGATAAACAGATGTTGCGGCAAGTAACAGATAATTATGGAAGTTGTGTTTACTGCTAAGGATATATGCTTGATTATTTATTTCAATGCTATAGTGACTGGCAATACATGTCTGCGCAAACCATTAAGATCTTTATCTACTCGACAGGATTTTCTAAGGAACTTTTAACTCTCGATGCCTAGAAGTTAATAATATTGAAGCTAAGGGATGCATGTCCACGTTAATCCTAACAACTCTATTATTTGTTTAAGAACTATCTTTTAGTCGTTGAAACACTAAACTCTTGTCTAAGTTGGATTAGAACTAAGTTAACAACTTGGCCCCACTGTCCACATTTGTATAACCTAACTCTCTCGATATTAAGCCACAAATCTATAGTTATAAGGCCTCTCTTGATAGCTCTTACAATAACTACGCATGAAGAACGATGAACATAATAGATAAAGGGAAAACAACTATAGCATTAAAATAAAGTATCAAAATGTAAAATCCTGGTAAGCAATAAATCCAACTAAAATATTTAGCTCATGTCTTGAGTCTAAAATATCCATAAAAATATTAATGTACGGCAGTTTATCAAGCAAGGGATAGAAAAGGGTCAAGCATCCTCGACAATCTTCTTCCGTGTTGTCCAACTGTTGTTGCAGGTCTCCAACTCCTTCATCCTCTCTCGATGGCGTCAGTTGTATAGAGAGTTCTCTAGCTTCAACCCCGGTGGTTCTCTGAAAGCTTTAGACTAGGACTGTTCTCTATAATCAAGCTCTATTGAATTGGAGTCCAAATCTCTCTTATATAGGCGGTGAAAATAGGGTTTAAAAACCCTAAAGTGCGCGCAGCTTCATTAAAGAAGGCCATTAATTTCCTGCTATATTTAATGTTCTGTATCTAGGAGAAAGTCCACGTGGGTAATAGTAGATTCATCTCCAACTCTTTATGCCTCGTCAGCTCCAGCCATGAGATTTGTTACTTAGCTGATCCAGCATCCTTAACATGCACCACAAAACACCACCTTTCCCGTAAAAAACACCAAAATATATATAATTTAAGCACAGGCAGTGTAACTCCCTATCTACAAGCAAACTATATAAAATCTATCCTAAATGCCACTATATGAGCTTGAAAACATGCAAAAGACAAGTAAAAAAGGTATACAAAATAGGTCATTTACACACACATCAGAGTGAGAAGAAAGTTGAGTGATCATTGGTGTAGTTTACCCATTTTTTTATTAAGGAAAAACGAAAACTAGCATCAACTTCTAATGGAAGGTAATGGGAGGGACCATATTAAAAACGAACTAAAAGTTCGGTGACAATATTAAAATCGAACTAAAAATTGGGTGACCTTACGGTGACGAAAATGAATTCACCCTAAGAGTTTGGTGACCATTTATGTAGTTTACCCTTAAAATTATATTGAACTCTTAAGTTTATATCATATCAATTAGATACCCACCACGAATTACGAACAATACACTACCAATCCTAAAACTTTAATCAACAACCACTTATCTATAATGTTGGGCCGACAATATTTTCTCTTATGTAGCTAATCTTGTTTTAGGAGGTTAACATCGAACTTGCATGATAGAAATATAAACCGAACACGCTATTTTTTCTCTCTTAATTCTTTTCTCTTTTCTTGTCTTGTGTTTTGAAACAAATTAACCAAAATTTACGTTCTAACCTCAAAAAAATCCACCATATCCCCTTACGTCCCACGGCGGGAGTGACGACCACCGACGGAAAACCCCGTCTCAAATGGATCATATTTATACCTTTAATCAGAAACATGTATTGTGATCATGTCAAACAAACTCTTATTTGTTTGAATATCTTTTGTAGGATATTTTCCAAATGCCTCAACCAGAAGCAAGTATCGGACGTACATTCGTATGGACAATCAGCTGCATTTTATTCATCTGTGTAACCATCGGAGGTGGCTGCCTTTTGGTTTACATAACCTCTCCTGCATCTCAATCCTTGAATTTGCTTCCTATTCTTGGTTTTATCCTTGTTTGCATGCCTTGGATATTTTGGATCGTAACAATAATATATCGGATAACATCGAGGGCCTTCGGATTTAGGATGGTAGCCGGTAACTTGTATGGTAATAGTAGTTCTTCTGCCAAGAATGCTGGTGATGGGAGCACCGGTGGTGGTGGTACAGCCGTCGGTGATAAGGATATTGACGGTGCAGACATTCTTGATACAAGTGAAAAACCTCAACCGAATTCTCCTAAACCGAATTCCTCCACTAGTTCAAATGATATATCCATTATTTCACACGAGAGTGAAATGCCATTGTCCTCATCAAAGGCATCGTGATTAAGGTTTGGTGAACCATTTTAAATATTAATCGAATTTTAAGAGGATGCATCATGTGTATATGTATAAAGGGTTGGGATCTCATACCAAAGTTGATAAACTTGGCACAAAGAAGGATTTCTCTATGCTGCTTAATACACACATATATAAAATATAGATTTACATGTTCATGAGTGTAGCTTTTAAGATCCCAAGTTGTTACCTGAATTCAATTTAGAGGTTGCCACTTTGCAGAACCAAAAATATTAAGTTTATATTATAAACTATTGCATTAGAAGTTGCTTCTCTAGTTTTTTAAGTGACATTCTTTGTTGTAATTATTGTTTTATTTGTTCCGGTCTAAATATTTTACAGTAAAATGGAATGATATCGAGAAAGATATGGTATTTGCTCCCAAATGGTAAGACTTATGAGAGAAACAAAGTTGGTATGTAATTAGGCCTAATTCCTTTATGTTAACCATGAATTTCAAGCATGACTTCAATTAATAAAAAATATCAGCTCCCAAATTTCGTTTGGCGTATTTCAAAATGTGTTGGAAAACTAAAAAGAATGATTTAAATTAATAAAAATAAAAGTTCGAATATACTTAGATCTCATTCAAAAATTCGTTACAAGTTGGATAATGTTCTAATCTCGTAATATGTTGGGAAAGTGGTGATGGTGGGTATTTAAAAATATTACAGCAGATTTAGCCACGAATGAAAAAATAGGTGAACAGTCAGGTGCATAATTGTTTGGTTTGCCAACAAAACAAGTACTAAACACTTGTACCAGTGGAAGGATATCTCTAGGGATTTTATCTCGAGACTTCCCATGTAACGACCCAGATTTTCGAGTCAACAGTGGGCATTGACTCAAGTCTTGGACCGACACGTCGAGTCGAATGTTCGGGTATGTTGGGCCTTGTTGTTGGGCTTTATGGGCCTTCATGTGTTATTGGGCTTGGGTGATGGGTAAATGGTTGAATGAAGTGAATGTCATGAAGGGCAATAAGGTAAATTTCTTTATAAGGGACACGAAGGCTAATGCCTCTTTAATTTCTCTGCATAGTGTAGGGAGGATGAAGTCATTCATATTCCCATTTCATCCCTATCATCTTTCCCCCCAAAATACTCACCCAAACCAATGGAAAAAGATGGAAACTTGCTGTTTTAGAGTGTGAATCTCAGTTTGGTCATCAAGGAAGAGTTTATTAGCATCAAAGGATCTCTATTTTGAGCTAAGTATCTTCAGCATTGGTGGAAGTTGGGTTTGAAGCTTGGAGCAAGGAAAAAGAGGTGGAAGAAGCTTGATTGATGCCTTTGTTTGTGAATCTTTGCTTGAGGTCAGTACATCTCTGACTCCAATATTTCACGAGCATCATAAGATGAATGCCTTGCTTGATTTATGTTTATGGGTTGCATGGTTAGGGTTCTAAGAGCTTACAACCCCTCTAATGGTAAATCACATTTTGGGTGTTGATAGTGGATAAAATTGGTAGAAAACCACCCATAATACTCTCAATAACTTGTAGGATCGTTTTGGGACTTAACCATGTAGGTTAAGGGTTGGATTGGTGAAATCCTGAGCTCTAAGTTTTGAAATCTGGGCTCGCGTACCGATACGGGGTGGTAGCGTACCGATACGGTACTCCTTGGTGTTAAGTGAGCCGGGTCGTGAGGGGCGTACCGGTACGCATTCCCGTCTATCGGTACCCCTTGCTTGTTTTAAATTCCAAAAATGCTTTGGTGTACCGGTACGCTAAAGGCAGATCGGTATGCACTGTTGCTTACTTGGGAGAGGCTTAGCGTACCGGTACGCGTATGTGGGAGTACCGGTATAGGGGTGGATCGGTACAGAGCGATCCTAGTATCAATGATGCGTATCAGTACGATGCAGAGCATATTGGTACGACTTGTGGTCTAATGCTTTCGAACCTAGTTAGCGTATCAGTACTCATGGGTGAGTATCGATACCCAGAGGGCAGTAGCGATACTCTCCTTAGAGTATCGATACTCGCTGGGCAATCTGCCTAAGAAAGTTGAGTTCGCGTTTGGGGGTTCTATAATTCGAGGTAAAGGGCCCTAGGGGTCTGTAGGGCGTAAAATGAATACTAAAGCTGAGAAATGTAGAGTTTAACCCCGTGTGTGAAATATATGGCTAATAGCTTAGTAACTATTGAGTAGATGGCTTGTTTAATCACCCATAGAGATTCGTGGTGGATCGGTTAATGCTGTGTAGAAGATCAGAGTCCTTGCTATATGCTGGAGGGACGCCCTTATAGGTTGGTTGTCGCGAATAATAAGATAACCTAACAAGAAAAGTGTAAATAAACCCTAAAGGTATATATGTTAATTAGTGTAACAAATGAGTCATGTCGTTGGGCATTAGTAATGGTTGGCTGAATGCCTTTTATCTCTCGGTGAGATATATTGATGCTCATGGGAGCATGTGTTAACGTATGTGTCTTAGTTAGGAATCTGGATGTCCTATAGTCAGTGCAAGGGCACTTAAATAAGGGGATGGGTACTCTGGGCTATGTGATCAAGTACATCCGACGTATCTATGGGATATGTGATCTAGATGCGGTCTGAAACCTATCCTTGGGCTATGTGATCAGGATATGGGAATACAAATCGGGGGTTGTGTGAGCTCGAGTAACTCGAAGGGCTATGTGATCTTGAGTAACCTGATTAGCTATGTGACCTCATAAAAAGACTACTTGTGGCTATTGTGATCCAAGTATGACTAGGACGTATCTATGGCTATAATGATCCATATATGATCCTAACCCGATGGCTATGTGATCACGGGTAACCCCACGACTGTGTGAGTACGGGAAAATAGTAGGGCTTCGTTGGCCATTAGGGAATGTATGTTATTTACGTTGTCGTATGGATGATAGATGTTAGCTATTTTACCCTTGGGCTATGTGATCAGGGTAGGGTTGTTACTCGACGGGCTGTGTGAGCTCGAGTAACTCGATGGGCTATGTGATCTCGAGTATGGGCTAGATAACCCTTGGGCTATGTGATCAGGGTACAGGACATGACTCAATGGTCGGTGGGACCTCACGTATGGTGAGCCTAGGATGGCTTAGTGGTCTTCTTGCAAATAGTGGTATCTTGAGACAATTGTAAGCTCTAGCTAGAATAGGCGAGAAGATGATCTTTAGATGTTAATAAGCCTTTCTGTGCACTCTTGATTATTTTATCATGCATGCTTGTTTTATGATATTCATGAATTACGGTAGAGTAGAAATGTACCACTAAGCTTTGTTAGGTCAGCGTACGGAATTGTGGTTTTATCGTGCGTAGGTTGACAAGTTGCTTTTGAAGGAGCACTTCGAAGAGGATTTCCCAGAATCGAGCCAGTTTTAGAGTACAGTACTTGATGTTTAATTTAGACTGATTATATTCATAGGACCTTACCATAGTCGAGTCTGTATTTTATTTTGATTTATTGTTATTTGGTCAAACGGTGTATTTCAATTTGAACTTATATTTTGTAAACCCTTTTAATCTCATTATCTACGTAGATTTTATGGTAAAGGATTGTTTTGAGAATGGTCTACTTGCATTTTTAATTGAGAAATATTAATGGGTCAGTTTTGGGTGACTCAAATGTGATGCTCCATATCTAGGACGAGATTGGGTGTTACATTTAGTGGTATCAGAGCCTAGGTTTAATCGGTTCTAGGAAAACCCTGGGGTGTTGTAGAGGTCATGGTAAGGTGTCTAATGAATACAAGTCCCTAAATTTAAGTGTACTTTATAAGACTGAGAATCCTGATGTGCCACCTTGTTTGTTGTCTTTCAGAAAATGGATTGATGGAAGGTGAAATCGATAGTGAATAGGTGGGTCACTTTCGTGACCTTACCTCTGCCCTCTTGCTTGTGGTGCAAGCTATCCTGAGGCAATCTGAGACGCCTCGCAAGACCCCCGTAGAGAGGCTTCATTGTTTTGGGCCTAATAGTTTCGAAAGCTTGGGTGAGGATGACCCGATCAAGGCTGACCAGTGGTTGTACGACACACAAAGAATCTTGAGACAGATGAAGGGAAGCTCGGAAGATGATCTTGATTGCATTGTTTCCCTTCTTATGGGCAATGCACACGAGTGGTGGGAGACCGTAGAGTTAGGTCCAAAGCCTGAACTACCGACATGGGATATCTTTGTGGATGAGTTTTGGAAGAAGTACATTAGTGAGGTACACATGGACGAGATGAGGGATCAGTTTTTGCATCTGGTTCAGGGAGATCGAACGGTGTTTGCTTATGAGAAAGAGTTTCTATGTTTTAGCCGTTATGCTCCAGAGTTTGTTGCCACAGAAGAGTTGAGGTGCAAGAGGTTCAGACAAGGCTTGAATGTTTACCTTCAATTGCATGTGACAGCGGGTCCGCTTGGGACATTTCTTGAGTTAGCCAATAGTGCAAAGGCCCTTAAGTGGCATCAGGGTTTAGCATACAATCAGTTCGAGGATTCTAGAGGTTGTGATGTGGAGACCCAGAATATCATGGGTCTTTCTCCTTGTCCGCAAGAGAGGTTTTACGCTTCGAGAAGTTCAAAGAGAGTTGTATCAGACCAGCTACTGAGAGTTGGCATAGGATCTAGAGCGAGGGTTCGTAGAGGCTCTTTGATTTCTACTCCGGAAGGGAGTACTGATGGTTCAGTTGGAGCGTTGCTTCCACCAGCATGTGAGCATTGTGGCAGACATCACCCCGGAGTGTGCTTCTTGCTTCGGAGGGTTTGCTATAGGTGCTGGGCACCTGGACACATGGCAAAGGACTGACCAGTTGTGGATGAGGATACACCAATTCAGTCTTAGAGGTTGGCTACTTCCCGGCATGATCAGAGTTTTGCTAGAGGCTGAGCTAGGGCACCGTGAGGTTATCGAGGTGGAAGTTCTGTGAGATCCATCGCCAGGGTTGGCATGCGAGGTGTTGCTAGGCAGTCTACTGCTCATATTAGAGTTGACAGCGTGGCGACTGAGGATATGTAAGGTAATTAAGGTTTGTGTTGGTTCCAGTTGTGGTGAAAGCTATTTAGTTCTTCGGTTGTGTAATAGATTAGTTCTTGTGATGTGCATCTTGATAAATCTTAGGTTTGTTGGTGCTTTAGATGGAAATTAGAATTGCATCCTCTACTAGATAAGGATTTTATCGTAGATGGTTGTTGAGAGTGCAAGTGTACCGTAAGATGTGAGTGAGAAGTAGTGAAGTTTTAGATTGCTTGAATCTAGTTGTTAGTGTCAGTTGTGTAGGATCTTAACCTCTCTAAGGTGGACATTGTGCTCCATAGTGCTAGCTCAAGGAAGGTTTTATAAGTTGCAATGTGTTCTTAGCTTGCGTTGTAGACATGAGGGTTAAGAGTTCCTGATCTTAGTGATGTGGGTGTTTTGAGGGTATGGAGATACCCTTGGTAAATAAGCAATCTTACCGGTTGATTTGTGGTTTAGAACCGCGATAAAGGTATAGTTGAGTTCGTTGTTAGTGTCTATCGCTCTGTGGTATGGTACTTAACGAACTCTTTGTGGGAGGCGCACTTGTGCAAGTGACCAATAGGGTGTCATTGACAAGTGCTTCGCCGAGATCGTGCTCACATAGGAGTAGCTTGTATGGTGGCTTTGGATGTGTTGAGCTGTAGTGCAATTGTAGAAGACCGCTGCCAGTTTTGTGAGATCAGAAACCCTATTTTAGCCGTAGAATGTGAGAGCTTCGCGTGTTGTTTGTCAGAGTAAATGTACCGTAGAGAAAGGTAAATAGAGGTTGTGATGTTCATGGTTGAGGTCTTAAAGGCGAATCGTGAGGATAGTTGCTTAGCTTGTGCACCTGTTGAGCTAGATTTTGTGGGGTTGGAGGATTGCCCAACTAAGTTCGATCAAAGATGTTATCGGTTAAGGCAAGCAGTGTGGAAGTTATCAGAGTGGCGCAGCAAAAATGTGGATCAATAGTTGTGTTGATGGTAATCGGATGGTTGCTTTGCAAAGAAATATTTTTAGACGGACCAGTTGGTGATCCTTAAGTACAGTCAGATGACTCTTTACACCTGATTGTTGGGACCGAGTCAAGAGTTAGAAGAAGGTGTTTAGACCTCTGCAAATAGAATGGTTAGTTTTGGGTTGCTTGTACGAGTTCGTAAGTGACGGTGGTCATCTCTCAAAATCAAGTAGTTAAATCGAAAGTGGTTTTCAATCGTGTGAAAGCAAGTTTAGGGTAAGGCTAAGTGGTAAGTTTCGACTTGGCGGGTCAAGGCTGGAGAAAAGAGTTGCTAGTTCAAGGTAGATTAATGATAATGATCGGTTGTTAGGGTTCTGCTTGTCCTTTAATGGCTTGACCGGGGTATGGTTGTTAGATGTGTTGTGCTCCCAACAATGTTTTGTAGAAGTAGTGCAGCGCTTTACATATATATGAAGTCTAAGTTTAGTTTTGGTTTACGGATGCTAGTAGGAAGTTTGGCTAACCGGGATAGAATCCTTTAGAGGTGAGTTCCTTAAGTTGATGTTTGAACAGTGTGGCTCAAGGTTGGTTATGTTACCAAGCATAGCGGTTCGTCATAAGTGTTGTTGGTTGTCGAAAAAGAGTCGTTGGAAATCTCAAGAGAAGTGTAGAGAGTGAGTGGCTTAATGATATGGTTCTGATTAGGGTGGATTGAGGGAGAACTCTCCCTAATCAAGGTGATCATGTTTGAATGGTGAAGCGGTTAGATCTATTTTTGTTACATCTCCCTTTTATCCATCTAAATTTTGATGACAAAATTTCTTAAAGGATGGGAGAGTGGTAACGACCCTAATTTTTGAGTCAACTGTGGGCGCTGACGAGAGTCTTGGACCGATACGTCAGGTCGAATGTTCGGGTATGTTGGGCCTCGCTGTTCGTCTTCATGGGCCTTCAAGTGTTATTGGGCTTGGGTGATGGGTAAATGGTTGAATGAAGTGAATGTCATGAAGGGAAATAAGGTAAATTGCTTTATGAGGGACAAGAGGGCTGATACCTCTTTAATTTTTCTACATAGTGTAGGGAGGATGAAGTCATCCATATTCCCATTTCATCCCTATCATCTTTCCCCCCAAAACACCTACCCAAACTAATGGAAAAGATGGAAACTCGTTGTTTTAGAGTGTGAATCTCAGTTTGGTCATCAAGGAAGAGTTTATCAGCATCAAAGGATCTCTATTTCGAGCTAAGTATCTTTAGCATTGGTGGAAGTTGGGTTTGAAGCTTGGAGCAAGGAAAAAGAGGTGAAAGAAGCTAGGTTGCTGCCTTAGTTCGTGAATCTTTTCTTGAGGTCAGTACATCTCTGACTCCTACATTTCATGAGCATCATAAGATGAATGCCTTGCTTGGTTTATGTTTATGGGTTGCATTGTTAGGGTTCTAAGAGCTTAAAACCCCTCTAATGGTAAATCACATTTTGGGTGTTGATAGTGGACAAAATTGGTAGAAAACCACCCATGATACTCTCAATAACTTGTAAGATCATTTTGGGACTTAACCCTATAGGTTAAAGGTTGGATTGGTGAAATCCTGAGCTGAAGGTTTTGAAATCTAGGCTCGCATGCCGATACAGTGTGGTAGAGTATCGGTACTCCTTGCTGTTAAGTGAGCTGAACTGTGAGGAGCGTATCGGTGCGCATTTCCGTGTATCCGTACCCCTTGCATGTTTTAAATTCCAAAAATGCTTTGGCGTACCGCTACGTTATGGCATATCAGTACGCACTGTTGCTTGCCTGGGAGAGGCTTAGCGTACCGGTACGCGTATGTGGGAGTACCAGTACAGGGGTGGATTGGTACGGGGCGATCCTAGTACCGATGATGCGTACCGGTACGGTGCGGAGCGTATCAGTATGGCTTGTGGTCTAATGTTTTTGAACCTAGTTAGCGTATCAGTACTCATGGGGGAGTATCAATACCTAGAGGGCAGTACCGATACTCACATTGGAGTATCGATACTCGCTGGGCAATCTGCCCAAGAAAGTTGAGTTCGCGTTCGGAGGTTCTATAATTTGAGGTAAAGGGCCCTAGGGGTCTGTAGGGTGTAAAATGAATACTAAAGCTGAGAAATGTAGAGTTTAAACTCGTGTGTGAAATATATGGCTAATGGCTTAGTAACTATTGAGTGGATGGTTTGTTTAATCACCCATAGAGATCTGTGGTGGATCGGTTAATGGTACATGGAAGATTAGAGTCCTTGCTATGTCCTGGAGGGACGCCCTTATAGGCTGGTTGCCGTGAATAATAAGATAACCTAACAAGAAAAGTGTAAATGAACCCTAAAGGTATATATATTAATTAGTATAACAAATGAGTCATGCCTTGGGGCATTAGTAATGATTGGCTGGATACCTTTTATATGTCGATGAGATATATTGATGCTCAGGGGAGCATGTGTTAACGTATGTGTCTTGGTTAGGAATCTGGATGTCCTAGAGTCAGGGCAAGGGCACTTAAATAAGGGGATGGGTACTCCGGGCTATGTGATCGAGTACATCCAACCTATCCATGGGCTATGTGATCTAGATGCGATCTGAAACCTATCATTGGGCTATGTGATCAGGATATGGGAATGCAACTCGGGGGATGTGTGAGCTCGAGTAACTCAAAGGGCTATGTGATCTCGAGTAACCTGATTGGCTATGTGACCTCAGGAATAGACTACTTGTGGCTATTGTGATCCAAGTATGTCTAGGATGTATCTATGGCTATAGTGATCCAGATATGATCCTAATCCGACGGCTATGTGATCACGGGTAACCTGACGGCTGTGTGAGCACGGGAAAATAGTAGGGCTTCGTTGGTCATTAGGGAATGTATGTTATTTACGTTGTCGTGTGGATGATAGATGTTGGCTATTTTACCCTTGGGCTATGTGATCAGGGTAGGGTTGTTACTCGACGGGCTGTGTGAGCTCGAGTAACTCTATGGGCTGTGTGATCTCGAGTATGGGCTAGATAACCCTTGGGCTATGTGATCAGGGTACGAGACATAAATCAATGGTCAGTTGGACCTCGCGTATGGTAAGCCTGGAATGGTTTAGTGGTTTTCTTGCAAATAGTGGTATCTTGAGACAGTTGTAAGCTCTAGCTAGAATAGGCTAGAAGATGATCCTTATATGTTGAGAAGCCTTTTTGTGCACTCTTGATTATTTTATCATGCATGCTTGTTTTATGTTATTCATGAATTGCGGTAGAGTAGAAATGTACCACTGAGCTTTGTTAGCTCAGCGTGCGAAATTGTGGTTTTTCCGTGCATAGGTTGACAGGTTGCTTTTGGAAGAGCACATCGAGGAGGATTTCCCAGCATCGAGCCAGTTTTAGAGTACAGTGCTTGATGTTTAGTTTGGACTGATTGTATTCATAGGACCTTACCACAGTCGAGTGTGTATTTTATTTTGATTTACTGTTATTTGGTCAAATGGTGTATTTTAATTTGAACTTATATTTTGTAAACGCTTTTAATCTCATTATCTACGTGGATTTTATGGTAATGGATTGTTTTGAGAATGGTCAACTTGCAGTTTTAAGTGAGAAATTTTAATAGGTCGGTTTTGGGTGACCCGAATGTGATGCTCCAGATCCGAGACGAGATTGGGTGTTACATCCCAAATTAAAAGGTAAAATGCCATATTTATTAGTCGTAGAGAGATTCAAAAAATATAACCGTTTTATAGCTTTACCTCAACCCATTACTGCAAAGATCGCCGCCTATGTTGCATTGATACGGATATAGATATAGGATTGTGCATGAAAAATGAGAAATTTTAAAATGATAGGATACCGACACAAAAAAATACTATAACTTATTTATGTTAAAGATATGATTACAAAATAAAAAACAATTTGAAATTTTGTTTATATTGAGCAACTACATCAGTTTTAAATAATAATTGAAAGATAATAGAATTTTAATTACATTAAAAATTATTTTAAATTATTTAATATATAATTTTTATAATAAAAAAAATTGATCTATGTTAAATAGTAATTAAAATTATATTTTAAATTATATTCTTTTGAAATTATATTTTAAAGATACGAATTAGGTATGGCTTGCAGCCAATAGGCTTTTCAGCCCGGTCACGTGGGTTGGCAGAGTAGACTGACTTCCAGATAGTAGGCTCATCTGACGGGTCAGACGGACGCAACGGCTGTCACATTAGAAGTTATCTGGGGGTGAGAGCTTTGGATGCCATGATGCCTCGCATGCGGTGGTGCGGTGCATGGACTAAGGGTTCTATAGGCATATGTGCCTTCTCAAAGACAATCGATTTTGAAGGCATAGGCAGAGGTACACCAATTGCCCCCTTAGTCAAAGGAGTGCTATAAAATGGCACGAGCTCAGACTTGAAACAATAGTCGTGCTTGTAACCACTGTGTTTATGGTGCGCTTTTAAAGGAGATATTTCTCAGGAATAGACGCATCATTGGCATGGATATAGCTTGTTTGAAAGACTTGTACTTGTGGCGTTGTCTGAGTAGTCTAGAGCAGGGACGCGAATTATGGTCTTTTTGAAATGACATTTTGGTGGGTTATTAATTGGGGAAAAGCCCAATCCCTAAATTCATCGGTATGTTTCTCTTTCAGACTTCTTCTTTTCAATCGTTGTATTCTCTTCTTATTTTATATTGTAAAGATGGTGAGAAATGAGAAAGCCATGGGGAAGAAGGTTGAGGCGAACAAGGTGGTTAACGTAGCTGCAATTGAGATCGAGTGTCGGATGGGTAAAAATGAGGTGATGAAACTATTGGAATATCGCGAGCTACGGTGGTCGAACTTTGAGTTCGAGTTCGAGATTTTGAAGGAATATTTCGTTTGTGTGACTGTGGTGGGGGAGGAGAGAACTTTGGAGTGGTACTACTTGCACTGTACTTGTTCAAAGATGGGTTTCATTTGCCATTGCACAGATTTGCCTCTCAGGTGTTGGTTGAGTACGGCGTGGCCCCATATAATTGGCGGCGGTATCCTGGGGGCTTGTTATCAGCTACCTCATATAGTGTGTGGACCATGATTAGGAGTCATCAGTGAGGGTTTTGCGGAGGTTGTTCAGGGTTCACCGTACATTTAGTGGCTCCGCAGACCTCTCTCGATTTGTTGAGTTGTACGAAGAGGCATACGAAGAAAGATGTTATTGGGGATCTAATTGTGGGATGGATGTAACACCCTGAATTTTTGCCCCAAATTAAAAATCTTAATTTTGAAATCCCTAAATTCAAAACCCTAGAAATTAGGAATTTAAATATGAAACCCTAATTAGGAAATTTAGGAATTAATTAAATTTTAAACAAATTAATGACCTTTTTATAAAGAATTGATATTATATATCTATTTTGTGAACCCTATAAAAGAACAAGGATTTCCCTTGTAATTTATCCAAAGAATTTGTTTATATATATACATGTTACTTCAGCTTGTTATTTTTCACGCCGCAATTTCTCATCTCTCTCAAATTGTTCGAACGCATTCCCTTTGCTTTTCTTTTCGTTTATTTATTTAATTCGATCAAACCCCGATGAGTCTCTAGCACCGCTCAATTCAACTATGTCTTCGGTTAATTTGAAGATCAATTATGCAAATCAGATAAGTATTCATTAAATTTCGTTAGATTAGTTTTTAGAAATAATTCTTTGATTATAGTGATAATTGTAATAGTGTTATCGTAGGATTATTCTTATAGGTCCCAATACTACTGGACCTCGTACTTCTGATCGCGAGAGACGTCATACAATAGGTTGAGTTGCTTAGGCTAAAGTGTGTTCTCTTCTCGTGCCATATATTTGTGTGTTCTTATTGTGCTATATTCTGTAAAATAATGTTTTATATCTTGATCGATTTATTGACTGATTGATTGTGATTTGAGAATGTTTTGAAAATATCATGCATGAAATATTAAATTGTATTTTTAAATTAAGTATCAGATTTTCAGAAATTGAGACGCTCGTAAGAGTTCGGATTTATGATTTTAGAAATCATATCATGTGTCATGGGTTCGGAATTGTGCTCGGATAAAGTGAGGGAAACCTCCACTCTGGCGAGGGCAACTCCACTCTGTATAATGTCGGATAGTCGGGTATTGAGTCATGCATCGGACATCATAACATTATGATTTGGATTTATCGGATTTATTACGCATTCAGAAAACAAAAATAATGTTTTGTTTTTGTGTTGTGTTGTGTGCACTTTAAAGACACACTAAGATCTTTAGCTTACACCCCCTTAGTTTCTTCTTTCAGATACTCAGATTGATTAGGCAACTCAGTACTTGGAGCTTCTCGAAATTTACTCGGATATTTTATTATTCAGTATGAACTCTTTTCAGTTATTCATATTAATGTTTTAACATATTTTAGAACATTTTGTAATTCAGACATTTGGGACATTTAAATTGGGATTTTGTTTCAACATGCATTTCTAGATTTAATTCAGATATTTTTATTGAATTTTTATGATATAATTTAATGTTCGTGATTTATCGTTAACTGAGTTATTTTATGATAATTATTATTATTAAATAATAATGTTGTTTCATAAACAAGTAAACCTAAAATGCGTTTCTTGAGGGACAAGTTTTTCAAACTTAACTCCCAAGATTTAACCTAAACAATTAGGTTAAATTTAGGGGGTTACATTTAGTGGTATGAGAGTCAAGTTCAACTCTCGGACTGTGAGGCTCACAATAATTGTTTTCAAAATATTTTCATTTTCTGCATGCATCTAAAATATTTTGGGATAAATGGGAATTTTCTAAAAAATATACTACGATATTAAGCGATTTTGACTTGACCGTTTTCAATTTGTTTTAAAATCCGAGACTCCGGTACCAAATTTAGTTTTAGTAATGGTTGCCCTTATAAATAGATTTTTCTATGCCACCTAGTAGGAGTTTTAGACTTGAGTATGTTTCATATGGATTCAGAATTAGAAAGAATGACTACTCGTTAGTAATGACTATCACTCAAGACCTAAAATTTCCCGTAAGTTATTTCCCCTTACGATATCGATAAGGATAATTACAGACCACGTGAATCCTTAAGCTATGTTCTTTTGAGTAATCATTATAGATCATAATTGGAATTCTGATCAAGGACCCGAACTTCAGTTAATCGAACAAATGATCGTAACCGTACACATTCCTATGAATTTAAAATCAAAGCCTCTTTTAAACTCTGTATGTGTCTTCATTTGTGACATGATTTGAAATGCTCTTTTAAGTTTCTATATGAACATTTGTATTTCTGTAAATATGCCATTAAGTCTGAAAATTTCGAGGATGAAATTTTTTTTGGAGTGGGATAGTTGTAACACCCCGAATTTTTGCCCCAAATTAAAAATACTAATTTTGAAATCCCTAAATTCAAAACCCTAGAAATTGGGAATTTAAATATGAAACCCTAATTAGGAAATTTGGGAATTAATTGAATTTTAAACAAATTAGTGACCTTTTTATAAAGAATTGATATTAGATATCTATTTTGTGAACCCTAAAAAAGAACAAGGACTTGCCTTGTAATTTATCCAAAGATTTTTTTATATATAGATATACATGTTACTTCAGCTTGTTTTTTTTTCACGCCGCAATTTCTCATCTCTCTCAAATTGTTCGAACGCATTCCCTTTGCTTTTCTTTTCGTTTATTTATTTAATTCGATCAAACCCCGCTGAGTCTCTGGCACCGCTCAATTCAACTATGTCTTCGGTTAATTTGAAGATCAACTATTCGAATCAGATAAGTATTCATTAAAATTTGTTAGATTAGTTTTTAGAAATAATTCTTTGATTATAATGATAATAGTAATAGTGTTATCGTAGGATTATTCTCATAGGTACCAATACTACTAGACCTCGTACTTTTGATCGCGAGAGACGTCATACAATACGTTGAGTTGCTTAGGCTAAGGTGTGTTCTCTTCATGTGCCATATATTTGTGTGTTCTTACTGTGCTATATTCTGTAAAATAATGTTTTATATCTTGATCGATTTATTGTTTGATTGATTGTGATTTGAGAATGTTTTGAAAACATCATGCATAGCATATTAAATTGTGTTTTTAAATTAAGTATCGGATTTTTGAATTTTGAGACACTCGTAAGAGTTTGAATTTATGATTTTACAAATCATATCATGTGTCATGGGTTCAAAATTGTGTTCAGATAAAGTGAGGGAAACCTCCACTCTGCCGAGGGAAACCTCCACTCTGCCGAGGGCAACCTCCACTTTGTATAATATCGGATAGTCAGGTATTGAGTCATGCATCGGACATCATAACATTATGATTTGGATTTATCGGATTTATTACGCATTCAGAAAAGCTTTTATCAGAAAATAAAAATATTGTTTTGTTTTTGTGTTGTTCGCACTTTAGAGACACACTAAGCTCTTTAGCTTACACCCCCTTAGTTTCTTCTTTCAGATACTCAGATTGATTAGGCAACACGGTACTTGGAGCTTCTTGCAATTTACTCGAATATTTTATTATTCAATATGAACACTTTTTAGTTATTCAGATTAATGTTTTAACATATTTTAGAACATTTTGTAATTCGGACATTTGGGACATTTAAATTGGGATTTTGTTTCAACATGCATTTCTAGATTTAATTCGGATATTTTTATTGAATTTCCATGCTATAATTTAATGTTCGTGATTTATCGTTAACTGAGTTATTTTATGACAATTATTATTATTATTAAATAATAATTTTGTTTCATAAACAAGTAAACCTAAGATGCGTTTCTTGAGGGGGCAAGCTTTTCAATCTTAACTCCCAAGATTTAACCTAAGCAATTAGGCTAAATTTAGGGAGTTACAATGGAGCAACTCTAAAAAGTTGGGAGTGGATCGCTCCAAATATATAAAGGTAACACGGAGATTTTTTGGAAGTTTTGGCTTTTCGTTGTGATGAAGGGTGCCCATGGATGACACAAAAAGCTATTCACGTGTTGACAAAGGAGAAAGAAGAACATGTTGTTGTTTTAAGGAAGTAGAGGAGCATATATCTCTGTAGAGGGTTTTCGAGGCATGTCTCCGTAAAAAGAGTCCCAATAGGCATAAGGGGACCAGCTAGTGAAGGGTTATGTGCCTGGTTTGGAGGTGATGAAAAACACAAAAGTCTTATAATAGGGGAGTGGAGTTGGACCAAGTGCTTTTCAAGGAAAAAATAAGGTGGGGAACTAGTTGGTCATCTATGGGTGCTGCCCACGTAGACCGTGGTCATCAGCTTCAGCATCTCGTAGGGCAAAGAGTGGTGAAGGTTTGTGTTACCTCCTCAAAAGTACTGATTTCATGTCTATTTTACAGTATCTTTGCTTGTCTTTGAGCATATTTAGCTGCATTTAATTGTTAATTACATGCAATTACACAAGGAGTTTAGAATTGGATACGAAGGGTTGCTTGTTGGCAGTATTGCAGGCACGGAAGAGCATATCAGTGCAGGAAGGGAATGATGCCAAGGAGGATGCCGAGTAGCTATTGGCAGCGAAAGACCAAAAATTGATAAAGTACCGGTTGGCAAAGAAGAGGTGTTTGATGCTCGGTCGAGTGGACGGTGAGTCATTGATGACGTCAACCCTAGGATTCAAATGATGGATAAGATGATCACATTCTTATCCTTGAGCATTCAAATTCAAATTCAAGGCTTATCCTAGGTCATCCTTGCACGCCTATTTAAAGAACTCAAGCAAACATTTGAAGAGAGGATTACGATTGGAGGGAGAGCCTCATTGATCACAGTTGGTTGCACCAAGGAGACGTGGTTCGACCAAGCTTGACCGAGAGCCTGAACCAAGAAAGGATGCATCAATAGATCCTCTTCTAGTCAATCCTCTTTGTCGATTTTATTTTTTCTCTTTTAAATGATGATGGTTGTTAAAAATGATGAAGGTTTTTGGTTTGTTTTATGTTTTGTCTTTAATAATTAAATTGCCTTGTTTTTCCTATCTGGCATGTTCTTGATTTTACAAACTCTGAGCCAAGCGACTGCTAGCATTGATAGCCCATAACACCTTAATATCTTAACAAACATAAAGGGCAACGATTGTTGCCAGATACTAAGGCGAGATGCTTCGAGAGAAGATGTTCAAGCAAATGAACTTAGTTCAGGAGTAATTATACCCCTTAGGAGCAATGATTGGAACATAATCAAATTGATTTATGAAAAACTACACTATAGATATATAGGAGTTTTTACATGGTTAATTTAGGGCCTTGCCATCGAGAGAGGCAATTCCAATTTGAATATGCTCGGCAAACAATGCCAAGACAGACTTTATTAAAGGCTGGCTTGGCATGAATAGCATGAAAACCAGGCATCCCTTGACAACCCTCATCACTCATTTGAAAACTCTCATTGCCAACGTTGTTTTCTTTCATTTTATATCTTTTAAACTATTTTCAAACCTGACTTCAAATCGAACACACTTTTCCTTTGACAAGTAAAACAAGCGAAGCAATTAAACTCTTGGCGAATCCTTGTGGGATCGATAACTCAACTTACTACTGTATTACGTGTAGACCGTGTATACTTGAACGCACTCAACATAGCAATAGAGGAAATGGTGTGTTAAACAATGATCCACTCAATAACAATGGAATACCACCAGCTCCTGTTGCCCCAGCTATTAATGTGGAGGAAGAGTGACCTATTAGAGAATATTCGGCACCAAACATTGACAATTTGATGCCATGACTAATTGGTCATGCGATAAATACACCAAATTTTGAACTCAAACCAGTAATGATACAAACGCTTTTGAATGTAGGCCAATTTGATGGAGCACTTACTGGAGACCCGAGGCAACACTTGAAGCAATTCATAGAGATTTGCTAGCTATTTTAGCAGCCCGGAGTATCAGAAGATACCATGAAGCTGAAATTATTCACTTTTTCCTTGAGAGATAGAGCAAAAACTTGGCTCAATTCTTTGCAACCTGGCTCTGTCACCTCATGGGGGCCCTATGCCAGAACTTTCTGATGCGTTTCCAGCCGCCAACATTCACTGCCAAGCTGCGGGGTGAGATCATTACATTCAGGAAAGTTGAAGATGAAACCTTATATGATGCTTGGGAAAGATTTAAAGATCTGTTGAGAAGGTGTCCTATGCATGGATTCCCGAATTGGACCCAAATACAAACCTTCTACAACAGATTAAATGCACAAACAAGGACTGTTGTTGATGCTTCGGTAGCCAGTTCATTGCTTAACAAGAATTACACAGAGGATGTTGGCATCCTTGTGAGGATTTCAATTAATGATTTTGAATATCCTGTTGCCAGACTTGGGACCGGAACCAAAACTAGTGGGAAATTAAAGGTTGATGAACTAACATCCATCCATGTCGAGATTTCCTATCTCACCAGCATGATGAGAACTTTGTAAAAGAAAAAAGAGTCCTAAGAAGTTAAAGCACTAGATCCATTCTGCACCAATTGTGGAGAAAGCCACCATGCGGATGATTTCCCTGCCAACCCTGAGTTGGTAAATTATGTTGGCAATATAAATCGCAATTTTAAGTCTAACTCAAATACTTATAATGTAGGATGGAGGCAACACCCGAATTTAGCTTGGGGGAATCAAGGAAGCAACCAATATAATGCCCAACAGCAGAACAACATTGCCCAGCGTCAGTACAATACTCAGTGCTAGAACAATGCCATGCCAGAGGTCAACCAGAATGACATGCCACAAAGGGCACAAAATAATTTTTATGGAGGACAAAGGAACAACCAGAGGACTTAGACAGAATACACGGAAATGAATGATGCAACTGTCCAAAGTTTGGCAGCTTCTATGCGAAACTTGGAAGCTCGTATTGGACAGCTTGCCAGCGCAAATAGCAATAGACCCCAGGGAACCTTGCCAAGCAATACAAAAGATGCCCAGTAGAAAAATAATAAAAAATGCAAATTTGTAACTCTTTAGAGTGGTAAACAATGTGAGGCTGAGTCAACCGTCAAACAGTCAGTTCATTACCAAAAGGAAGAGAAGGGACCAGTAGATGTACCAAAAGAACTAGAAAACAAAGAAGCAGACAGTAGCATTACGAGTCATCAGACTGATGCCAACGAGCAGACCGATGCCAGACAGCAGTCTGATGCTGGCAAATCATTAGCAAAGCTTGAAGAATCAGTAATTTAAGCGTTTCTTAGAAGTGCTTAAGCAATTGCAGATCAATCTTTCATTAGTGGAAGCACTCGAGCAGATGCCCAATTAAGTTAAATTCATGAACGGCGTCTTGTTCAAGAAAACATTGGATGATTTTGAGATTGTAGCTCTCACCGAGGGATGCAGTGCCAGGATACTCAATCGGTCGCCACCAAAATTAAAAGATCTAGGAAGTTTTACTATCCCTTGCACTATCGGCAACAGAATCATGGGCATGGCACTGTGTGACTTGGGAGCTAGTATTAACTTGATGCCAATATCGATGTTCAAGAAGCTTGGCGTTGAATCAAGGCCCACTACCATGACACTTCAGTTGGCAGACTGATCCTTTGTACATCCTAAGGGTAAGATTGAGGATGTGTTGGTAAACGTAGATAAATTCATGTTCCCAGCTGACTTTATTATTTTAGAGTATGAAGTTGATGCAATTATATTGGGAAGACCTTTTCTTGCCACTGGTAGAGCTTTGATTGATGTACATAAAGAAGAATTATCAATGCGCATGATTGATCAGCTTGTTACATTTAATGTGTTTCAAGCTTTGAAATGTGCAGATGAATTAGAGGAATGCCAAGCAGATGATAGGATGGAGTCTATTTTTAAGGTGGACGTGGCACAGCTGTGCCAAGAAGCTGATGATGATGCCAGTGAGACCGATAGTGAAGGAGAAGCAAGCAAGGACATTGAAGAAGTAAGCTATGTCGGACAACCAGAGCCATTGGAGTTGGCTAGCAGAAAGATGGTGGCACCAAAACCATCTATTGAGGAGCCACCTGAGTTAGAGCTCAAACCATTGCCAGACCACCTCAGATATACATATTTTGGTAAACACTCGACCTTGCCAGTGATCATTTTTGCTGATCTAACCAATAATTAGGACGGAAGATTGCTGGAGATTTTAAGTAAGCACAAGTAAGCATTGGGTTGGACCTTGGCAGACATTCGAGGTGTTAGCCCAACTATATGCATGCACAAGATAATCCTGGAAGAATATCATGGAAAAATAATTGAAGGCTAGAGAAGATTGAACCCGAGCATGAAGGAAGCCGTGAAAAAAGAAATTATCAAGTGGCTGGATGCTGGGATAATCTATCTCATATCCGATAGCTCGTGGGTCAGCCCGGTACAATGCTTGCCAAAGAAAGGTGGCATGACCGTGGTTCAAAATAGCAAGGATGAGTTAATCCCTTCCATAACTATTACCGGATGGAGAGTGTGCATGGACTAAAAGAAGCTGAACAATGCCACCAAGAAGGACCACTTCCCGATGCCCCTCATTGATCAAATGTTGGACAGATTGGCAGGTAATGCTTTCTATTATTTTTTAGATGGTTATTCGGGATATAACCAAATTGTCGTAGCTCTGGAGGACCAAGGTTGCTGCTGAGGGAGGGAGTGATGTTATGAAGGTGAATCAGGTGAAGGCAATGACCAACAAAGGGAAACATGTTACAAATGAAGGAGCCAGCTCAGCAACGGAAAACCGTGAAATCAGGAGAAACTTGCGGGAAAAGAGAATGCCGAGAGCCTTAACAGATTTTGTAGTTGGTTAACTCTAGCTATTAATCATGAGTATAAATAACCAAAATGTGTAGAGGATGGCATGTTATTGCTGAACTTTGAACTTTTCTTATCTATCTATCATCTATTTCGTTCTTTATTTTCTCGGAAAATTTCCATAACAAGCCTCTTCTGAGCATGTTGGGGAACTTCATTTTCTTTCTAAAGTCTAGACCAAACCATGTAACATGGATTGTAGGAACCAAAGAAAAAACAAAAAATGTCGAGTGGTTTATTACATTTTGGCAGTTTTTGGAACCAATATCAGTCGAGAAGTTGTAGTAAATCAAGATTATGAGACCAAATAAATGCTAGAGTTCTAGAGTGAGATATGTTTTTGGCTTGTTTCAGTACTCTATCATCACCATCAATCCATCATTATCATCAAAGTTTTCTCAAGTATTATATAAACCAATCCCTTGGATTTTATTCAGACGATCTACTTGATAAATATTTAAGATTTTAATGCTATGTTTGAAAAGAATGTTATTTTTTCCTCGTGTTTTAGCACATGAAAAAGGTTTTTAATGCTATGTTCGATGGACAAAAATTATGTGAATTATGTGTTACTTTTTGGTGTCCCTAAATATGTCTCAACACTAAAAATTAATCCCTACACCCTAATTCTGAATTTTAAATTCTAAACTATAAAGCCTAAATACTAATGGCGAGGTATTTTTCTACAAATAAATTTTTACTTGTTTTTTCAATAATAAACTCTTTAATCAAGTATTTAATGTTATTGCATCCCTGAAATTTTAAACTTGAGACCTTGGTTAAATTGACACATATCATTTGATCCAATTATCCTAATTTTTAAAAATTAAACAAACCTCTAAATTTGGTGCAATGAAAATCATGTAAATAAATTGTTATTACGAATAATAAATTACCAGTTTAAACCAAGAAACATGTTAGTGCTACTCACTATAATAACAATCTTATCGTCAACATATAGTTCCTAACCCAGAGTATTAAACCAACCTCTAATCACATCTTTACATGCTAAAATATTATTAGGTTCGCTCGAGGGGCGTCACACTTTCGTGGCAAACTTATTAAAAATTAAGATGATGCATGGACCCATTAAAAACATGGTGGCCAACAAAATATATTTTCCAAGAGTACATTTGGTCGAGGGAAAGATTTGTTGTAACCCCCTTGACCCAGCCTAGACGCAAAATCGAGCCGAACGAGTTACATTAGGGTTTGTCGAGACAAACCCTGAAGATTCACAATTGAAACGGTCTATTTTTTCTTTTATCTTATCTAAATGCATCTTTTGATCATAAGGTGATCATACATGTCGTGGTTAAAGATACAACTCAATCGGGCGTCAATTTCACTTCTAATTGCTCGACTTCGCTTCCTAGGGACTAATACGTAATTTCCAAAATTTAAAAAGACTTTTACCAAATTAGGGTTACCAATCCTCAATTAGTCATATTTCATGCCTTCATGTTTGAACTCATCTTAAATTAACCATTCAAACTCATTTAATTGCACAATTACGAAACAAGGACCAAAATGCAAGGAATTCAAAACATCAGAAACTATCTCAACAGATTTAACGGTCATCGTATCGGTACAAGTGTCCACCGTATCAAAATGGCACTAAAAGAAAAAGGTGTAGCGATACTGTCCTCAAGCGTATCAGTACGGTAATGTATATTTTGAAAACTCAGATTCTAGTTAGCCATTGACCGTACCAAAACGGTAGCCTTCGTACCGACGCCCTCACTATTTCCCAGCTATGTGTACCGATACAGTTACCATGCGTATTGGTACACCTAGGCTATTTTGAGCATTTTGAGCTAGAACATATCCCCGCATACCGAAACCCTGAGGTGCGTACAGGTACGGTGAGACCTGTAATGACCTCTAGGTCTAACATATGACACTTTGTCCCATTTCAAATCACTCTAACTCTAAGCTAAACATCATACAACATCAACAACATGCTTAAGCAACAACATAACATCATCAAAAGCCATCCTAGCTTTTCTAGCATACACAAGCATTCAATTCTAGATGCAAGTTCCCTAGTCCACTTTCAAATCATTAAAGCAACCATATCACAACCACTTAAAGCATATTACAAGTCCAAAACAGAAAACAATACCTGCAACAACAGGGAGTTCACCAAAACCTCTCCCAAAAACCCCAAATGACACATTGCCATTTTTACTACTTATCAATGCTCCAAACCATACTTTGAAAATAAGTCTTGGAAACTCCTTTACTTGCTTCCCCGCTACCTCAAACTCATTTCTCTGCATTGATGGAAAAGAGAGTGTAAGTACAATAGGCTTAGTGAAGGATGCTCAAACAACAACAATCATCAATGCAAGTTAAACCATTTTACATAACTTTGAAAACCACTTTCAAAACTCTTTGAAAACATCATCATAGCATCATGCCTTATCAAAACCATGCACTTAACATTTCCAAAGCAGCATGTTAAACTATATGCAACATGTATCATGGATTCAACAGTAAAATCCCATTTGCTACCCTCAATTTAAGCTTTCCCATGCATACTACCAATGAAAGGCTTAAAGAGTGAAACATGTTTAAATCACATTAAACAACATAGTTCATCTTATGATATATAAACAATTATATTGGCTTACAAGTGACCAAGTTCCACTTTACAAAACCATAACATCGGATACACGGATTCAAAAAGTGTTCCCACAACACTTAACAAACAATCTACCAGTAACATAAGGTTCACACACAGGAGTATTCGGTACACATAAACCCCTCCACCGTTGTGACACCCATGGTGGAGTATTCGGCACACATAAACCCCTCAACACCACTCATCAATATGGTGTTTAATCCACTAAGGGGAGTCTTCGGTACTGTTCAACCCCTCAACCGTTAGGGTACTTGGATGGAGTATTCGGTACACCGTATAAACCCATCGACATCCAATGTGCCTTTTTATAGTGCACTATCAATCCTATGGCCGGCCAATTATATCCGATTTCGTTTACAAACCTTTTTCATACCATCACTTGCCAATATAATTCATTTTAACATCAACAACACAATGTTTTCATATGCATCATCAAAATCATTTAACCAATGCAACAAATCTAGCATTAACCAATGTTCACAAACATTAACAGATCATGCACTATTCCCAAATGCTACAACATCATTTTGAAACCAATTTCCAGCATTAAACAGTGCTCAAATCATGCATATACATTGAGTAACTAAACCATGTAAAACAAGTGCATCAAAATATTAGCCGAACCGAATTCGAGAGAGAATTAATCCTTTACTTACTTTCGAGCTTAGACCAGCATTTCAAGCTCGATCTAAACTCCCAAACACAATTTTCAAACCTTTGCAAAGTTGAAAACACGTTTCCACTCACCGACTTGCAAAACCTCGCTTGCCAATGCAACAACCATGCCTCCAAAGCTTCTGAACCCAACGTTCAAGCTTGAGGTCCAATTTCCCCTGCTTTTATCCACACAAAATAAAGGTGCATTGCATCAAAATGCAGTCAACATCACAATAATAATAAACCTTACCATCCTTCTTACAAATTCCCTCCATAACACCCAAAACCAATAACAAAATTCTTCCAAACTTAACCCAGCCACAATCTAACGTTTGGACTCATCAATTAATATCAATCATCATCTAAAAACATAAATCTAACATCCTTACATCTCCAGCAACCAATTAACCACCATAACTCCTCAAAAACATATAACTAGCAACTTAGAAAATCAGAGATTTACATAGTTTCGGGATTCCAATGTTAAAACCCATCTATTAACATTATTCAACATCAAAATTATGATTAAAATCAATCAAGAACCCAGGAAAATAGAATCTATACAAAAATCACTTAATCATCTCAATTAAACCTTGATTTATCCAAATTCTATAATTAAATCATTAAAACTCATTAGGAAACATTAAACTTGATGCCTGATTGAGATGTAATTTTTACCATATCCGACATGATCACCTTATGACTTAAATATGCATTTAGATAAGATAAAAGAAAAAATAGACTACTTTCAATGTAAATCTTTCGGGTTTGTCTCGGCAAACCCTAATATAGCTCACTCGGTTTGGTCTTGCGACTATACTGGGTCAAGGGGGTTACATTCTTCGTGGAAATACCATAGAGTTGGTAAAGTTGTTGTGGCGACAACGTGGTGTAGAGGAAGCCACGTGGGAAAATAAAGAGGACTTGAAGAAGCAGTTTTCTTACCTTTTTCAATCAGGTAAATTTCGAGGAAGAAATTTCTTAAGATGAGGAGAGTTGTATCACCCCGAATTTGGGCCTAGATGATAGCTAGATTGAGTAGGCGGCTTTCCTAAACTGGATTAGGCGATTCGAGCTAGTTTCAGGAATTAATTCTTAATAAATGGTTTTTGATTAAAATAAAATATGGAAAAATATTAGAAAATGTTTAATTAATATCCTCAGGGTTTTGGGAAACTCAATTTGAAGAAATAAATTTGGGTGTTGGAACATTTTGGTCTGTTGACTAAAATGTAAAGTTTTCAAAATTATTTTGGTGACTAAATCATAAAAGGGTCAAAACTTACAATATTTAAGGAGATAAATTACCAAATTTTTTCATCATATTTTCCCCTTAATTTAGGATATTTTTAAATGGGTTTTAAAAGGTTATTTAATAAAAATAAAAGAGATTTGATTAAAAGGATTTTAAATAACCAATTTTATTTTCTTACATAACTACTTTTGCTCTCACTCTCAACTTTCTCAGTAGCCAAACTATCAATCTCACTCTAAAATTCTCAAGAATCATTCTCTTTTGATTACTTTTTGATTTCCTAATTGATTCCTTTGATTCCTACACTAAATCCTATTTGCTTACTTCAAGATTTTATCCAAAACATGCCAAGTAAGGGAGAAATCAATAATTAGAGGTGATTTTGATTTCTCTCCTCTAATTAAAGGTTCTTTACTGAAATTCCCAAGTTCTTAATCCTTTACAACTGATTTTTGTTATGTTTTTATAATTAAATCATGATTAATTGGTTTTAATTGAGTTTTGATAATAAAAAATTGGTAAATCTTAATATGGATCTGATTTATGTTGATTCTAATTGATTTAGATAAATTTAAGATGTGTTTTAATGTTATGAGAAGAGATTAATAAAAGGAATCTCAAAACTATGTGAATCGCTAATTTTCTAGGTTGTAAATAGTTAGATTTTGAGATGATTTTGGTGATGTAAGGTTGCTGGAGGTATAAGGACATTATATGGATGTTTTTCGATTTTAATTGATGATTTTAAGATGTTAAAATCAATAGGTTATGGCTGGGCTTTGCTTAGGTTGAGTTTGATGTTGATTTTGGTTGTTTAAGGAAGCGTTTGATGATTTTTTAGTGAAGCAAAGTTAAGATTAATGGTTGTCGGAAGTTTCAGATGCATGGAAATGCATCAATCCTCTATTTTGTTTGGAAAAATAAGGGAGACAGATTCTTTGGCTTTTGGAGAGGTTGCGGATGCTTCGAAAGCTTGATTTTTGCAACGGCAAGAGGGAGTTGTGTTGTCGGTGAGTGGAAACGTGGTTTACAGCTTTAAAAAGGTTTGAAAGTGAATTGGGAGTTTAGATTAAGCTTGAAAATCTTGTCTAAGCTTGGAAGTAAGTATTAGACGAATTCGCTCTTAATTTTGGTTTGGCAAAAGTTGATTTTCTCATTCCTATGTTTATGATTTGATACCTACTATTTTATGCATGTTTTGGAAATGAATTATGATGCAAATGATTTTATACTGATGACATTTGAATATGGAAAATGGTTGTGAAAAGGATTTTGACGTTATGTAAATGAACAGTTTATTACATTGGAAATTGGTTTGAATGATGTATATAAAAAATAGTGAGATATCATGTTTAAGATGGAATATATTGGATAAGTGACAATGAATTAAATGTTATTGAATATAGTTGGCATGCCATAGGGTTTAAAGTGCACTATAATAAGTCACCGCATGTGTGTCGAGAGGTTAATTGTGTCATTTTCTCCACCATAGGAACCGCAGCAATCGAGGGGTTAATTGTGTCGTATTCTCCCGCTAAAGGATTGAGTATCACAATGGTCGAGGGGTTAAATGTGTCATATGCTCCGGTTAGATTATGTTAAGAGGTCGAAGGAACCACTTAGAAAATCTGTGTATCTGATGTGTTTTTTGTTAAGGAAGGATTCTAATTTTGGGTCACTTGAAAGCCAATATATGTGAATTAATGTATCATGATGAATTATGTTTGTATAATGGGATTTATACATGTTTTGCTCTTTAAGCTTTGCTATTGGATGAATAAGCATGTGAAGGATTAAATTGGGGTTCTGCATATGAGATTATGGATGAGATCCATGATACATGTTTTGCATATGGTTTAATATGCATGTTTTGCAAAGGTAAAAGGGCATGAGATGTTTAAGCATGACATGCAAAGAGGGTTTTGATTAAAGTGATTTTAAATGCATTGATGAGTATTTTTATAGCTTCCCTTACTAGCCATTATTTGCTTATGCTCTCTTTTCTCATCAATGCAGGAAAGTAAACTTTCGGGGCAGCGTGCAAGTGAAGAAGAATCTAAGATTTGAAACATTCCAAGTATGGTTTTGATAAACGAACTTGTAGTAAATAAAGGGCAATGTGACCAAGATGTATTTGGGAGGGTTGTATGTTTAGTCCTTGTTTGGACATGTATCATTTGATGTTTTGAACTTGTATGATGTTTAATAACTTGTTTTGAGGGGTTGGGACACAATTCGCACGTTTGGGTAGAGATCATGCCTTTAGGATCTTCTTTTGGTTTTGTAATGGTTCGTATGATCTCCTAGCATGTTCTTTTGATTGTAGAAATGTTGCTTGAGATGCTATATGAAGTTTAGGTGATGTTTGAAGCTGTTTGGAGTGAACCAAAGAGTCATATGTTGGACCTAGAGTCCATTACAAGCCTTCGCGTACCGGTACAAGTACCCAGGGATCGACACGCAGGGTCTAAAATAGCTTCGTTTTGAGGGCAAAATGCTTAGGGTACTAGTACAGTTAGCCAAGTATCGGTACACCCCTTAGAATTTACACACCAAAATCGATACACAGGTTTAAGTACCGGTACGAACCCTTTATTTTTATAGTGTCGTACCGATATGCTGGGTACCGTATCGATACGCATTGTGGTTACTGGAAATTGAGGTTTTAAAGGGAAATGGGGGATCGGTACGGGAACTATGTTGTATCAGTACGGGTTGCTTTATGCACCGTATTGGTACGGTGGCTAGTGTATCAGTATGCATGGTGGTTAAGTTTGTTGAGTCATATCCGTATCGGTATGCGCTATTGATTTCTTTGTGTTTTTGCCCGTTAAAGTTTGGAAATGTGCAATCTAGTCCCTGAGTCTTATATATGCAATTGAATGAGTTTGGATGATTATTTTAAGTTGAAATTTAACCTAAATGCATGAAAATGACTAATTGAGGGTTGGTAACTTTGTATTTAAAGAAATTCTTATAATTTTTTAGAAATTACAATTTGGTCCCTATAATACTTTCTTGATCAATTGGATGTCAATTCAACGCTCGATTGAGTTGTAAATTTTACCGGTGCCAACATGATCACCTCAGGACTTAATTATGCATTTAGATAAGATAAAATAAAAATAGACCATTTTCTAAAGTAATTCTTTTGGGTTTGTCTCAGTAAACCCAATATAGCTCACTCGGTTCAGTTTGGCGTCTTGGCCAGGTCAAGGGGTTCCAATGGCTTCAGCGGAGGTAGGTTTTTGGAAGAAGACATAGGTGTGGAAATTGCCTTGGCATTTTCCATCTGAAACTGAGTCAAGATGTCAGAGATGTATTGCGCCTGAGATAGAAACAACCTAGTTGGAGTAGAAATAGCCTCAATGCCAAGAAAATGACTGAGCAAGTTCATATCTTTTAGAGAAAACTTCATAGATAATAAGTTGGTGAAATGAGCAATGAGATTAGTTTTATTACCAGTAAGCACAATATCGTCCACCTAGACTAAAAAGTATAAGATAACTCCCTTTGCATTATAGATAAAGAGGGAGGCATCAACCTTTGATTTCGTAAAGCCAAAGTGAATAAAAAACTGAAAGAGTTCAATATACCATGCTCTTGGGGCCTGCTTGAGTCCATACAAGGCTTTACGGAACCGAAAAATATGAGATGGTTTTGTAGAGTCAACATACCCTGAAGGTTGTTCTAGATAGACTATCTCATGTAAGGTGCCATTTAAGAAAGCATTATTAATGTCAAGCTGCTTGATGGACCATGCATGATGTAGTGCAAGAGTGAAAATAATATGCACCATAACAAGTTTCATCACAGGACTAAAAGTCTCAAAATAGTCACAGACAGCTTCTTAAGAATACCCTCTCGCTACCAATCTGGCTTTGTATCGATCAACAGAGCCATCAGCACGCCATTTCACACGAAATACCCATTTGCACCCTACGACAGATTGTGTAGACCATGGAACAAGATCCCATGTATAATTGTGTAGCAAGGCATTAAACTCATCTTCCATGGCTTTTCTCAATAATGGATCTTTAAGAGCTTGAGTAACAGTCTTCAGCTCTAATGTGGAAGGCAAAGGATGAAATATAGTAGTATTAACAAATAAAGGACCAAAGTACCTCGAATTTGGCTGGCAAACTCGTTGTTGCATAGAATAATGTTGCGGCAAGTCAGGGGAGACATCTTGGTGTGGTAGATCAACCAATAGAACTGGTATGGTAATGAGATCATTAGATTGTCATGGCAGATTAGCCAAGAGAGCTGGTGCAGCAATGAGATCATCAGATTAGCCAAGAAAGCTGGTGTGAAAATGAGATCATCAGGTTGTCATGGAAGATTAGGCAAGAAAACTAGTGTAACAATGGAAGCATCAGGTTTTCATGGCAAATTAGACAAGGAAGTTGGTGTAGCAATGAAAGCATCAGGTTTCCGTGGCATATGAAGGACACATCGTGTAGCAAAAAAGAAGATGTGAGGAACAAATCAAACATGGCAAGAGACATAGATTCTGTTAGTGTTTGGCTCCAAGCATTTATATGCAAACTGTATCATAGAGTATCCAAGAAAAACACATTTAGCAGACCTTGGCTCAAGTTTATGCTTCGTGTATGGTAGCTACCAAGGAAAGCACAAGCATTCGAATAGTTGAAGCTTGCCATAGTTCGGTGCTTGTTGATGAAGTAGAAAGTAAGGCGACATATTACCCAATATCGGTGTTGGCATCCGATTAATGAGATAGACAGCTACCTAAAAAGCATGAGGCCAGTACTCTGTTGAGAGGGATACAAAGTGGAGTAGAGAGAGTTTAGTCTCCACTATATGACGATGTCTTCGTTCAGCAGTCTCGTTGTGTTCTGGAGTATGAGGTGGTGAAGTGAAGTGTGAAATACCTTCCAAATTCAAAATGGCAAGAGCTTAACAAACTCACCTCCATTATCAGATAATATAAACACAATGGTCTGATGAAAAAAGCATTCAACAAGCCTTTTAAACTAAGGAAATATTGTCGCAACATCAGATTTCTTCTTCATCAGATATAACCAAACATATTTGGTAAAGTGATCAACAAATACCGCATAATATGAATATCCATCATAAGACATGTTTAGTGGTCCAAACATCAGAATAAAGTAATTCAAGAGGATGAGAGCTTGACATAGTATTTTACCCAAATGGCAATTTATGACTCTTATGAATAAGACATTAAGAACAATGAAATTTTGTCAAACTAGTTGAGTCATAGGATTTATTACAAGTGTGTAATATAGAAGCTAAGGGTTTATTGGATGGATGACCATACTTATGATGCAACTGATGCACGAACAAGCAGTTGATGAAGTTGACTTGGGGATAAAAGGATCGTGGAGTATAGTAGACACCACCAATTTTATTGCCTCGAAGAAGAGAGATTCTTGTGAGTCAGTCCTTAACAAGAAAATAAGAGTTAAAGAATTCAATAGACACATGATTAGTTTGACATAATTTGGAAATCGACACCAAATTTGTATTTAATTGAGGAACATATAAGACATTTGTGAGAGAAAGAGGCTTGGTAGCCGTGGGAACAATGTATCAGCCAATATGAGATATAGGTAGGGAGTTACCATTACCCAGATAAACTATATCAGGACCATCTTGATATCCTGGAGAGACGCAGTGGTCACTGCAGTGTGATGCGAGGCACCACTATCAAACATCTAAGGAATAGGATCCGATGATGAAATATTAGTAGCAGTGTTAACAACTGGTGAATCAAACTATGGCTGCTGATAAAAATTATTGTTGTGAAGAAATCGAACAAGCTTACAACAATCCCAAACAATATACCCTGGCAAATTAAAAAACATGCACAAAATATCTTATTGTCTGGAATTGATAAATTGAGTAACAGGACTATGACCACCACCAAAAGCCAAATGACCAGAGCAACCACCATTACCTCGAGATCGATTGGTTGAATAACCATGATTTGGACTAGCCCGCTGCACAAAACATGTCGCGGCAAGAAATGTGGTCTATTCAGTTTCTTAAGAAGTCTCTTATGATCAGTTAAGATCTTAGACAACTCAAGCATGGTTGTCGATGTGTTACGCACACGAAGGGCAGTAACTATTGGACGATAATCATCACCTAATTTTTTACAATAGAAATTAAGATATCGGTATCGGAGACAGTACAATTTACCAAAGCAAGATTAGAGGCAATATCCTTCATGTCTTTCATGTAGTTGGTGATAGACCTTAAATCACGTGGATTGCGAGCCAGTTTAGATTTGAGAGCAAGGATGCGACCAGGAAATGCTCGAACATAACTTGCGACCAGAGTATCCCATGCAATTTTAGTAGTGGCAGCGAATGAAATAAGTGGTTGAACTAGATCATCACAACTGCCAATATGAGCAGTGATAAGAATTTGATCCTGACAATACCATTGCAGATATTCAGGATTAGCAATTTTTGTTGCGGTATTGGTAAACTGAGATGGGGAAGGCTACGACCCATCAATATAATCGATTAGACCAAAACCAATGAGAGTGGCCTCCACTTGGTGAAGCAAAACAGGAAAATTGGCAGATGTAAGTTTGATTGGAAAGTTGGTCGGTGTATTAAGATGCACAAGAAAGTTGGAAGTAGAAGATGGAGCCATGAGAGGATATCCAATTTGAAGAAGAGCAGAAGAGAAAAAATGAGGAAGATAAAATTTAGATAAAGATAAGATTTGAATGATATTGTCTAAGATTTATCTTATCTTATCTTTATCCTTAATAAAATGGCCACAAAAATTTTTTTATAAAACTCACGGTGGTCACATTTTTTTAGGGTGGACACAATCAATAAACTAGATAACTAATAGGAGGAAATTCAGATTTCAGGGTGGACACATGCTATCCTAAACATACAGGGAAGTCCACCACTGGGGTGGATGTAATCTTTCTTGACTTCTCATTAGAGTTGGAAAGATAAAAAAACATCACTTTTAAGGCAATAATTTAAATTTGAATTTTGACAAATCCTAGTTCTACCTAGAGGGGGACTCTAGGGGGAAAAAATGGGTGTTCCTAGTGAGTGTAGAACCCATGACCTGAGGGAAATGAGAGAACAAGAGCAGCTTAACTAACCTATCAAATGTGCTTGCTCTTTAAATTTGAATTTTGAAGATAATATTTTTGAGAGGAATAATCATACGGATGATACAAATGAAAAGTAATATCCTAATACCTTCCTTAGGTGAATTAATTAGATTAATGTTGGGAAATTAAGGATAGACTAAAAATCTAAAAGAACAACTAAAAAGGAAGTAAACTTCAGTATACATATCCATATCAATCCCAAAACTCAGAATTATAATATAATAATACAAACAATATATATATATATATATATATTATTGTATACACTACTCCCGGTTGAATAAAGTGATCGGATGTATTACATTGAATTTCTTATTCCTCTAAATTTTTTCTAAGCTATATGCAGATATACATCATTTAAACATGAAAACGAAACATATGAAAGTCAAGTATATATTCTCCTCGTATACCTAATTTGTTTGTGGAACAAATTATACTCAAATAGATCGAATCACAGTATATATATTCACTAATTAAATTATTAAAAAACGTATGATAATGCTAATATTACATAACAATACAGTACATATCCAAGTGTGTATATGAAATTAATTAACAACATTGAAATGCAAAACTTGTTGTCAAGAAAAAAAGGGAAAAATTGGAAAAACATATTTCCCGTTGTTCTTACCAGTACCCCACTGAATCAATTTGGTCTTGCTGCTGTAATTGCTTTTGAATGTTATTGGACGAAAAAGGCAATGAAAATGGTTGATCAGAAGGCACAAAAGACGTGTGACGAGACAATAAGTTTGTAGAAGAATATACACTGCTATTGAAATTACTGATATTTTGTTCATGTTTTGATTGTTGCTGGACTTGATGCTGCTGCTTTTGCTCAGATCTTTGCTGCTTTGGAATGTTAAGCTTTTCTCCTTCAATCTCTCTATACTTGCTTAGGTACAATTTTAAGGGTCCTACATATTCCTCAAATCCTAAGGTAGTGATTGCCCAAATGATATCATCTCCATTGATGGTCTTTCTCTTTTCTCTTTGGCATTTATCCGAGGCCTCCCTGGTGACAAAGCTAATGAACTCTGACACGCATTCTTGAATGGTTTCCTTTGCGTCTTTCGATATCTTCCCATTGCTTGGAATCACCTTTTTCATGATTCTTCCGACGTTCGCTATGGGGAGGAAACGATCTTGTTCTTTATTGTTGCCGCTACAGTTTCCTTTTGCACACGGGCTCTCGGGGCTACCTTTGTTATGCCCTTGTGCCACATTTTCATGGCTAATTTCATCTTCCATTTCTCTTTTCTAAATAAAAATCTTACTACTAAATTATCTCTCGCTATGTTTGAGAATTGAGAGACCATAGCTGCCTATTTTGAGTTTTGTGGATGTTTTGAGATCTTTATTATTGGGGGTGAAAGAGTTGGAAACAATTCCATAAAAGTAGGCTGTTGACAAGGAAACAAAAAATTGTCCTGTTTTTAGCCAAATGAGCCCCCTGGACTCGCTCCTCCTATTTGTGAAGTTGTTAGTTATGACTATGACCTAATCAAATCAACTCTCATTCTTGTTTGGGACCAAATGACACTATCTTATTTTATCAGTAACGTTCACTAAGTACCAACAAGTGTTGAGTGTAATGACAAAACACATTGCACTCTGAAGAAGAGAATCCAGGTTTGAACCTTGTAAACGATATTGTTGGAAGGGAGAGCTACGAACCTCGAACATTGGATCATAAAATGGACATCAACTATTTAATGCATCCTCTATTGTATTGCATTTTTATTCCTTCAATATTATAGAATGAGAAGATATTAGAGATCTTGAGAAAGAATTCATATTGCTTTCAACACCTTCTCCTACTCAAACCAATGAGATCAAACCCACAGGCAGGTTATAGTGATAAGCTTTTTTGGATAACCTTTGTCTTGAGAAAGTGGGGACACTACAGGACACATCAGTAAGAATATTGAGAAATGCTTTGAGTAAATCGAGAGATCAATTACCTTATTGTATGAGGTACCGTAAACTCAGTGTATAGGCGTAGAGATATGTTTAAATTGTGAGAGTGAGTTGGCCGAGAGGCAGGTTCCCTACTGGTTTAAGTAATTGTGTTATGGGAGAGACTAGTGAACTACAAATGGAGCATGAGGACAGTGAGTCACTAATGCAGCCCATGCTATCATCAGGCAATGATGATGAGCGGGAGTTGGAGCCCACGAGGGAAGAAGCACGAGAATTACGCAGAGGAGAGAAAGTGAGGAGGGCTCCAAAGGGTTTAACCGATTTTGTCGTTTATTAAGTTGGACCTATTTAAATGATTGGTTGTAAAAAGAACCAGCACGTTTTTTGCTGAAAAGTATCTAAATACAGCACTCTTTCTTTCTCCTTCTTTCGAAACAATTCTTAACCCTAATATCTTGACAAATTGGTGCTTTCATTGAGAGAAACCATGGTCAACAACACCGACGCCATCAAAATTCTTCAAGACACCACGGGCCGACATGAGCAGTTGCTGACATCCCTCACGAAGCACACAAAGGAGTAGAATCTGTGGAATGCAAATACCAGTCGTTGGGGTGAGAATACGGATCAGACTCTTGTGACCTTGGCAAGATAGCTCACAGCGATTTCAACTCATCTGGGAGTGAACCCTAATGGCGATGGAGATCAGTTGCAACCTCGAGGCAAATCTAAGGTTAAGCATGAGACTGAGGACGCGTTTGCGTTCACCCCTCGACCAGCCCAGGTAGAACTGCCAATTTTTACCGGCAAGGATCCAGAGGAGTGGTTGGCCTCCGCTCACGATTTCTTCGAGTTCTATCACACAGAGGATCACCACCGCGTGACCATGGCATCGTTTTGTATGGAAGGAACAGCCAAGAAGTGGTACCGTTGGATGCAACGGCAAAGGCAGTTGGCAGGGTGGAACCATCTGGTTGAAGCTATTCGACGGCGGTTCACTGTGACAGAGATTGAATCCCTAGAAGGGCAGTTGACTAATTTGATTCAGACCACCACAGTGGAGGAATACCAAACTCGATTCGAGGAAATGGCTTTGCGAACCATCGCCAACTTGGCAGAAGACTTCCTCACTCAGTGTTTCATTTTCGGGATGCGCTCCGACATAAAACATGAGGTTTTGGCACAACGGCCGGCGACGATGACAGAGGTATTAGCACTTGGTCGGTTCCGTGAAGCAAAGATAGGGGAGGCTAAGAGATTGGTCGGACGAGGAGGTGGTTCCAAACAGTCCCCATTACTGCCTACACCCCCATCCATATAAGCTGGGCCCGCGTTCAACCAGGAAGACCACCACCATCGGATAACCCTAACTTTTTGATCGAGTTCTCTCCAACCTCAAAAACTATCAGCAGCTGAAATTCAATCGAGAAGGGAGAAGGGTCTCTGTTATTATTGCGATGAAAAGTATGTTCCAAGGCATAAGTGTACGGAGCCGCATCTATATATGTTGGATGATGATGAGCAGGAGGATGCCAACCTGTTAGACCAACCCAACGAGGGAAATTCCAGTAATCCAGGACTGATGGAAAATGATCCAGGAAATCAAGAGCAATCTTTAGTCTCGTTTAATGCATTGGTTGGGTGTGTCACACCGAACACGTTAAGGGTTCAGGGAGAGATCAAAGGTCGGTTGGTACGAATATTGATCGATGGGGGTAGTACCTATAACTTTGTACAGACTCAGACCGCAAAGTATCTCGGGTTGAAGATTACAGCTGCTCCAAACTTTAAAGTTTTAGCGGGAAACGAGGATCGACAACAAAATAAGTGATGTGTTCAAAATCTTCAGTTGCAAGTGCAAGGAACCGAGATGACGACAGACTTCTATGTTCTTCCGTTGGAAGGAGCTGAAATGGTGTTAGGCGTTGCATGGATGGCTACCCTCGGTCCAGTAACCATGGATTTTGCTCAGCTCAGATTCCAATTTCGCCAGAATGGTGTAGAGCATCAATGGCAAGGAGAAACTAGTACAGCAACTCAGGCTGTGAGCTTTCAAGCTCTTTGACGAATGGTTGCAACCAAAGCTGTGGATGAATACTACTGTTTGCAGATGGATATGCAACTAGAGGAAGCTAGGGGAGCCAAGGATACCGAACCAGAAGAGATTCCACCATTACTGGAAGAGTTTGCTGATGTTTTCCTGCCCCTTAAGGGGTTGCCATCGGTAAGGGAACATGACTATACAATCCACTTGGATCCGATGAGTAAACCAGTGAATGTCAAACCGTACAGATATCCCTATTTTCAGAAGCAGGAGGTTGAGAAACAAGTGAAATAACTTCTCGAGCAACAACTCATAAGGAAGAGTCAGAGTCCATTTTCTTCCCCTGTACTACTTGTGAAGAAGAAGGACGGTACGTAGAGGTTTTGCATTGACTACCGAGCATTGAACACGATTACTATTAAGGATAAATTTCCAATTCCCACGCCTGAAGAACTGTTTGATGAATTGGGTGGATCCAAGTTTTTTTCCAAACTAGATTTGTTGGCAGGGTCTCATCAGATTCGTGTGAGGGTAGAAGATGTAGCGAAGACAGTGTTTTGAACACACGAATGCCACTATGAATTCCTAGTGATGTCGTTCGGATTGACCAACGCTCTATCGACATTTCAGGCCACCATGAATGAGTTATTTCGACCATTCTTGCGTAAGTTTGTGTTAGTCTTCTTAAACGATATACTGGTTTACAGTACCACTTGGCAGGATCACGTTGAGCACGTTAGACAAGTTTTGCAAACGTTGAGCTCTAATGATTTGGTAGCAAAGCGTAGCAAATGTACCTTCGGACGAGAAAGGTTGAGTATTTGGGTCATATCGTATCCAAGGAAGGCTTAGCAGTCGACCTAGCAAAGGTGGAAGCTATACGAGCTTGGACGATCCCAACAAATGTTAAAGGGGTGAGGGGGTTCCTGGGCATTACAGGTTATTATCGTAAGTTTATTCGAGGGTTTGCTACTATAGCGGCACCACTGTCTGATCTACTGCGTAGGGGCGAGAGGTTTACTTGGAGTGAAGCAGCTCAACAAGCTTTTGATCACTTAAAGCGCTGCCTCTGTTCACCTCCAGTGCTAGGACTTCCAGACTTTACCAAGGACTTTATAGTTGAAACTGACACCTCTGGTGTGGGCATAGAAGCCGTGCTGCATCAAGGTCAACAACCCTTGGCATTTTACAGTCAAAAGTTGAGTTCGAGGATGCAAGGAGCTTCAACCTATATTCGCGACTCAGAAGGAGATTCATAATTATTACGGATCAGCGCTCTTTAAGAGAACTCAACCAACAGATTATTCAAACCCCCGAGCAACAAAGGTGGCTGTCAAAATTGGTAGGATATGAGTTTAAAATACGCTATCGTCCTGGCAAGCAGAACGACGTGGCAGATGCCCTGTCCAGGAAGATGAATGCAAGCTTATTAGCATTTTCCAGACCATTCTTTAGGGTTCTGGACGATATCCGAGCTGCTAGTACAAGGGATCCAGAGATTCTTGCTCTTAAATAGAACATGTTGGCTGGAAATATAGTTAAAGGGGAATATGTGGAACAGGAAGGGTTAATGGTGTTTCGAGGACGTATTGTAGTACCCAATGAAGTGGCTTTGTGGACCCTATTGTTAAGAGAGTTTCACGGTTCAAGGATGGGAGGGCACATAGGAATCAATAGGACCCATCATCGATTGGTTGCGAATTTTTATTAGAAGAACATGCGCAGGGACGTCCGTCACTATGTACAACACTGCCAAATGTGTCAGCGGATGAAAAGTGAAAGTTTGGCACCGGTAGGCTTACTCCAACCTCTACGGATTCCTAATCAAGTTTTCGAGAATCTAACGCTGGATTTTATAACAGGGCTACCTAATTCCAATGGAAAGGAAACTATCCTTACTGTAGTGGTTCGGCTCACCAAGTACGGGCACTTCTTTGCCTTGCCCCGTAGGTTTGATAGCAAATGTGTGGCCAAGGTGTTAACTCAAGGAGTTGTCAAACTGCATGGAATTCCAAGGTCTTTGGCGAGTGACCGTGATCGAGTTTTTATTGGAGAAGTGTGGACTGAGATGGCCAGACTACAAGGTATGGAGCTATGCATGAGTTCAGCGTACCATCGCCAAACTGACGGCCAAACGGAAGCTTTAAACCGATGCTTAGAGATGTACCTCCGGTGTATGGCCGACGAGGAACCGAGCAAGTGGGAACAACATCTATCTTGGGCTGAGTATTGGTATAATACTGCTTATCAAAGCTCAGCGGGAATGACCCCATTCAAAGCGTTATATTGACGAGATCCTCCCACTTTGCGCGATTACTTGGAAGGCAATTCAAAAAATTATCAGGTGGATCAGGAAATGCAAGAGCGAGATGAGATTCTGCGCATCTTAAGGAGAAACTTGTTGCAAGCGCAAGTACGTATGAAGAATCAGGCCGATAAAAGTCATCGCGAATTGGAACTGGATGTAGGGAGTTGGGCCTTTGTGAAGCTTTAGCCCTATCAACAACTATCGCTGCGATTGCGACGACAATAGAAGTTGAGTCCCTATTTTTTTGGTCCACACCAAGTGGAGAAACGTGTGGGCGCGATCGCGTACAAGTTGAAACTTCCTGCAACTAGCAGAATTCACCCAGTTTTCCATGTGTCACAGCTCAAACTGTGTCGTGGATCACCTTCAGCAAGTAACACCACTGCCCTTACTGCAAGATGAAGCTCTGGATATTGGTTTAATCGACAACCTTGAGGACAAGGTTACAGTCGAAGGAGGGGATGATGTTATGGGAGAGACTAGTGAACTACCAATGGAGCATGAGGACAGTGAGTCACTAATGCATCCCATGCTATCATCAGGCAATGATGATGAGCGCGAGTTGGAGCCAATGGGGGAAGAAGCATGAGAATTACGCAGAGGAGAGAAAGTGAGGAGGGCCCCAAAGGGCTTAACGGATTTTGTCGTTTATTAAGTTGGACCTATTTAAATGATTGGATGTAAAAAGAACCAGCACGTTTTTTTGCTGAAAAGTATCTGAATACAACACTCTTTCTTTCTCCTTCTTTTAAACAATTCTTAACCCTAATATCTTGACAAATTGCATATCTATGTCACCACATAGTTAATAGTCTGTATAATTAATGTTGAGTATTTGCCAACACTTGTTTGATTTCCAGGTTCATAGTTGTATTGCGCCTCTTCCACATTACATCATTTAATTAGTATGTTATTCCATTGTTTCTTGTTTTGGACACACACCATCATACGCAGGTTATTATTTCTGTTTTCATATATTCACTAACATTGCTATCCGTGATAATCTCGGTCTTTATGGGATCGATACTTGAAACACTCATACGTGTGGACTTTATTACTTGCACAATGTGTCATTTTGCAGGCTTTTGAGTCGACATTAACACATCATCAAGTTTTTGGTATCGTTGTAGGAGACTAGTAATATTTAGTACTGTTTTGCTATAGTTTACTTTTGTTTTCATTTCGTAGGCAGTTTCGTGTATGACTCAGATCAGTAATTTTGGTCACATAGCACCTTTCGATACTGACATTGAGAGGACTACTTGAAGACATAGAAAAGAAACCCGAGTCATTACAAAAGGAGAAGGTCGAGCCGCTGATGGCCACCTACACTTACAATATCCACAAAATAACCAATTCTTATCAACCAAAACCCACTGATTTCAGCTCAACATGAACATATCCTATTCCAGCCAGTAATCCCACTACAACGAAGGGATGCCTTCGCATATTGTGCAAGCTCAACAGACACATCAACAATATAATCAACCGACAATGCATCCAATTATGCCGACACAACAATATGCTTATAAGCAACCATTGCCACAAGGTTATCGCCACATGGATGATCGCAATAGGCCAGTTCGAGAACTAATTCTGCCAACATTGGTTGACCTGCAGACCCATGTCTTTCAACGTACTATCCACAATGTAAATTTTGAGATAAAGAACATTATGTAACATCCATCACCCGGTCTAGAAGGATTAGACCTGAGTAATTAATACCACATTGATCCACAAAAGTGAGTTGGAACGAAACAAACCAAAATACGGGTAATTTAAAATTTTGCCAAACACAAATCAAATCTAGATGCATCATACAATCACAAAGCATACACACAAGCAGTACATCAAATTTCATTCAAAACGGATATCCTCAACATGCTCAATTGCAAAATCAACAATTTAAGGACAAAAATATAAATTTATAAAATTACAAGGATTTATTAGAAATTAATAACATCCCGGTGAAAGTAAGCATTTATTGAACATGCATGCTAAGTTTTAAGTCAAATGGACAATAAGAACTTATTTCATCAATCCACAATTCCGTTGCGCACTCTGATCTCTTACGAAAGTGAGATGGCCAAAACCTCATATTCAAATTGCATACAAACAAGCTATAGTAGAAATGGTACCATGGAAATAAACAAATTCCTCTTTAATAGTCAGCGTCACTTGTTTAGTTCACCTTCATGAACCCCAATTCTACGTCTTAAGCACACATCACAACCTTAACAATCTAACCACCTAGATCTCCCACTCAATTCATATTCAAAATTCCTCAAACATAATCTTGAGTGAAAACACAAATCTCGATACTACTATCAATATCATATCAATACAAAACGTACTTATCCAAGACATACACACTACTACCATGTGAACGCAGTCAATGGTAATCTTTACTTACTAGCAAGAAAGCCCAAATGTAAAGTAGATTTACCTTCAACCACACTCGAAGTGCTATGCATTTCCAAACAATCTTTCTAAAGGTGATCCATCAAGTCGCAACCAAAAACAAGCTCAAGTTAATCTGTGGTATTGACCTACATGTCTACTTTGATAATGCACACAACATTATATGCTCATCGAAGAAAATTTCATTGGTCTTAGGTTTTGAACCTCGAGCTCTGATACTACCAAATATAGCACCTGTCACCCAATCAAGAAAGATTAGACTCGAGTGATGAATACCACATTGATCCACCGAAGTGAGCCCGAATTAAACGAACCAAAATATAGGTAATTTAAAATTTTCCAAACACTAATCAAATCTATATGCGTCATACAAACTTAAAGCATATGCACAAGTAGTGCATCAAATTTCATTCGAAACGGATATCCTCATCATGCTCAATTGTAAAATCTACTAATTAAGGACCAAAATATAAAATTACGAGGACTTATTGGAAATTAAGAACATCTTGGTGAAATTAAGCATTTAATGAATATACATGCTAAATTTCAAGTCAAATGGACAATAAGAACTTATTCCATTGATCCACGATTCCGCTGCGCTCTCTGATCTCTTACGAAAGTGAGATGGTCGAAACCTCATATTCAGATTGCATACCAACAAACTCTAGTGGAAATGATACCGTGGAAATAAACGAATTCATCCCTAATAGTCAAAATCATTTGTTTAATTCACTTTTCTGAACCCCAATTTTATACCTTTAGCGCACATCACAACCTTAACAAACTAACCACCTAGAACTCCCACTCAATTCATATTCGAAATTCCCCGAAAATAATCTTGAGTGAAAACACAAAACTTAATATTACTATCATGGTCACTCAATACAACCTGCTTATCCAAGACATACACATTCCTATCATATGAACACATTCAATGTTAATCTTTGCTTACAAGCAAGATAGCCCAAATGTAAAGTAGATTTACCATCAACCACACTTGAAGTGCTATGCCTTTCCAAACAATCTTTCGAAAGGTGATCCACCGAGCGACAACCAAAAATAAGCTCTAGTTAATCTCCGACAATAACCTATATGTCTACTTTGACAATGCACACAACGTGTTTTGCTCATCGATCCACCTTTGGCTCGAAAAACTTTCTTGCTCCAATATCAAACTCTATAACCAACACTTTAACTCTAGCTCCCCTTAGATGCACGTATATTCATTCATGAAAAATCAACAACTCTCCTACCCGAGTATGTTTGTTTAATAAACGAACGAAAACGAATATAGGTGTGTTCGGTTCGATTATGTTCACGAAAAAGCTCGTTTATCGACTCATTTCTAAGCTTATTTTTCTGGTTGTCCTTTTCCTTTTATTTTTTTACATTTTAAATATCGGTGAAGTTAAGGACTAAACTGAACACATGGTAGACTTTGGAGTTCAAAATATGAAGTCTAAGGAGCTTAAAGACTAGTGTTGTAATTTCACCATTTTGATAAGCAAATAAATGAACTTGTTAGCAGACATATAAATGAACATGTTCGCTAATGTTAAACAAACTAACACGAACACCTTAAGAAATGAACAAACAAACACAATATTTTAAATTTAAACGAACATGAACCGAACCTGAACACTTTCAAAAATAAATAAATGAATACGAAAAAAAGCCTTGTTCGTTCAAGCTTGGTTCATTTACACCCATATTTGCAGGGTAACAGTGAAGCTAAGAAACTAGACAAGAAAAATATTTGTCGTGCATGCCCAACTGTTTTACCTACTGTGTGCTTATGGTACTTTGATCTTGTTTGCATTTGTGATTTGTCATTATGATTTTGCTCGATAAATGCCTTCTTTAGTTAGTTTGTCAACTTCATTATTGCCCTCGCTGTTAAAGAATTCTAAGTCCTGCAAAACCTAAAACTCAATCATATAATATTTTTAAATTTTTAAATATCTATATATTAAATTTTAATTTTTATAATGTCAATTTTCATTATAATTTTATTTATTTTTCATATTTTTAACATTTTATAAATATTTTTAAATTTTGATTTTTTACTAATTTATTATTTTATGTTTTTTGTATTTTAAAAAAATAAATTTTTACTTATTTTTTGAAAATAATTTAATAGTATATTTATTTTTAATATTTTAGTTGAAATCCCTAAAAAATAAAATTTACCCTCGAAAATCCTAAAAAATCAAACGTTTCACCTTTGCTACGTCAACATTCACATGTGGGTTGACATATCAGCACCGCAAACGACCACGTTAATAATTAACGATCAACGCTAATTAAAGGGCTAAGTTGATACAATTCGCGAGTTTGAATGCCTAATTATACGATTTTTTTGTGGAGGGACAAAATTGATTATTTAGTATAAACTCATACACAAAAAAACCCTTAAGCCTTATCGCGTGGACTTGCTTGAAGCAACAATGGAGTTTAGTCGCGTTTGAAGAGAGATGACATGTGGTAACCAATTTCTGGTAACCCATATGGTTAGACTCATAAGACCAATGCTTGTTGCAGTTCCTCTGTAGCACAAGTCCATATTGCAGCAACCAAAATCTTTAGCAAGCTTAGGGTTTGGGTTGGAAAAGAGAATTATTTTTGGGGAGGGGTTTTTAGATTTTTTTAAAGAGGGTAAAAAACTATTAAAATTTTAGGGGTCAGATTTGAAATTAACCTTTGTTTATTAACGTGTAATGTCATCAAGCTAACAAGAGTTAACTGCATATTGATCAAAATTAATATTATATATTGATAATATAAGTGACCAAAATGTAATATTTTCAAAATTGATGATCGAAATCAAATTTTCTGAGAATAAGAGGGACTATAAGCATAGTTTACCCTAAAAAACCAAATCCCCTTCTAATTTTTGTTATATATTCTAGTAATGGTATAAATATTCTAGTTTTTCTCTCCTCTAAATATCCTTGTGTCGCGGCTTTTCTTTCTTTTGATTCTTTGGCTAACGATCAGCAACCAGTGATCACGCTTCAGCGGAAACGTCACATTGAAGGCAGATTGCGAAATGGGACTTAATTGCTCAACAATTCACAAAGGGACCAAAACATAAGATCTGGTAATCAAAGGGGTCTTTATCACAATTAAGATTACCCATCCTTAATTAAGTCAATTTCATATCCTCAGGTTAAATCTCATCTCTAAACAATCACTAGAACTCATTCAATTACATGCATATCATTTAGGGATCAAACTTCAAGATTCCAGACTTCAACAAGTTCATTGCGCAAAATAGGCTAGACGTACCGATACGAGCAAGCACGTATCGATACGGATTAACTAACAAAATAGCTCTTTGTACTGATACATGTATGACCGTATCGATACGGTATGTTGACCAAATTGTACCGATACAGCTTTGACCCCTACCGATCCCCCTTGGTTATTTCAAAAACTCAGAATTCTAGTAGCTAGAGCCTGTACCGATATTGTACCCTGCGTATCGGTACGGCTTGTTAAACTCGAAAGGGTCGTTTTGATACGCTAGCCCGTGTACATACACCTATTCCTATTTTCCTTTTAGGCGTACCGATACGGTGGCTAAGCGTATCGGTATGCTAGGATTATTTTCGACAATTAGAGCCTCGACAGGACCCTGCGTACCGAACCATGAGGTACCCATACCGGTACGCAGAGGCCTGTAATGACCTCTAGGTCCAACGTATGACACTTTGGCTCATTACTAACAATATTAACACATATCTAAACATCATATAACATCATTGGCATGCTTAAACATCATCATAGCAGCATTTTGGACCAACATAGCAAAACTAGCAAATTAAAAGGGATTTTGATCATAAAAGTTAGTTATTAGTTTTAAAGAAATTTGACGTAAACTTTTCTCTCAACTTTTCTCTTCACCTCTTTTCTGCCAAAACCATCTAAATCCAGAGGTGAAAGATCTTTCCACATAGATTCTTGATTGGTAAATGTTTCTTTACCTTTGATTTACAAAACCTCATTAAAATCTTGTTTTTTTTCTAATTTTAATCTATCAATTGAGGGAGAAATCGCACAATAGAGGTAAGGTTCGTTCTTCTCCTCTATTGATGGTTCTTTATTGATATTCCCAAGTATTTGATCCTTGATTTATGATTTATAATTTGATTTTATGTTTTTATAGTGAATAATTGATTTAATTGGGTTTAATTGGTGAATTATGGAAGATTCGTATTGGATCTATTTTCCAGTCATATTTTGGATGATTTATAGTGTTGATGAGTTGATTTTAACATTGGAATCCCGAAACTCCTTGAATCCTTGATTATTAGGTTGTTATATTTGTGTTTTTGTGGAGCTGTAGTGGATGTGTTGTGGCTGGAAGTTTAAGGATGAAATAATCCTGGTTTTAGATGTTATTAGATGTTAATTGAAGTGTTAGATTGATAGTTTGTGGCTGGGTTGTGTTTGGAAAGAGTTAGATGATGATTTCGGTTGTTGTGGATAGGTAATTGTGAAAGGGTTGTGAGGTTTTCAAGGAATTGTTGTTGCAGTGTTTTGAATGAATTGAGATGCATTAATCCTCTATTGTAATGTGGTTAAAACAGGGGAGGTTGGACCAAAAGTGATCGGTGAAGCTTTGGAGGCTTCGGACACTTGAATTCGTGTCGGCGAATTAAGGTTTCGCGTATCGGTGAGTGAGAACGTGGATTTCAGCTTTGAAATAATTTAAATGTGGTTTATGGGAGTTTAAAGTTAGCTTGAAATGCTGGTTTAAACTCAGAAGTAAGTATAAAGTGGTTTTCTCTCTCGGTCGTGCTTTTACAAATAGTTTTATGCACTTGATTTGAATTACATGGTACCTACTGTTTAAGCATGTTTTGAAGTATGTGAGATACTATTTTTAATCATGAAATGATGATGAATGCACATAGTAAGTGATCCATGTAAGTATGTGGTTGATACTTGCTGAAAAGCATGGTTTGTTGCTTTGGAAAAGGATCGACAAAGACTTGATACCAAAAGTGTGTTTTTGAGCTAGACTATAAGTAATAAGGGAAATGGGGTTTCTGTTGTTGTTTTGGGAGATGTTTTGCTAAACTCCCTAGTTGAGCATTGTTGTTTTGTTGCCCATGGTTTGTAAATAACCGCTTTGGATTGTTTATGGTGATGGTTTGAGATTTCATGCTTTGGTTTCTAGGAAGCATGCCGCTAGATTTACCTTTGAAGTATGATGCCATGTTTTGGTGTTGAATCTGAGATGTTTTGTTGTGGTATGACCCTTGAATGTGTTGGGTGTATGTTAGAAGCATGCTAGGGTGTTTTGGTATGTTTGAAAGCATGTTAAACCAGTAAAAGAGGGCATTACAGGTCCAAGCGTACCGGTACGGGTGTCCTTGTTTCGGTATGAGTAAGCCATTCTAGGATTAGCATATCGGTACATGGGTAGGTGTTTTGGTATAGGCCTAGGCAAAATGAGGCTGATGTTTCGGTACACGAGTGACCATTTTGGTACGGTATAGTGCATTTAGGTAGGGTGTATCGGTACTTAGGGACCTATCAAAATGGGTTTTGGCTACTGGAATTTGAGGTTTTAAAAAAATGGCAATACCGTACCGATACGCTAGTAAGTGTACCGATACGGCTACCGTTAATTTAGTTATTTGAGTATCCTGAAGTTCTATTTTCTTTCATTTTAGTCCCTAAATAATGTGGATGCAATTGCTTGAGTATGGATGATCGTTTTGACTTAACTTTTGTCATATAGGCATGGAACCTACTCAATTAAAGGTTGGTAATATAAAAATGAGCTAAGTCCCTATAGTTTTCTAAAATTTTAATTTGGTCCCTAAATTGTAATTGTATTCAATTGGATGTCGATTCGATGCCCGATTGAGTTGAGTTCTCACCTGCTGCAAGTATGAACATGTAGGATCATCATTGTGCATCTAAACAAGATAAAACAAAAAAATGATGTGTTTCGGGCTTTATCTTCACGGTTTACTTCGATAAACCTAATGTAGCTCGCTTGGTTCGGTCTTGCAATTAGGCTGGGTCGAGTGGGTTACAAAAATTAAGATTACCCTTCCTTAATTGAGTCAATTTCCTGTTCTCAGGTTAAATCTCATCTCAAAACAATCATTGGAACTCATTGAATTGCATGCATATCATTCAGGGGATCAAACTGCAAGATTCCAAACTTTAACAGGTTTATTGCATAAAATAGGCTAGGCGTATCGATACGAGCAAGCCCATACCGATACGGATTAACTAACAAAACAGCTCTTTATACCAATAAACATATACCCGTATCGATACGGTATGTTGACCAAATCGTACCGATACAGCTTTGACCTCGTACCAATTCCCTTTGGTTATTTCAAAAACTCAAAATTCCAGTAGCTAGAGCTTGTACCGATATTATACCTTGCATATCGATACGGCTTGTTAAAATCGAAAGGTCATTTTGATACACTATCCCATGTACCGACATCTATACCTACTTTCCTTCGAGGCGTACCAATACGGTGGCTAAGCGTACCGGTACTCTAGGCTTAATTTTGACAATTTAAGCCTTTATAGGACCTCGCGTACCGAACCATTAGGTACTCGTACCGGTATGCAGAGGCCTGTAATGACCTCTAGGTCCAACATATGACACTGTGGCTCATTCTTAACAGCATTAACACATATCTAAACATCATATAACATCATTGGCATGCTTAAACTCATCATAGCAACATTTTGGACCAACATAGCAAAACTAGCAAATCAATCACGAAGTCTATAGGCATGCTTCCTAGTCTACCACCAAACCACAAAACCATTCACTTCTCAACTACTTAAAACTTATTACAAGTCCAAAAAAACAATTAAAACTTGCACCAACAGGGAGTTCATCAAAACCTCACCCAACACATTGCCTTCATTACTACTATGTACGTTTAAATCATACTTTGAAAATGTCTTTGAAAATCCTTACTTGCTTCCTTGCTGTCCAAAATCTCTAATTATCTGCATTGGTAGAAAACCAAAGCATAAACACGCTAGGCTTAGTGAGGAATGCTTAAAACCAACAACCATCAATGCATTTAAAATTATTTTTCCATCATTTGATAAACACTTTTCAAGATACTTTTAAAACATCATCCCAACATCATGCCTTAACAAAACCATGCACTTAAGATTTCCAAAACAGCATATTAAACCATATGCAACATGTATCATGCATTCGACAGCAAAGTCCCATTAGCTACCCTCAATTTAAGCTTTCCCATGCATAACTACCTATGCAAGGCTTAAAGAGTACAACATGCTTAAACCACATTAACGATATAATCCATCTCATGATACATCATCAATTATATTGTCTTACAAGTGATCATTAACCAAGTTCCACTTTACAAAACATAACATCGGATACACGGATTCAGCAAGTTCCCTTAACACTTAACATACAATCTATCGGCATCTCAAGGTTCACACACAGGAGTTTTCGGTACTTATAAACCCCTCAGCCGTTGTGACACCCGTGATGGAGTATTCGGTACTCATGAACCACTCAACACCACTCATCGATCAGATGTATAATCCACTAACGGGAGTCTTCGGTACAATTAAACCCCTCAGCCGTTAGGGTAATTGCATGGAGTATTCGGTACACATTAACCCCTCAACATCCAATGTGACTTTTTATAGTGCACTATCAATCCTATAGCTGGCCAACTATATTCGATAATATTTAAAAACCTTTTCGATCCATCACTTGCCAATATAATTCATTTTATTAACAACTATTCACTATTTTCATCTGTATCATCAAAACCATTAAACCAATGCAACATAACCTTGCATTAAATAATGTTCGTAAACATTAACTTAATATGCATTACTTCCGAATGCATCCTCATCATTTTGCAATCATTTTCCAGCATTAAACCATGCTTTAAACATACATATACAATGAGTAATTAAACCTTTTAAACAAGTGCATAAAATCAATTGCCAAACCGAGTTCGGGAGAGATATTTCATCCTTTACTTACTTCCAAGCTTAGACTAGAGTTTCAAGCTTGATCTAAACTCCCAAAGACAACTTTTAAACCTTTGAAAAGCTGTTAAACACGTTCTTACTCACCGACGTACAAAGCTTCGCTTGCCTATACGAAAAATCTCGCCTCCAAAGCTTCCGAAACAAACTTTCAAGCTTGAGGATCAACTTCCCATGTTTTATCCACACAAAACAGAGATGTCATTGCATCATAATGCAATTAAGAATGCAGCAACTCAAATCCACAACATCCTTCATCAAAAACCACTCCACAACAACTGAAACTAACAACAAACACCTTCCAAACTTAACCTAGCCATAACCTAACATTTCAATTCATCAATTAACATCAATCAACATCTATAAACACATCACAACCATCCTTATACCTCCAGCATTCATAAAACATTCACAACTTCTCAAAAACACATAACTAACAACCTAGAAAATTAAGAATTCAATTAGTTTCGGGATTCCTATGATTAAACCATCTTATTAACATCATTCAACATGAAAATCATGATCTATATCAATCCAAATTATGAGAAAATATAAGCATTACGAGATTAAATCAATTACACCAATTAAACCTTAATTTAACCAATTTTCTTTAATTAAATCATTAAAACAAGTTATAAATCATAGGTAAAGGATCAAGAACTTGGGAATTTCATTAAAGAACCTTATATTAGAGGAGAAGAATGAACCTCACCTCCAATGGCCAATTTCTCCCTTAATTGGCAAAGTTTGTTTGAAATCCAAGAAGATTTTGCAATAGAACTTGAAGAAATCAATTAGAAAACAAGAAAAAAAAATCAATAGGATTTGATCCCTAAGAATTTTGGTGTGAAAATTTTAGTTGGGCTTCTGGGAAAGTTGAGAGAAAAAGATTTGCAAAGTTAGTTACGTACGAAAAGTGATTTGAGAAAATGATATCTTTTAATTAAATCCATTCTCCTTCAATATTAAAACCAATTAAAAGAACTTTTAAAAATGGCCTAAATTAAGGGGGAAATCCGATGAAAAAGATTGGTCAAATAGCTCCTTAAAGATTCTAAGTTTTGACCCTTTTACGATTTAGTCACCAAAAATAGTTTTGCAACTCTTTCATTTTAGTCACTAGACCAAAATGTCCCAAAATCAGATTTTATTTGTTCAAATTGAATTTACCAAACCACTTAAAATATTAATTAAGTATTTTCCAACATTTTTCCATATTTTATCCCTTCCAAAAATATTTAATCAAAATTAAATCTCGAAAACGGTTCAAATTTCCTAATCCAATCCAATGGACCGTCTAAACCACTTAGCAAACTCCTAGGCCCAAAAATCGGGGCGTTATAGTTTTAGTACTTGTTTTCGACCACCGGTGTTCATTATTTTTCTTGTCTTTTCATGTTTTGTTTTCTCAATTTTAATAAGAATTTCTACTTTTGTGGCACAGGTTTCCTCTACCTTTTTGGCACGCTTTTTATTAGTTTTTGTCGATCATTTCATTTGTCGTTTGACACGATTTTAGCATACCTTAGCGGGCATTTGATGCTCATATAGAGACCCTCATAGTGCTGGTTTTTTTATTTAATTCTATCGATGGTCATAAAAAAAGATTGATCTCCACTCCTTTGATGGTTAGTTAGCCAATGTAATCAGAACTATGTAGCGGAGCAATCTGCCAGATAGTTTGGTTCGCTCACCACTCCTTTTTCATCCTATAAAATGTCTTGTTTAGATAGAGACAAAGAGATTCATGAAAGTTTGTTGATTGTCAAAATAGACAGCAATCTGCCTGATAGTTTGGTTCGCTCTTAATCTGATGTTGGGATTGGTGTCTATGTTGTGGGTATGGTCTCTTGAAGAGCAAAAGATGATATGTTCTCTTTGTTACATGCGTCCTTTTATACTACTTGGGCAGGTGTCACAATAGGATTATCGTGGCCCGGTGATTGGACAGGCCATGACTTGACGTCCTAGGTTTGCATGGTCATTCGTAGCAATCAAATGCGATATCACGTGATCTCCAGAGACCCTAGGTGCGATCTGCTCGCAGTCTTGCTCGTTCGCTATAGATGCAATCTGCAGATGATCGCTAACATATTATTCATGGTCGCGGTCTACATGGTTACGACACATGGCAACCCATATTTATAGGTACCAACAATTCCCCCCAGGTAAGGTAACATTATAAAGTGACTTTAGCAAACCTAGCACTCGATCCTCTCGTATGTCACGTACGTACAGGCTGTACAATCTCAACACATGGTGGCAGTTTGTGACTCATAAAGCATCATGTTTATTATTAGTTTCTCTTGCAAAACGTACCGAAGAAGTTTTAGTTGGTCCGTGGGTCGCAAAGTTTCATATTTATTTATTATTATTTTTATAATACATTTTAAATGAGTCTCGCTTTAGAATTATAAATAAACTTTGCTTTCTAGGTCTCTATTTTGTTTATTTTATCTGCCGTTTTTGAGCTTTGGAAAAAGAGAAAGAGTAGGGGAAAGAGGAAAAAAATCATTGAAAAAGAAGCATACTTATTTGCGCCCTAATGGCTAGTTCACCTGTTGTAGTGAGTGGTGAATTCGTCTGTGCTACTAAGGCAGATGAGATGTTGAAGGCGCTGGAATGTCGGGGCCTTCAGGGTGTAAACAACTTTTTTATCGATTCAGTTTACCAAGAGGGGTCATTTCGCTTGAGTGCTTGCTCGGACGGGGGATGTCGTGGTGTTTGATTCCGTTGTTTGCTTTTAAGGTCGGGTTCCATTTACCACTGCACTTTTTTTCATAGATTGGTTAAATAGGTTTGATGTGGCACCAGGTCAATTGAGTGGGACTAGTTGGTAGACTTTGGTGATGTATTTTTTGAATTGTAAAATTCATAAGGAGAATCCTTTTCTCAAGGTGTTTCATTACTGTTATAAAGTAATGGTTGGTCACGAGAAAAATGCAAAGGATTTTGTGACCATCAGCATTCGTCAAGAGAGGTCGTTGGTCATGAGCAATTATGTTGTGAATCTTCGCATGGATAGGTAGAAGTATAACAAAGTAGAATGTATGTTCGAGGGTTTTTCATTTCCTGTTGTATGTCATCGACCGTCGAGGGACAGTACTATCTCGCCCAACATGGAGGATATATCGCCTGCTGAGTTAAAACTCCTCAAGAGACTGGAAAGTTATACGCCTTCGTATTGCGAAGAAATATGCACTATGAGAAATGTTTGGCTTTATTGTCTAGATGGAAAAAGTCCTAATGGTTGGGATGAAATGGATTTGAATGTTTTTTCGGAGGGTTCTTTGGTGAACGTGCCTATTTGTGCGGAAGCATGGCATTTCGGTACACATGACCGCTTGGCGATGATCCTTCTGGGGATGAAGTTAAAAGTGGAAATTTTTTCGGAGTACACTAGTATTTGTGGACGCCCTTGGGAGTATCGTAAAGAAGATGCTCCCCCAGGTGGGGTTAGCGGAGAAGTTGCTCATATTACGTCGAGGGGTTCCTTTAACGTGAGCCCATCTGGCTCTAGTTGCAGTTTGGAAAGAAAAAAGTGGTTAGTCCCGAGTTTGCCTGCTGAGTCTAGTTTAGAGGATAAAGGTAACATGTTACGTTTGGAACGTAGAACAAAAAGGCAAATAGACACAAGTATTGGGCTATTATAATCCATTGAAGAGGAAATATTTCTTCCGTTTATATATACATATATATTTCTGGTTTAGTTTTCATGGTGCGCCTTGTAATATGGTTTTGTCGCTATTATTTTTCTTTGTTTATTTGTAGGGATAACGATTTCTTCTACAGGGGTTGTAGGTAGTGAACTGAGGGATATGCCGGCGGTGTTAGACATCGCTCTCTATATCTATTGATAATCACTTATTCTAGGAAATTTTAGTAGAAGTAACTCGCTCGGAGGCTTTGGATAGCGAAGAAGTAACTTCACGTCACATGTCAGCCTTGATTATTGTGGTGACATCTTCAGCGGATGTGACACCTACTGTTATTTGTTTGGAGGTCTCTCCAAGCATTGGAAATGTTTCTAAGAAGTCCCTGGTGAACATTATAGAAGTAGCACAGGAAAGCACAGCAAATCGAATGAGAACTTATAGCTCTAGAAGGCGTTGTTTAACTAGTGGGGATAAAGCTTTGGATAAGAGGCTGGTAGTTGATGTTGGAGCTGTGAATGACGTTCCTGGTCTGAGCCTCGATCATCTCCTGTGTCGAGCGAATCACGTGGTTCTTCTTGTTTGGTCACCAGCGATGCTATTGGGACTATTGTTCCTGCTGGTTAACTGCTGCTTTGCCCGTTTTCGATGTGCCTTTAGGTTATTTTGTTGTTGTATTGTTGTGTTTGTTTTCTAATGATTTTTGTTTTTAGCTTGTAATAAGCTTCTGTCTATTGTTATGTTTGCAGGAGTGACTATTGCGAACTCTGTTCTAGTTCATTGTTCGGCATATGATACAGCTCATATGGTCGTACCTGTTGAGATGGCAACTCTTTCAGAGGGTGTGATGACTCATTTTATTGCCGACTGGTACTTCTCCTGGTTGGGGTCGTGAGCCCTTTGCTCCATTGAGTGTGTTCTATACTTGGAGGGGGTCTACAAAAATGGTAGAATGGTTTCATCCTAAGTCTGCTTCTAAAAGGATGTTTGAACTGCTCTCAAATAGTATTGGCCCCTCTCAACCTTATGTTAACATCATGAGAACTATTGGAGAGGGTTGGGTTCTTATTCAGGAATTATGTTGCGTTCAATACAACATGGAGAAGAACGTGAGAGCTTTGGCTGAGGAAAAAAAGGGATTGCGTTCAAAGGTGAAGGGTTACACTGCACATTTAAAAGAGCTGTAAGAGAGACGGAGGCGGACATCTAGACACGAATAGGAGAGTTGCATCAGAAGCATTCAGAGGAAATCTCTAAGCGAGAGGCTGAGCTCGATCTTGCTCTTAGGATTAAAAGTAAGTAGCTTGAAGGTGTTAAGGAAAGTTTTAGAACTGAAATTCAGGGTCTAAAGAAAGAGCTAGAGCAGACAAAGACTGCAGCAGATGAAAGTTTCGCGAAGTTCACAAGGAAAATAATTGAGCTAAAAATGTCCCATAAGAATAAGATTATTGTGCTGAAAGCTACTCATGACGTTGATATGGCTAAGAAGGTCAGCTTCGGACACTTTGAAGGTTGCTCACGATGTTGACGTTGCTGAGAAAGTTAAAGCAGTTGTGGATGTAACCTCTACCTTTATGATCGAAGGGATGGATAGATCGCGAGACGCTGCTATCCTTAGCTTTCAGTTAGCACATGGTCCTTTCGATGTTACTAATGTGGATTTTGATGCTCTTTGTAAAGTGGCCGCGGATTTCAATGCGAGGAATCCTTTTAGGCCTACATGGGAAAATTTTGTTGTGAAGTATAAAGGCATGGTGACTCCTCTTTTTATGCCAAATGTGTCCACTTCACAGAGTGACCGCGGTGATGCTGTAGAGGATAAGGAAGGCAACAATTTGCTGGGTGATCATAGTGGGGGTGTATAACTGTTGGGGTTAGAGGATTTTTGCTATTTTATGGATTTTGGTTGCTTGTGGTGAATCTCGTACGCTGTAAACAGAGAAAGTGGTTTAATTAATGATAATTCTAATGCGTATGAAACGGCCAAGAAAAGTTTTTTGCTAACAAATCTAGTGTGGTTACTCTCATAATAATAAACAATTTGTTAAGAGAAAACAAGGTAGCAGGAAGTTGAATAATAGATTGGATAGCTCGACTAAAATCGGAGGCTATCAACCTCAAATTCCTCAACTGTTGGAATTGAATATTTTAGTTATATAGGAGATTGTCCTTGATTATTATTTATATTTATACTAAGCGAATCATTTTTCCATGAATGGTGGATTTTGAATTTTGACAAATTCGGGTATCCGACAAGAATTCCCTCTTGAAGTTTTGGTCTTCCCACTATCAGAAGCTTTGCTTGGTAGCTATAAGTAAGGTCTATCATTAATAGAAATACTATAATCTCAGGTCTTGCTCTTTATTCCCTGTGTTAAGGGTTTCTTCTCCACCTTGGTAATGTATGTAACTGTTTGAAGTAATTATTTGAAGATGGTATTGTCATCTTCTTTTACCTCTTTATGGGATTTGAATTTTCTTGTTGAGATTTGAATCATAAGAAGGACTAGAATGGCTCGAATAATGTGGGTCTTCTTGTACTTTGAGAGTGAGTGAAGTTATATAGCGGGAAGTTGTCTAATTTGGCGTACACAATTTTTGCTATTGTTGTGATCTAATTTAACTTGTCTGTAACTTCTCATCTTTTATTTATGATTTTTTACGTCGCTGGTTGCACTAACATTGCATACTAGCTTGTGTCGCTTGGGTGGCCTTGGTTATGCTAATAGTGTTCCTATATTTCCTTGGACCAAGAAGAACAAAAATTTCTTATTTCTTTGTGCGCTCTTTTGGATACCAGTGCATGTAAGGGGCTTTGATATGGGTCTAAAAGATTGGTATTGTGGATAGCTGCGTAAGACAAGACAGATGCATGTTGCTTTAAAAAGATGGATATTGTACGTATGCCTTCTTCTCTTATTTCTTATTGGTTTAGTTTGCAGCGCTTAGTATCTATTGGCTATTTGTAGTGATTTAGATAATTGAGGGCAAGTTGTGATGAAAGAGAAAGTATCTGGTTGGCGATGACAGGTGCAGGTACCTTCCTGCGTAGTTATTGATTGGAATTTTGAAAGTTGCGTAATTATTGTTATTTACTCGAGGATTTTGGGGTCCGGGAATTAAATGTCTATATCGTTGGCCCCCCGATAAGTATGTAAAACGTCATCGATTAGTATTCATATTGTTTTTTATAAATAGGGTATCTTTGGGTATGGATCTTCATAAGTGGTTTACTCTTTTCTCATGCAGTTTTGTTTTTACGGTTCTTCTTGCGCCATTTTCAGAAAAGGAAAATAAAATATGTTTACGGAGAAAAGTGATTTTAGGAACCACGTTTTATAGATCCTTGGGGAGTGCTAGCGTTGCGATTTGGGCGATTTATTTCAACAGACAATAGTATTCAAAAGGTTATGATTAGCCATTTGTAGTAAGGAGTGCCAACAGCTAATATATTCAAAAAAAATCTTGAGTACAAGGTTCTCTGAATACTATTTCCTATTGGTGCTTGTTGCTACAGCGGTGGAGGCAGTCGAGTCAGGGGTATATTGCTGAGGCGGTTGATATGTGTTAGACTTTGACCATTTTTCTCTTGATCCATAGTAGAAGTTTTTGAAATCAAAAATGGGAAAGACGTTTGTCATCTCCACGTGTTCTGCCTACACATTTAAAAAGCCCCTTTTTACCAACTAGTGTTGGGTAGCTTGTATCTGATGCGAGTCTTGTGATCAACAAGACAGACATGATTGTGGACGATACTGCCAGGGTCATAAATCAAATGTAATTCTTACCAGTGAAAATATAAGAAACTGTTTGTCACAAATGTAGTTCAAGCCAAAGATTTTGAGCAATGAAACTATACTTGCAAAATTAGGTGTTTTGGACTAATATGTAGAAGGCTTTAATAGTTAAGATTAAAGCAGGGATCTAGATCACAAAATTTTTGTACATTTGGGGTTTCGTGTTGTACTGGCATGTTGATTTTTCTTAGGGTGGGTTCTTGCCCCCTGGTCAATAAGGGGTTTGTGGGCTCTTGTTTCCTTTTGAATCGTGTGTTAATGATTATTATTATTTCTCACTTTGATTTGGGAATATTACTGTTATTTTTATGTTTGCTTGTTCGCTGGTGGGAATTATTTACTCCATTTTTGAAAATAGTTCGCAGAAAGTGACCTTTCACTCTAGCATACTTTGTATATGTTTGTTTGTTGGTGCAAACATTTACTTTATATATTTAGAAGTATCCGCCTTGTATTTTACAATCATCATGTTATGAATGTTATATACTTATATTTGCATAAGTATTTTGGGTTGTTATATGCTTGTTCGCTCCTATGCCATTTTGTAAATAGTTTGGCTCTTTGTTGTTATGAGTAATGTAAATCGATGTTTTCTTGAGACGATATCGCACTCATAAAATGGTATCACTAACTTTGTGCCCACATGCTAGTTTAATAAAGATCGAAGCATACACATACTTAGGATGTGCTTGCCCCTATGTTTCTAACATGTCTTTGCTTATTTCAATTTTTTTATTCATGAATTAACTCATAACGATATCGCTAACTCATTCGTTAACACGGGGTGACATTGCTAACTCTTGTCCCCTTAGGAAATGGAAGGTTAGAGTAATTTTATCATATACCATTAGTGACCTATTATCTTTCTCTTTTTGAGGTAAATTCACGTCCCCTGGTGTTCGCATTGTACTTCTCTTTTTCTTAATGGTGATACATACATATAAACTTCCAATATATGCGTACTTGCAAGATAAATAGGTAGCAAATGCTTGCCCTTTTTAAAAATAGTTTGCGGGGAGTTTTCGTTACGTCATTTCTCATGGGACGATATCACTTTTTTAGAGCGGATCATATACTTTGCGCAGTTAGCTTGAGTTAGGAGGTTTATTGCCCCCCGAATGAGATAGTCTTGACCGCTATATACTTATTCGACTTAGACGATCATTCTCTATTAATTATGCGAACTTACCTGGAAGTGGCTAGCGACCGTTTGTTTTGAGAATTAAAGAATTATTTCATTATTTCTACTAATTGCGTTGTTTCAACCTTGTTTCCCATTTTTGCGTACTTGCATATGTATTAATTTTCAATGGACAAAGTCTTGCCTCTCGTGTGTGATAATTCTTGATTACCGATTATTTATTCGTTTGCCTATATTTGCGAATATCGTTATTCTCTTAGAGTAAATTATACATATGTTTCTCCCCATGGGTTATTATATCGCTTAAACGGGAACCCCACACTTTCTTACTTGGTTCTTTTATGCACACTTCTTGAAAGTGGTGGATGCTCAGACGACCCTTATTTTATTTTGGCTCGTTTGCTTTGGAAGCAACGATCGTTGAGATGATTCCTTTATGCACACTTCTTGAAAATGGTGGAAGCTTAGACGACCCTTTATTTATTTTGGCCGCTTGCTTTGGAATCGGCGACCGTTGAGCTGATTCCTGTATGCACACTTCTTAAAGTGACGGACGCTCAAACGACCCTTAGTTTACTTTGGCTCGCTTACTTTGGAAGCAACGATCATTGAGCTGATTCCTTTATGCACACTTCTTGCAAGTGGCAGACGCTCAGATAACCCTTAGTTTATTTTGGCTCGCTTACTTTGGAAGCGGTGATCATTGAGCTGATTCTTTTGTGCGCACTTCTTGAAAGTGACAGACGCTCAAACGACCCGTTGTTTATTTTGGCTAACTTTCTTTGGAAACAGTGATTGTTGACCTAATTCCTTTGTGCACACTTCTTAAAAGTGGCGGACGCTCAGACGATCATTTGTTTATTTTGGCCCACTTGCTTTGGAAGCGACGATCATTGAGGTGATTCCTTTGTGCACACTTCTTGAAAGTGACAGACGCTCAGATGAACCTTTGTTTATTTTGGCTCGCTTGATTTAGAAGTGGCGATCATTGTTTTATGGCAACAGTTTCCTAAAGCTCAGCTTTTAAAAGGACTTGTTTGAAATCTGTATTCACTTGAGTTTACTTTGTATAAAATATGCAAGACTACAAAATACGGGAATATGATATCTTAATCAAAAGAAAAAAACAATGGTAGGTGGAGAAACAGACCTTGAGTGAGATGTAAAGCATCACGAGGTCTAAAGATCCTTCCATTCTAATGGTTCTTTACTTGTCTCATTGTCTCACAACAGCTTTTTCAACTCCCTTCTGCTTTAGTTGTTCAACCCTTCTCTGAGGTCTAGGCTATCGATGGTCATTGCAACTTTGCTTAAGAAGTTACCTTGGGTTTTCTGCTGAGGTGGAGCTTCTTTCGCAGCACTATTATGATCTCTTGCTTTCATGCCAGCTGTAGTAAGAGAATGTGGTAATACCTTGCTATCTTTTGATCAGCTTGCATGAGCCCTCTCCAACGGGCATAGGGAATTTAACTTGTAGACAGAAAAGGGCTGCCATCATCATGGCTTTCTTCATCAAAGGTCTCTCAAATATAACATTAAATGCGGATGGGTTATTGATAACTAGAAAATTAGCCATCTATGTGACCCTGTTAGCACTATCTCCGAACGTTACGAGAATTCAGATAGAGCCCTTCACTTTGATGGGTTGATTATTGAATTGATACACTGGGCTGACCGGATTTAATTCTGAATTCAGAATTCCCATTTGGTTGAATGCGTTCCAGTTTAGTACTTCTACCTCACTAGCCGTATCTACCAAAATTGTCTTCACGAGAGACCCTACTATCCATACTGAAACGATGATAGGTTCGTTGTCTTTCTTGTCTAGAAGGTTGTCATCTTCTTTTTCTGAGAACAAAACTCGCCATGGGTCTCTATATTTTGGTTTTTTCATCATTCCTCTTGAAACTGACATTACTTTCTGCATGCGCGCCTTACGCTTGAAGCTTGACTGGTTCCACATCTCATCTGCCCCAACTATCATATGTATGGTTCCCTTATTATCATGATTATTTTTCTTATTATCCCGCAGTCGCGGCTGATAAGCCTCCCTATTATCCTCAACATGTCTGTAGCGGAAAACCAAAAATCTTTCCAACTGCCCCCTTCTCACTATATATTTGATTGTATTCTTCAAACGTACACAATCATTCATAGAGTGGTTTGAGCTTTGTGAAACTCACATCTTCATCCGTAGCGCTCTCTGCGCTCACTTTCTATCATAGAAAATGACAGCCTCAAGATTTTCAGTGTGCTCAATCTGGTGTAGTATCTGCAAAGGCGATTCTATTAATTCGTGATAAGTTCTGTACATGGATAACTTTTTTCGGGGCATCTTGCATTGTTGACTTTCATGTGTTTGTCGATGCGACTGAGTATTGCTTTGGACATACTGTGGTCTATGATAGAACTGTTGGCCGCCTCTACTAACTCCCTAATGGAGGGGGTTTACTGCGTCTGGAACCATGATCATCCTACCTCTGGCTTTCATGCTGAGGATCGTGTGCCATGGCTCTCACGTTGTCTGCCTCCTCATTTTTAGTGTACGATTAAACTTTGTCATATAATTATAACAACATTGCCGACGATCAGTCCAGTAACTTATACATAAAATGCTGATGGGAGGTACCATTAAAAAAACAAAGATAATAAATTCGTTGGGAGCCTCTTTGGTTTGCATGGTTGCAGTGTGAAATCATTAGACAAATTCATGCAAGATTTGTCTGGTTTCTAGATGATAGACATGAGGTACACTAGCAATCTTTTGAACACATTGTTCTCCAGAAAGCAGCTCATGAATAGCTCTACCAGTTGATCAAAGCTAGAAATTTAGTTCGTCGGGAGCTGGAGGTACCACACTTGAGTTGAATCCTTGAGGGTCATTGAAAATGTTTGACATTTAACTTGGTCGAAGGCTCCGAACAAATCCATGTAGATTAAGAAGTGCGACAAGTGATCTTGAGGGTCATCTCTTCTGTTGTACATTAGCTTTGGGACCTTAAAAGATGTAGGCACGTGATGCTCTAAAATGTCTGCAGATAAGGGTTCATTTGTATACCTTTTGGATTTAGAGAATGATCGTCTTGTCAAAGGCTCTAGATGCTCTGAAAATTCTTCTCTAGTTGCTTCATCTTTGCCCTTAGCGCATGTTGTTCATCGTCCTCCGTAAGACTATAATCCATGTCTTTTAAATCTTCATAGTCCTCTTTCAGCTCTCGAGGTTGTCCTCTACCAGCATCTTGTTGGGGAAGCATGTTCCTCGTGGATCGCCTTGCCTTTGGCTTTTCTGGCTAATAGCCTAATTAACCTTTCACTCGTCTCTTCTACGACTCTATGCTACTCAGCTCGCTCCTACATGGATTTTTGTCGTTGCTCAAATTCTTTCTTCAAGAGCAATAAAGCTTCTTCCATATTTTTTAACCTTTCTTGTATTTCCAAAAATTGTTGGTTGATACCATCTGATGGTGACGCCCCTCTCACCTGATATGTGCCTAGCCCCGCTGTAAACCATGAGGGAGGCTACTCCTAAAATTACTATCGAAAATTCTACTAGAACTATTGTAGCTGCTGGATAACCGCTGTCGTTAGTTGTCCCGTCGAGATATCATCCTATACAGTTTTTTGCCAGTCGCAGTCACCGGTTAGGCTGCCAAAGTGTTCTTCTCGTTTTCTTTTTCCCTGGGTAAACTTGGTTGTCTCCACCCATGCTCCAAGATTTTCAAGCTTACTGGTGAATCTGAAGGTCACATTTTCGGTCCACTTTCACTGCACCAATTGTTGATTGTCAAAATAGACAGGGATCAAAGTTGGTCGTCTGATGGTGGTTCCGGTGATTGCTATTGATCTGACGTTGGGGTTGGTGTCTGTGTTGTGGGTATGGTCTCTTAAAGAGTGGAAGATAATATGTTCTCCTTGTTTCATGCGTTCTTTTATACTACTTAGACAGGTGTCACAACAAGGTTGTCATGGCATGGTGATTGGACAGGGTATGACTTGACGTCCTAGGTTTGTATGGTCATCCGTAGCGATCATGTGTGATGTCACGTGATCGCCTGAGACCCTAGGTGCGATCCGCCTGCGATCTTGCTCTTCCGCTATAGATGTGATCCACAGATGATCGCTAACGTGTTATTCATGGTCGCGGTCTATATGGTTACGACACGTGGTGACTCGTATTTATAGGTACCAACAAAGTTTTTGGGTTTTGATGGTATGCTAATCTCCATGAAAGTGTTTGTTTTTTCTTTGCACATTTGTATGAGATTTTTAGTAGAGTAGCCTCATTTTTCTCTCTTTTTGATGTATTATATTTGTAAATCTTTTATTTTGTTTAATAAAATCCAGATCTCATTGTTAAAAAAATAACTTTAACGATTGTTTTGAAATAAATTTTGCCACGTGTTGCGTTGGAATGTTGCCATATACCATTTTCATTTTTTTTATTTTAAAAATTATAAAATATTGCAGATTTATTTTCTAAAATACATGTATCTATATTGTCATAGAAAACTTACATTCAAACTATATTGCTCTATTAAGAGTTTTAAAATATTATAGATCTATTCTAAAGATTTAAAAATATTAAAAAAATGTTTTAAAATTTTAAAATATTAAAAACATATTGTGAAAGTTTTAAAATATCACACGTTTCATTCAAAATTTTAAAAATTCTAAAATATTACACGATTCATACAAAATATGAAGTAACGTACTCAACCATAGACTGACACTCCAATTGTATTGTCCCGTCAGAGATTTTAAAGAATTTTTTATAACTTTTTATATTTTAGAGTTTTAAATATTTATATTTTTAAATGATTCTATAATATTTTAGAATAATTTTGTAATATGTTTTATTTAAATTAGAATAATTCTATAATTTTTTATATTTTTAATATTTTTTACCATTTATAATAATATTTAAATAAATTTTCATATTTTAGTAAAATAAATAACTTAATATTTTTACAAGTTTAAAATAATTTTTATGTGCTTAATTTTGTTAATATTTTTTTTGAATAGTCTAAATGTGATTACAATGTAGTATTTGTTGATACATATTCTTAACTCTTTGACAATGCGCATATACCTTGTAGACAAAATAATTTGAATTCGTATCTCTTAGCATGAACATTATCTGCATTTCTACTGGGACACTTGTTGAATTCATTTTGTTAATATTTGAAAATAAAGGTTTTAAAAGTTTAGAAATGCAACGTGAAAGATTTACGTTATGATAACCATAAATATCAAATAAAAAAAGTTTAGGTAATTTTGTCCTTATATTAATCACAAATAACTAACTTTGAGGTGTCTTTTTAAATTTTGTTGATTTAATTTTCTTAGTCTTTCAAAATCAGCAAAGTTTTTTTTCATTTCTAATTTCATCAATTTAGCTCTTGAATTATTGAGTTATAACAATCTTAATCTTTGACCATCGTTGATTAATAAAGTCGTTAAATTATACACAAATGGCTTCTATTTGCTTCCACATCTATTGATATCACAAGTTTTTTTTGAAGGACTGTTATCACCAGTTATATTTCTATGTTAGCGATGACATCAATTTTGAAAACGTGATAGCATGAATGAAGGGTTTTAGAACTAACAATTTTTTAAATTATTAATTTCATCAATTATGCTTTTCGCGTACTTTCACATCATTAAAACTAATTGTTATCAGTTTATTGGATGTTATTAATTTATTAAAAATGACTGTGGGACATGTCAATTCGAAAATTGTTAATTATTTAACGACGAAATGTCTAATATAATAAAAAACGACCGATGATAATGACTAAGTTAATTGACAACAATTAAAGGAAAATACTGATGCAATTTGAAAAGTTTGAGAACTAAATTAAAAGAATTAAAAAATAATGAAAACAATAATGATTTTCGACAACTATAAAAGAAACTTATGTCAACCCAAAGGGAGGTGAAACTTATGCGTAGTTTATAATGGCCGTTGATTTTGGCAGGCATGGACCATGGTGATCATGTTCCCCAAAACAAAACAAATTAAACAAATAAATGTAAATAAATAAAATAAAATAAGAAATCTTGGTTCTACAGACTACAGCTAGAGCTAGATTTGTTGAAGTGAGTAGTACATAGTATGTTATTGATTCTTCTAGGGTTTGGTACACACAATATAAGTCCCCATTGCCTTTGAAAATGACAGCCAAAACAGCAACAACAGATCTCAATAGTAGATCTCGTTCACATCTAACCGCCCACTAAACCAGTCAAATATGGAAGCTTATACAACGAGTTTGTTGACTCAAATTTAACTTGCAAGGAGAGGTGTGTAAAATTCGACACGACTATAAAATTTATTTTTTTAATGTAATTTATTACAGTTGAATTATTTGAGTTCGATCAAATTAATTTTGAAAATTTTTGAGTTCGAGTATGTCTAACTCGAAAAATCGTAAAACCAAATGTTATAGTTTTGCGATTAGTCCTTGATTTCCTTTTCCCATTAATTTCTTCTTTATTTTATGTTTATTTTGACCAAATTTGAACCACATGTTCTTAAACCACGATAGAATACTTATTTAGCTTCTATGGATATTTTTGAAAACAACTTTCCCCTTTTTCAATTTAGCCCCTCAATTTTATATAATTTACTCATTTCTTTAATTCCTCCTCCGTTTTAATTTCACTTTTTTACCAAATTTGAACCACATGCTCTTAAATCACTTTATATCACCTATTTAGCTTCAATTCATATTTTTGAAAAAAAATATTCTATTTTTTTAATTTAGCCCCTCTATTTTGTATGATTTTCTCATCTCTTCAATTTCTCTTTCATTTTAACTCCATTTTGACCTAACTTAAACCAAATGCTCCACTAGCAATATATAATATCTATGTAATTTCAATTAATGTTTTTAACAAAAAATATTTTTTTCAATTTAGTATCTTGACTTTGCATTTTATTCAATTTGGTTCTTCAACTATAATTTTTTTGTAAATTCTTTCTTCTCATCAATTCCTTAACTCTTTTATACTCTCATTAATATTTTATCCTCAAAAGTTCCTTCTTTAAAAAATAAAATTATAAATATATTTTAGAGTTTTAGATATTTTTTTATTAAATATTGTTAATGCCTGTAAACCGCCACCACACGTACACCCAATTACGACTCTGGAAACGCACTAGCGGACCATGATCGTGCGAACGATCAATCACAATCCTTTGCGAACTCGGCATGCGAACGCTGCCCTAGACCACGTGATGATGCACGTGGTTCATACTAATAGCCAAGTCACGAAGATACACTAAGGACACATGTTAAATTCATTAGCACGTGCCCTCACCCCTTCCAAGTCCTTCTAAACCCTATATAACACAACATACAACTAAGATAAAGGGGCCCTGAGACATTCTAACCGTTCATGATCTCATCCTCTCCACACCAAAATCCTCTCATCCATGCCATCTAAAGGGCATGAGTCGCTGCCGTTCATGTTGTCCATCAACAAATATCATTACAAATTTTACTCATACGTGTGAAAAAGAATATGAATGAATATTGTTAATGGAAAAAATGAACGGGGGCAGAGATGATCGTCCGATGATGGTTTCGATGACCACTCTAGGTTTAGAGTTGGGTATTAACTCTTGGAGAGTGGAAGATTATTCCTTCTCTCTGTTGCATGCATTTTTTTATACTACTTGAACAGGTGTTGCAATAGGGTTGTCGTGGCACAGTGATTGGACAGGCTACGACTTGACATCCTAGGTTTGTATAATCACCCGTAGCGGGCATGCGTATAGCCACATAGCCTCGATGCTCTTATCGGCAGGCTTCAAGCTACTTATGAAGAGAACGAAGGGTCACCAGAGATGAACCCTTTCGCCACGGGCGCCATTCTTCTTTTTCTCAGAGAGGTCAGGGAGCGTCAAGCTAAGGCAAGAGGGATCCCTTACAAGAAAAAAAAGAAGCCGACTCAAGGCAAGGGGAATGATGAATCCAGCTCTACCATTCACTTCTCTTGATTCTTTTTCTCCTCCCTTTGGACCGTATATGGTAAACTATTTTATCATCCTTGATTTCATTTCAACACCTACTTTCGCTTACAAAATGCTAGATCTAGGAAGCTGTGTTTTATTTCCATTTCATGAGATATTTTCTGACGTAACATACAATCTAACAAATCAGAAGTAATTGTTTTCCTATTTGGAGGCACACCAGATACAAATCAATCAACTCCCATCATTGTAAACAGGCCATTTTCCTTTGGCTCTCACCCAAAATTTACAACATTCAAGAACCCTAATTTGCATTTATAGTGACATGATATAAAAGAATAGGAAGGATGGAAGTCTCGGGAAGTTTCCGGTGAAGCTTTTATACTAGCTAGCTAGTTATCTTTTACTCTTATGGGCATGGGAGTGCATATTAAACCATAATCTTTAACCGATAAAATCGTTACATTTTGAAAGTTAATTAATTAAACTAAGGTTAAACGATTTCGATTAACCGAACCACTAAAAATTATTGTTAACATATAGGTTAACCACTATTAAATTATTTATACATATATTTTGTTCATAAGATTAGCTACATCAATCTCAATGCCCTTTTATAATATAATATTTATGAGAGAGATAATTCATTATTCTTAAAAGAAGTAATGAACATATGAAAAAAATTGTGATAGTTAATTGTTTCTTAACATTTAGGTTACGATTCAATAATCTCTATAACAATTAACCGACTATTTAGACTAAACGGTACATTTAACCTATCATGAGCACCCCTACTTTTGGCGTTCAATGCGATGGGATGTTTATTTCTAGCTAGAAACAACAAAAAGTAGCCCGGAATTATGCAAACAAAAAATAATAAATAAAAGTATTAAGTGGTTACAAAGTAATATTTTTTATACTTTTTTTAACTTTTTTATAAGGTATACATATTGCAGACAAAACTATTCAAACTCGATTCTCATAAGATGAACATAATCTTCTTATCTATTAGGACCGTTCATTGGGTTCATAATTATGCAAAAACTAACTTCGAAAATAGTTTCTCAAGGTAATGTTATGACAACTTTTCCTTGAAAGTATTGGTAGCCGTATTATGTCTGCAGATTTTGTGCCGCCATGAATATGATCAAGTGAGATATATAAATATTACACTTTTCTATGCATGTTTGCAAATATAAAATACACAAACGATTGAAAGGAAACGACAATTGAATGTTTAAGGTTTCTTAATAAATCACCTTACATAATATTTTAATGGTTTTTCCATGCTTTTTGACTGATTTTTGCTCATTTGAATTAACATATTTGCGAATCTTTATTATGCCTGAGTCATTAAATAAACAATTGTTTTCTTTAACCTTAACAATAACAAGTTAACTAATACCCCACTTTTATTTAGTCGTTGCCCTTTCTACCTTCCATAGATTGCATGTTGTCCAATATCGAATTTTGTGGGACACTAAGTTATATTCCATTTGCATTATATACTTTGGAGGTAAAGCTTTTGTTAGGTACGTTCATCGGATGACTGAGCTTTAGACATCAAAAGAATACATGTTTGTTTGTTTAAAATAAATGAACCCAATGAGTTTCTCTTGTGAAAAAGAAGACGATATTAAACTTAGGAGATATGGGTTCGAATATTTGTGTGTTCAATGTGCGTTCCTTGTTAAAGGGTTAAGAAAAAGTCTGAGCAGTATACCATGTAATCACACGAGCATGTATATTAAAAAAATAACTCGAAATTTTATGTTCATGTGTTTTTCATGCTTAAAAGTTCTACCACCTCGCATGTTCTTGTATTTCTTCTTCATCGTCATTTCTTCACAGATCATGTCCATTTCCTATTCATCTTCCATGAAATTTCTTCTATTTATAATGTAATTGGCATCTCCATCTTCAGACCTAAATCAAACAAAGAGAAGGATCTGTTGAATTAAAATCCGTAATAGTGGGCACATATGTATAATGTATATTGCTATTTTAAAGTATGACACAAAATTAAGTGACCAATTATGTTAGGCGTGTCATGGGCATTAAAATGTCATGGAAATAAAAGTGTAGATACCATAAGATGTATTTATAATTCGATGAGGGGCAGAGTTATAAATACTTAATATTTGATTTAATAATCAACTATATAAAGAGGTAGTGGTCCCCAAGAAATAGGTTAACTTTTTTTCTCCTCCCCCGTCAGAGAGTTTTACGTCAAGAGAAAACCTATCTTCTTGGAAGATCAATACCAAAGATTTGGATTTCAACATCAAGATTCAAGGTTTTGAGTCTATCGATTAATTGTGCACGCTTCGCAATTGAGTTCATTCAGTTTATTGTTCTTGATGATTTGACATGATAGATCCTGGGTTTAGATTTCATATTTAGTTATGGTTTAATTCTAACAAGTGGCATCAGTGCCTCGTCATGTTGAATCATTGAGAATCAATTGATTTATTTAATTTTGGTTGATTCGTTCTGAAATCTTATTTTAGGTTTCAATTTTGATATGATGTTTGAATTGATTTATGCTTAAAATTTTTAAATCAAAACCCTAAGTTTGACGATAATTGAATCCTTATTATGGTTTAAAATCATTATATTTCGGTGTTTCAATTATGTATTTGGGTGTGGTTTTGATTTCTATGTTGCGAATTCTCTTTAGAATGCAAGACTTTTTTTTTTCAATTAGTCGCACTTTTTTTAAAATTTGCCGACTACTATTGTTAGTATATTAAATTTATTTTAGTTTTTCATGTTCGATAACCCTTATGTTGCTACTGTTGAATTTTGAGTTTAATACCAATGGAAATTTGCGCCTTATAATTGGTTAGAATTCACTAGCAACAGTATAGTTTTGAATGTGGAAATATTGATTTATCATTTAATTTCTGTATTGTTTTTTATTCTTTAGTAATTTCATATAATAATTCAAGTTATGACATATATATTTGAGTTAAAATATATATTCAATTCGGTTTGATCAAAATTTTAGTTTTGATCGTTAGTTATTAAAAAAAGTTTGACTTGGGCTTTGTCGTGGTAAATTTACCGTGACTTGGAAACTTTATAATCATGTTAGCTCTCAAAGCTTTATATTCGGATTAGTCTAATAAATTACGGTTGAATTTATTAAATCTTGTTTAGTTTTGAACAGAACCTTTGGCTTAAATTTATTTCACACTATGCTTAATTATGCCATTAATGTTATCTACGGAATATACATTTGGTTTTGGTTATGGAAAGCATGTCATTAATCTTATGGAATTCATATTCGATTCAGTTTGATCAATAATTCATTTCTTTTGATCACTAGATTATTATGCACATTAAAGTTTCATGCGATCAATATATGAATTATTCATTTATATAATATTTATGTTTTTTGACTTTTAGTTAAAGATTGACTATTTTGAATCCGACTTTAATTTTGGTAAATGCATGTTTAAGGAATTTTTTGAGTAACAGTCAAAGATTTTGGTTTTTCGATTTCTGATAGCCCTATTCAGACAATCTTATGTTGGGTTATTTTGGAAACTAAAGTGTTATCAGAAATTTCAGTTTTGACTGTTACATAATTTTAAATTTGGATATCGGTACTTTATGTTATATATTTTAAGATAAATTAATTGAAACATTAAGTCACCAAAGTGACCTCTCTTGTGGAAATTATTTATTTTAAAATATAAAAGGTTTTTTGCATGTAAGTCGGATTATGTTAATATTAATCGGCCCAAAGGAAGGTTAATAATTAACGTTATTACATGTGCAGTTGTGGTAATAAGCATGTGATAATTATTCAGTTTTATATGTGAGCAATAAATCGGCCCAAAGGGAGATTTCTGTTTGACATGTTCTTATTATCAATGTTTGATTATTGTACCAAGATATCACTTGCAAGTTAATGTTTTGACAAAGATGAAATGTTAATGGAATGTCTGGTATCTTAATATGAGGTTTACCTTTATTCAAATTTATTATTATTTTGGCTATCTTTTAATTTGATTGAAAGATAAAATTAAGAAAAATATTTTGAAACAATTAAATTCATATTTTGGCTTCGAATGTCTAATATTTTAATGGATTAATTGAAATATAATGTCACCAAAGTGACCACTTTTGTGTAGATTTGTTTATTTAAAATATTAAGATAATTATGGGTTTTTGTAATTCATGCGTTTATTAATTGGCCCAAAGGAAAGTTAATATTTGGCCGAATTACAACGACAACTGTGGTGATAAATGTGTGACAATTATAAGGTATTTTATGTGAACAATATGTTAGTCCAAAGATTAATCTATTGTTTGACATAGTTTATTGTCAATGTTTGATTGCTATAACAAGAGTACTGCTTATAGTTAATATTACTGTCCAAAGACTTGATATTAATGTTATGCTTGGTATCTTGAGGGGAACTAGCCATTATTTTGAATTTATTTGTTTACTTATGAATATTTATGTGAGTTTGTTTTTATTTTATTTATTTATTTTTGTTCTATATTTAGGTAATTTATCTTTGCTGTCACAATATCTGTTAAATACATTCTACACTCATGTTTAGTAAAACTAGTTTCAAGGAATAGAAAAGACACTTACATATAGTATTTGGTTGTATGAACACAGACTTTGCACTAAGGGAAGAATAACTTTCACTGCGGTAAGCACCCATAAAAAGAGATTTTGAGAGGAGAAATTGTTCAAATTGTACGAGTCTAATGATCATAAAGAACAACATTCTATAAGCATTTAGGAGCACAAATCTAAAGAGATTACTCATATTAAGGGTTTCCTTGACGAAATTAAGAAATGATTTACCCAAAACATTAAGGTTAAGATGACATCACTTATGCCTTCTTTGATGTCTATGAAGTATAAGGGTCAAGGAAATGTGAGGAAGTACATTATGAAAAATGTTTAATATTGCTTCAAAATTTAAGGCACATAAGATCAAACTTTCTAACAATTGTTTGTTCTTATGATTTTGGTATCGCTTCCTATACAGTTTAACCAATTCAAAATTAGTTACAACTGTCAAAAGGAGAAATAGACTTTAAATGAGCTTATTTCTAATTGTGTTAAAGAGGAAGAAAAGTTGAAGTATTATAAGTGTAAAAGTACTCAATCGGTTAGTGCTCATTTAGTTAGTGTCTCTAAGAATAAGGGCAATAAAAAATATATTAGAATAAAGTTGCTAAAGGTCCTAATCAAAAGAAACAACAATAAGTTACAAAGTATTGATTCTTTTGTATAAGTTAGGACACATGTGAAGAAATTAAACTTCAAAAGTGAGCAACTACTTCGGTTATTTTGAGTGATCCATGGGCTGTAAATTTTATGATCCCACAATAAGGATTATTTTAAGGAGAGGTTTAACATTTTTAGGAGGTTGAGTTTGGAGGGAGAAATAAGGTTAGATACATTGCTATTGAGGGGAAGTTGAATTATAATTTAATTCATACTATCACATTTAATAATGTTTAGGTTTTTACACCTATCATTAATCAAGAAGTGGATCAAGTACCTCAGCAAAACAATGTTGAACAACTCTCATTCAAGATAAGGTAATTGTTTCAGAAGAACAAACTCAACAACCTTAAAAAATAAGTGTCATTAAAGATATCCACGAGAGGAAAGAGAAATACTATTCTAGATTATTACTTTGTATTTATTCAAGAAAATAAGGATAATAATGGAATGATAGAAAATGATTCAATCATTTTTTATCAAATCATAAAAGTTCTGACTCTCAAAAGTGGATTGATGTCATTTAAGAATAGTATAATTTTATGCAAGACAATAAAGTTTAGGAACTTGTCTCATTATATGAAGGTGCAAACCAATTGGTTGTAAATGGATATTTAAAACCAAGAGGGATGCAAATGATAATGTGGACAAGTATAAGGCATGTCTTGTATCTAAAGGATATACTCTAAAAGAAGAAATTGATTTTGTGGAGACTTTCTCTCAAGTTTTATTGAAAGAATCTTTTAAGATAATCATGACGCTTATTGCTTATTTTAATCTTGAGCTACATAAGATGGATGTTACGCTTGTGTTTTTCAATGGTGACATTGAAGAAACAAATTATATGGTACAATCATAGATTTGTGTCTAATGATACAAAATCAATGATATGTAAATTAAAGAAATTCATCTATGAGCTTAAGTTGGACTCTCATTAACGAAATTATAAATTTCATATTGTTTATCTCATTTGATTTTGAGATAAATTTGGTTCACAATTCTATATACTACAGTTCAGTGGGAGTAAACCAAGTGATACTCATATTACTAAAGAAGACAAATTTAGTCTTACTCAATGCCCTAAAAGTAACCTTGAAATTTTAAAAAATATATAAAAGATTCCATATGCATAATCTATTGAGAATTTAATTTATGTTCAAGTATGTATGCGTTCGAATAATGCGTACATTGTTGGAACGTTAGACAGATATTTAAGCAAATCTAGTCTGAACCATTGGATAGCAGCTAATAGGGTTATGAGATATGTTTAGAGAACAAAAAAAATTATATGCTCACATATCGGAGTTCTGGTAAGTTAGAGATCATCAAGTTTACAGACTTCGATTCTATTAGAATATTGATGCAAAAGAATTTTGTCAAATGGGCTGCTAATTATAGATTGAATAGAAAGATCACTTCGGTTATTTTGTGACAATAAATATGCATTCATATATTCTATAAACAATAGGAACACTTTAAATTTGAAGCATATAAATATTAAGTTCCTAGTTGTTAAAAAAATTTGAGTGGTTGTGTGTCTATAGAGCATCTTTGGTACAAACTCCATAATTGCGCACTTATTAAGAACCGACACCCTAGGTCTTTCATGAGCACACTACTCATGTGGGTGTAATGTTATTTAAGGATATTCAGTTTTAGTGGGAGTTTGTAATTTTGAAAAAATGCTCATTCGTTTTAGACACAATTTCGGTTATTCAGTTTAAGGATATTTTAAGATTATTTTCTGCAGAAATAAAGTTCTTTTGGTTTATGCACACTCTAAATTGAAGAAAGTCCGATCTCGCTAAGGTTTAGGAGGACCAGTTGGAAATAGACATGTTTGGTTCACATTTCATGTAATTTTCCATGCTACGCATCCATGATTGATCTATGTCATTTGACTATATTTGTATACGTGACCATTGATGGGTCTTGTCATGATTGATACGACAAAGGCTGCTTTGATCCTATATGGATATAGTTGATGGACGAGATTGTTACAGAATACCTATTATATAATAGCAAATTTTTGAGCTCATAAGGTTATACATTTGTCAGGAAACATATGTTGCCCAAGTGGGAGATTGTTGGATTAAAATTCGTAATAGTGGGCACATATGTATAATGTATATTGCTATTTTAAAGTATGACACAAAATTAAGTGACCAATTATGTTAGGCGTGTCATGGGTATTAAAATGTCATGGAAATAAAAGTGTACATACCATAAGATGTATTTATAATTCGATGAGGGGCAGAGTTATAAATACTTAATATTTGATTTTATAATCAACTATATAAAGAGGTAGTGGTCCCCAAGAAATAGGTTAACTTGTTTTTCTCTCCTTCCCCGTCAGAGAGTTTTACGTCAAGAGAAAACCTATCTTCTTGGAAGATCAATACCAAAGATTTGGATTTCAACATCAAGATTCAAGGTTTTTAGTCTATCGATTAATTCAGGTACGCTTCCGCAATTCAGTTCATTCAGTTTATTGTTCTTGATGATTTGACATGATAGATCCTGGGTTTAGATTTCATATTTAGTCATGGTTTAATTCTAACATGATATTCGCATGGTCAATTAGTTTTCCTATAAATAATTTATCTTGCAGACTATCATCCCGTAAAAGGTTAACATTGCTTTTAAATTTAAAAAGGAAAGTGTGGGGTCCATTTTCAATTTTACATGACAACGTATATGTTTGAGAATAATCGATGTACAAATCATGTATAGTTCTATACACTTTAAGTGAACTAGATTATATATATTTTTAATAATTTTAAGATGATTACAAAATAATACTTTTTCATATATATTCTTGATCCTTCGATGATGCACACACACCTTACAGATAGAGGCGGATCTAGAAATTTAAACTTAGTAGTTCACTCACCGATAATAAATATAATTGTATGTAAGATGAGAATAAATTGAATAAGTCATCAAAAATTACTTAAGATTAGGGATGGCAATGGATCGGACTTGGATCGTATTGTATAAAGTCAAAGTCCAAATTCGATTACTATCGAACTCTAACATTTTTTCGGATTCGGATTTTTTCAATTGGATTTGGATTGGATTTTTTTTGGATCAAATTTTTTCGGATTGGATTCAAATTAAATTGCCATCCCTAGTGTTTACCCAAGTCTGAGGAGTAGATCCGAGAGTTTTAGCGTCTTTAGGGTATATTGTGATCCGAGAGTTTTAGCGTCTTTAGGGTATATTGTGTTTTGACCTTATAATTTTTTAAAATAAAATGGAAATAATGAAATCATTCAAAAATATGAAATTACTAAGAAAATTGTATAATAATACGAAAATAATAACTTTAGTAGAAAATTATGGGGTAGCAATAACTAAAACTGAAGGTTTTCATAAATAATTTTAAATAGATTTCAATGAGTTTAATGTTAATGAAGATACTAATTACATATCTAACATTAAAATATAATTATAAATATGTTTACATTTATAAATTTGTGTATCAGATTAATTAATAATTTTTTGAATCAGATTAATTAATGATTTTAAACGAAGTACTCTTGTGTTAACGAGGGTATACATGCAGTTTGGGAGAAGGAAATGACTAAATTGATGTCTTTTTTAAATATTAAGTGTTAAATTTATTAGATTAGTTTGAATTAAGACTAAATTGATAGAATATACAAGTTTCGAGGACTAAAACTGCTATTATACCATATTGTTATATGTCCATTTGTATTTTAACGAGGAGTGACTAAAACTTTAATCGAGTGACTTAATTGTAACTTTTAATAATTGAGTGACACAATCGCAACTTTATTAATAATTGAGTGACATCTAATGTAGTTTATCCAAATTTTTTATGGAAGGTCACTTGACCTACCATGACCTATGGTAGATACGCCCATGCTTACAGACAAAAAGATTTGAACCTGGGATAAACATCATTCTTTTTTCTACTAGGTCCACTCGCTGGGTTCAATGAGTTTTTAAATATTAAGGGTTAAATTTATTAGATTATTTTGAATTAAGACTAAATTGATAGAATATACAAGTTTCGAGGACTAAAACTACTATTATACCATATTGTTAAATGTCCATTTATATTTTAACGAGGAGTGACTAAAACTTTAATCGAGTGACTTAATTGTAACTTTTAATAATTGAGTGGCACAATCGCAACTTTATTAATAATTGAGTGACATCTAATGTAGTTTATCCAAATTTTTTATGGAAGGTCACTTGACCTACTATGACCTATGGTAGATACGCCCGTGCTTACAGACAAAAAAATTTAAACTTGAGATAAATATCATTCTTTTTTTTACTAGGACCACTCGCTGGGTTCAATGAGTTTTGTTTTAAAACTTTACAATATTATGTTGATGTCTAATTCATCATGAGTATATAAAATTATATATCCTCGATGTATCAATATTAATATTATTTTTAGCCATATTGGATTTCGTTTTGTTGGATGTATGCGGTACATTAATTGAATTGTTAATTTGTTCTTTTCTTTCTGTTGGTGCAGACAGAAGGATTTTGGAATATGGATATTATAATTTTTTTTCTTTTGGTTTATTTTCAGTGCAATCCATTTATTATTAGTAAATTAGGTGATATCAAATATTAAAAATGAAATTATTTATATTTACTTTTAAATACTTGTGATGAGATGACATTATGATCTGGTTTATTAACCATGTGTATAGTGTTAGTTTGCATCATTTTTTTTTTCATTTTCTTCATACATATATATTGATATTACTTAATTTATGGAATGTTCCGGATTTATATTTGATGTATCATTAATATATGGATGAATTAGGGATAAGAATCTTCTGTCATTTTCGGTATTTTTTTCTATGTCCAACTACTAAAAAATTAAATTTTAAGCCTTAACTTTAAATTTTAAATCTTAAACTATAAACCTTAAACCCTAAAAAATACATCTTATCCCTAATTCTCTAAACTCTAACCATAAACCCTAAACCTAATTTTTTAGTGCATGATATAAAAAAAGCACCGAAAAAGGACAGAAGATTTCTATTCACGAATTAGGATCTTTTAGCTCATTAATCATGTACAAAGGATTTTTATTTACAAGTCGTTTAATAAAAAAATTTTCTCGTTAATGAGATGAGATGATAGATTTTGGTTCATTGATGATATATGCGATTCATATACTGACAATATATCAAACAAAAACTATATATCTACCAACTTGCTGAACTCGTGAGGTATAGTTTCATGCAGCGATTGCAGGATAAGAGAATAATGAGGAAGGGATCATAATGTAACAAAATCTATCGAAGATTCAGCTCGGTTTGGAGTTTTCTGCCTTGTTTTAAAGTTTTTGGTATTTGGCAATAGCCATAAATCAAGGGATCAGTTGGGTGTACATATCTCTCTTGCTCAGCCTCTACTTGGTTTGCGTTATCCCTATCATGAATGTCCATTTTCTGCCTAAACTTCCTACGAAAAATATTCATATCATTTGTAATAATCATATGAATAATATATTCTATTATTTTAGTCGTAAAATATTGATCAGCTGTTTTTAGCTTCTTTTGTTTTTTTTTTTGTGAGTAGTTTTGTATGCAGGGTATGAGCACGTTTTCAAAAAATTAAAATTAATTAAAAATAAATAATACTTACAAAAATTGAATGTAATGATAAGATATATTTCTCTTATAATGACAAAACTTAGGATTAAACTTAGTGAGAGGGACAACCTTGAATATTGAACATGAACAGTCTGAAATAGACATAAAAGATACTAAGAAAAATAATTGAACTGACTAAGCTTCTGAATCAAAAAGAAGAGAACTAACCAAGCTAAACTTAGATTCTTATAAACACAAAATCATATAACTGCTACAATTATTAAGGTATAAATGAACAGAGCATTCGACGAACTGTTCGTGAACTGTTTATGTTCACAAACAAACTCGTTTATGTTCGTTTATAAACTCATTTATGACCTCGTTTATGTTCGTTTATAGGCTCGTTTATATTCGTTTATAACCCGAAATTCAAGGTATATAAATCCTATTATAACCCCAACCACCCTGTTCCCTTCTATTATTTTTCCATTTTAATTCCGACGTTCTAACCTAAGTCTCAATCTCCCTCTCTAGTTCTTCCCCTTTACCAACTCGAAATTGGCTTTCCCTCTGCACCACCGAATCATCCACATCCCCTCACGCCGACTACCTCACAACAACTTCCACCCTTCGAATCAAGTAGGAGCCCAGTTCGGCCTGTATGAGTTGGGTCGACTTACCAGGTTGACTCAGAGGAACCATAAGAATTCGTTCTTCAAGGCTTGCTTCTATTCTGATTCAAGCGATGGGTCTGAGTGCAAACCCGCTGTTGAAGTCGAGGAAAAAGGAAAAAGGAACCGAGTCAGAGTACGAGTCTGTTTCGAAAGCATCGTCGGCAAATGTATTTTCTCCCATTTTATGTGATTTTTTTGTGGTTTTCTCTAACGTTCTCTGTGAAGTTTTTATGATTTCTCCTAACTTATATCTCAGCCGACTATGGATGTGTTCTCTTCCTTCTTTGATTCTCAATCTAGAAGCAACTGGAGTTACGATACTCTCAAGAATTTCCGCCAGATATCCCCGTCGTTCAAGCTCATCTCAAACATGTAATCTTCGCTAAAACTAGTTTTTTTTTCTATTTTGAGAAGCATAAGGAAGTAAATCATGGTGTGACATTTTAGATTAATTTTTATGAATTTGTCGTTGATTTGCTATTTAGTATTTTATATTTAGAATTAGGGTGAGTATTCGATTGAAGTGAGTTCTCTATTTTTTAGCATGACTTTACAATTGATTTCTAATACAATTTGTTTATCAACTGTTTTTCTTGATTATCTAATTTGAGCATTTCTAATTTGCTTGTTTATTTGACCTTATGTTGTGCACTGACTGCCTCTGCTGTGGGAGCTTATCTCCATATCCTTTGGAACATTGGTGATTACCTCACCACATTCTGCAGCAAAAGTGAGTTTCTCTCTTGAAGACACCGACAGCGTTCGAAAGAGCTTCGATTGGTCCTCTGATTGATTTGGCCATCCAGATTGACCCAAGGTATCTCTCCTATATCAATGTGTCGAAACACATTAATTTTGATCAAGTTATAATTGTAGTAATTATGTGTTACCTTGAAGATGTTAATATTATGATTACACAAAGAAAATAATAATTCATATTCAAATCTCTCTGATATTTCATAAGCTAAGGGTCCTTCCCATACTGGTGGATGACAATGCTTAATTTTTTTGTTTTACTTTTATCATTATATAGGCCCATGAATCTCTTTTTGGTTGTTGCTTTGTTTGTTTCCAATTATGAATTATGGTGTATTTTTCTATTATGATAATGTTCTTGTAGTTGCATTTGTGGGAACAACATTGACCTTCACATATTTTTCAGGAGCTGTTATGTTAGTAAGGCGCTGAGAGTTCTTTTACCTCGATAGATTACTTTCATCTGGTTTGTCGATGCTTCTATGGCTGCATTTTATTTCCTCCATCTTTGGTGGATGTTTCTAAATATCTTTTTTCTTTTGAGTTCTTTCACCTCGGTGGCTTGCTTTCATCTAGAGTTCTATGAATCCTTTTTTTAAGGTAAAGGGGTCCTCATACACCGTCATGAAAGTTCGGAACTCTACAAACTTAAAATCATGTGATTTATTTATTCTCTTTATGAACTGATATTGGTTGAAGGTAGATCTATGCTTCATGTTAGGCGATAAAGCTTATTCCATTCTACAGTGCATGCAATGTTGTTTCTAAATATTCAATTTTTTATGTACATCTAGTTTCTTTAATTTGGATCAAAAATTGGATGTGAAAGTCTGGCTATTTTAACATATGTTTCCATCTAGTTTTAAGTTCTCTTTAAAATGCATATGAATAAATTATTAGGTTGATAAGACTTTCATAGCATGCAGTACTTTAGCAATTTATTTCATGAAACATTGATATCATCTATATTTTGTTTTGTTTTCCTTTATATTTTGTTGTTGTTGTGGATGTTATATACGTTCAGGACATAAGTTTCATGTTGTTGGTGGTGTTTATTTAGTTTTTTTGTTTGTTAATATTTCTAAACATATAAACGAACGTGTTTGCGAACGATAAACAATAATGTTCGTGAATGATAAACGGACATAAATGAACATATAAATGGATGATAAGCGAACGTATAAACGGATGATAAATGAGCATATAAACGGATATGTTTGCGAACATTAAACGAACCGAGTCTGAACACACCAAAAAAATAAATGAACCGAGTGTGAATATGATGCTGAAAATTTAAATGAATACGATATGAGTTTAAATACCTTCAAAAATAAATAAACGAACACGGATGTAGTTTTGTCTGTTCAAGTTCGGTTCATTTACACCTCTAACAATTATTTTAGACACTGCATTTGAGGGCAAAAATTATGGTGAAACACTGCTTCATTCGGTAAACAAATTTGAACTGTAGTAATGGATATTCCAAATTTGAGCAATGTCTTTTTATTTGAACTAAAATTTGGGCAGTGTCGAGGGAATAAGTGTGAGTGAAATTACATACTCCAAATCTGAACATATATTTTTTATTTTGAAAACTGTGAAAAATTAGATAAACAAATGCAGTGAATGAGAAGTTGGCATGCTGATGCTGTAGTTGTTTCCATGGGAAACAGAAGCATTACTTTTACCTATATCTGAAAAAACCTGAGAAAGAAATGGAGACAAAGAACTCATCACTTTATATGTAATTTTTAATTTTTCTAGGTTTCGAGAATAGAATTTTCTGGACAAATTTTAAATTTAATCTTAATCCTACTTAGAGGAGAGGGGAATGGAGCTTTAAGGGAAAGAAGGGGTGTGCTTCTAGTCGGTCTAGAACACATGACCTAAGAAAATATGGTGAAACAAAGATGAATAGCTTGACCAACTGGTCAAATACTTGCTCGAGAATAGAAATTATAAAGCGAGATATTAAAGAGAAATAATGAGGGAGATTTTTTGAATTACAAAAGATATTATTGTATTTTTATTAGAGTGTGATTGGCCACTACATAATATTATGTGAAACAATAACCTTCCTAATAATTATGCCATTTGTAATTATAAAGCACTTTAATTTTTTTAAATAGTGTTAAGGTGATTACAAGATGATATCTCTTCGTACATATTTTTAACTCTTTGACAAGTATACACCTTGTACTCAAAGTGATTTGAATTTGGTTATCCTAGGATGAATATCACTCGCTTTTCCACTGGTTCTACTTGTTGGGTTCATAAAGTATTTTTTAATTGAAAAAAGTATAAGGGAACAAAGATGAGCAGTTAGGCCAACAGGTCAAACGTGCTTGATCATAAAGTACTTTAATTCTTTAAGCATATTATACTAATAGATGTAATTACATCTTATATTTTGAGTCACGTTTGATAATATAAATTGTAACTACACAGCTAAATAGGTATTAACTATAAAATAAAATTAATTATTATAAAAATAAATCTAACTATTTGTTTTTATTTAAAAATGCTACTAACTCATTGAAGAGTGTTAATGTGTGTTTTTTTCTGTAGAATTTATATTAGTAAACTATTTTTATTAGAATTCAAATGCTTTTAAAACTTTGAATGAATCTAAGATATTTCTAAACAAATAACAAACTATTTTGACATATTTTTTATACCTTTTGACTCACCAAATGTAAAATTAGGATGCATGCATGTTAACAAATTTAGATATGTTCACAAGATTAATTATAATGACAATTCAGTTTTAAGCATTAATAAAAGGAAAATATTTTGATACACAAACTTGCGTAAATTTTAGTTTACACAACTCTTGTAATTTTAGGGTTTAGGGATTTAGGTTGTGGTTTAGGGGTTTAGTGTATAGGGTGTAGAAATTAAAATTTATGGTTAGAATTTAGAGTTTAGGGTTTAAGGTTTATGTTTTAGGGTGCTAGGGTTAGAGTTTTAGGTTTTAAATTTTATAGCTTAAATATGAAGGATCGTGTAATTTTTTTATACAGCTTGTGTATCAATCATTGATAAAAACGGTTACAAATAACATTAGTCAGTCATGACACATGTTATGAACAACAACAACAGCAGCAACAACAACAATAATAAGCGTAAACTACATCAAATACCATCAAAATTTTAAGTGTATCGATTATACTACTAAACTAAAAATTGAGAGTGTTTTAGCATTGAACTTTGGTTTATGTTTCAATTATACCATTGAACCATTAAAATCTCACCATGCCATCTCATGTTGACCGTTAAGATCTGTCAATGTCATCAATTTTAATAGTTCAATGGTATAATTGAAGCCTAAACTAATGTTCAGTGCCAAAATACTATTAATTTTAAATTCAGTGGTATAATTGATATTAAACTTAAAGTTCAGTGGTATCTAGTGTAAAAAAATTTACACATTTGTGAAAATTGTGACGTGAGAGAAGATGATAAATTTTATAAAATTTGAAAAGTGTAATTATTAGAATGATTTTGTCAATTTTGACCCTCTACTAAAAATTAATGAATGTGATTAGAGGGTTCTAATTATACTCAATTCAATGGTGCTAACCATCACAATAGTTAATTAAACATGCCACAGCCCTGCAACTACATCAGCATTCAATTATCGAGTGGCCTTGTAATCCACCTAAATGAAGCTTAGTTGCTTTTTGGTAACGGTGAGTAGTGAATTTTTATTCACTCCAATGTTTTTTGAACAATTATTCACTCCAATTTTAAATAAATGAGAAGCAATAAATATTAGTTAGCTCAGTTCATACCTGTAATCATTTATTTTTATCCAAGTTGTAAATATTATAATAATATTAATTAGTTATAGTAATTATTATATATGTATTAGTATGTATATAAGTACGTATGGTAATGTATATTTAAACATATGTATGTGTGTGTGCATGTGTTAGTATATGTGTACGTATTATGGTAATTATATTATTGCATGTATATATATAATGTGTGAATTAATATTGCATTTTATATAATGTATGCATGTATATGTGATATGTTCGTATGTATGTGTTAATATGTGCATAGTTATATATATATATATACACATTATATGGGTATAGGCCATTAGTGTGTTAATATATATGTGTTTATGTATGTGCATATAATGTTCATTTGTATGTATGTTTGTACGTGTACGCATATATATATATATATATATATATATATATATATATATATATTATAGTGTTAAATGGGAAACAGATCAGATATAATATAAAAACCCAAATATTATAAGTGTCCAGTCTATTTACAATTATAAACCCAAATGTTTAATTACATAAGGCCCAATCGGCCATGCCCTAACCCAACTAAAAACCCTAAAACATATATCTGATACAAAAAACCCTAATTCCCTTTTATTTTGCGCAGCCAAGGGAGAGCCGTTGGATCAAATCTTGATCCAACGGCTATGATCGACTCGAGCTTATCCAACTGGCGTGAGTGAAGAACACGCGTAGATCGTCCACATTCTCACGCGAGACCAGTCGTCTTCCACGTGCCACGATCAGGTGCTGCCACATTATCTCGCATATCGTATCCAGGCCATTCATCTTTGAGTGATCTCAGCCATTGGATCAGATCTGATCCAACGACAGAGATTAAATATGGCCAAAATGATTTCTCACCCCGATGGTAGCCACTCTGTCGTACTGCCACCGTACAACCACCGCCATGACTATCTACAAAAAGGACAAAAAGCATGGGACAAAACCAATCACAACAAGCAATCAGAGAGTGGTTTTTTTCTATCACATGTAAATGGATCTATATATCCGAACAACCAAAAAAATCTTGTAATTGGGATTCATCATCAATAATACCACAAAAAAAACAACAAAAGAAGATTTCAGTGGTATTTCCTTCTTCCGCTTTTTGTATACTTATTTCGAAATAAAAATATAATAATAAATAATAACAATACAAAGGGTTTGTGTCTTACCCTCGTCGCCGGGAGATCTCTCTTTCCCGGCGATAAGCTCCGTGTGTTGAGCCGGTCAAGGGGGATGTTTTTGGTCTCGGTTTGTATAAAAATAATTTTTTTGCTTCAGGTTTTCCTAGATCTAGGTAAATGAGGGATCGATTCCTCAAATCTGAGGTTGGATTCGGGTTTTAGCGAAGATGGGGAGTCGTTTGGGGGGTATTTTATGGTTCGTCTTTGCCGGCGAGCGGCGGCCGACGACTGGTTTCTGGGTTTCATCCTAGATTTGGATGAATGTTTGGTTTTTAGGGTTTGAAACACAGAGGATTTGGGAAGGATATTAAACGTTTAAAAAATGTGTAAAAGATTCAAAATCTGGTTTTTTGGTAGGATTTATAGAGTTTTCTTATTTTAAAAATAGGATAATTGCGCACTAAGGACCTCCGTTCTCCCCAACTCTTCACTTTGAGTCTGCCCCTTGGTATAATTACAATCCCAGTCCCCTTTTCTTTTTGAAATCTCTCAATTTAACCCCCCAGTTAAATGGATTCCGATTTCAAATGGTAAAATACGCCTTTAGTCCTTTCGCGTTTTTGGTATTTTCAGATTAAGCTTGCCGCATGGGTTTATTACACAATTGGTCCTTTCAAGTTTATTTCAATTTATGATTAAGTCCCTAAATGTCTGTTTTTTTGTTTAATTTCTAAGCACTCTGTTTTTATTTCATTTTATTGTAGTCCCATTGTGTGATTTAAATTATGTTTTTTTTTTGTTTTCTAGTATGATTACACTGCTCTCTAGTGTTTTAGATGTTTTTATTTTATGTTTTTACATGCGTATTTACTTGTGGTATCATGCTTCTATGTTAATTTATCTATTCGTATTATATGCATGTTTTTTTATGTTTAATTTAATTTGCATATCATGTCCGTGTGTTAGCATGTTTCTTTTTGTGTTTGTTTTGTGTATTATGTTACATATTAATTTATGGCATGTTTGGGTCTCGTAAATATCATGTTTTTAGGTCCATTTCATATTGGTGTGGTAATTTTGTACATTAATGTTAATATCATGCCCTTATTATGTGTGCAAATTGTGTCATATGTTAAGAATTAAGTTTTAGTTTTTTATATGTTAGCACGTTGTTTTGATTCATTAGTTTAAAATCATATTATATGTATGTCATGCATTTTTTGCATTTGTGTTCTTTATATGTTCAAGCATGTTGTAGTTAATTTATTTAATGTTAGAAGCATGCCTTTTCTTTTTCCATATTCATGTTTATGCCTTGTTTTTATTATCGTGATATGTTATGTTCGTGTTTTTTTTTTATCATTTTTAGTAAATTTTGTGATATTCATGTTTTTGATTATTGTATTTTAAATACCATGTCAATGTATAATACGTTTTCTAGGATTGCATAACGGAATATTATTTGTCATTGCAGTGCCCTTTTATTCGAGCGTAAACATGGCTAGTATCAAGCGCAGTGATGGTGGTCTATCAGTTTACTCTTGAATAACGGGGCCCTTAAAATTTACTCGCACTTATAACCAAATTTTAATTTAATCGTCACTTTAATCCAAAAAGTCCAATATTAATAAAGTGGTAATTATTAAAGTACCAATTTTGGGCGGTGTGGGGGGTGCTAATCCTTCCCCATCCGTAACCGACTCCCGAACCCAACATTTTCAAAATCTCTGGTTTTATGGTGCCCGACCAACCTTAGTGGCCGGTGGCGACTCAATTTTTTATAAATAAAACACGGTTTTTTTCTAAAACCCTACATATGATTTTTTAAAATACCTGAAAGGCCTTCAAACACCCTTAAAACCTCATTTTTTTAGCGAAGAAGAGATCGCTACAATACCAAACTATTAATTTACCTCTGTTGATGCTTAAAGTTGGTGAGCACCGAGTGAGGCGGTTTCAGGAGGTTCATCTCGATTAGTTTGGACAGAGAGCCATGATCATTATAGTGGTCGAAATGGGGAATGAAGAGAGAAAGGTAGGAGATGAGAGTTTTTCCCTTAGTTGTTCTCTCTGGTCTTACGATTATTTATAAACTCTGGTACTATTCATAAGGGGATGGAGCCAGACCTAGTGATAGCTATTGACGGGTCGGCATGGTTAGGCCTAGTTCTTAAGCAATAGGCTTTGCAATCAGGTCAAGTAGGTGAGGCAATATTCATGATAAAGTTCTGCTCCACAAGACTATGCCAGTTGTTAAGTGTGAAAAAGTACTACATTTTCTACCTTTTTACATATTATTATTTAAACTTAGGCTCATTTAGTTGCATTTGTAGTATTTCATGCATAAATCCATAGTCATTCCATTTATTGGGCTTGGCCTTGCATTTAGTTGTTTTTGTGGAGAAAATGTTGTTGCTTTTACTCATATTATTGTTTAGACGAATTGCCGAGCCAATTGTCGAGCTTTGATAAATACAGAATTTTCTAGAATCATCCATTATCCTTATCATTATCACATGGGATAAAGCCCAAATTCAAATTTAAAGATGTTGGAGATAAAGATAGAGAGATTATCCCCTCAATTTCAAAATTCAAATGGAGATCTCCACCTCTGTATAAACGCAACACATCTTCAACATCAACAACAATGTATTGAGAGAGAGATCGAAGCTAGACCGAGATCATGAAGAGCAGGATCGGATCTTGGAAAAGTTTATCTTCTTCAGATTTCTATTTCTTTTCTTTTCTATTTTGAATACTCGATGTTTGAGTTTTATTCCTTGTTATTTCTTCTAACCCAACTATGAACTAAATTAAGTTGGCTTGGGTTATTGGGTTTTTGGTGTTTGTGATCGGAATATTTAGGTTTTGGTTTTTAATTCAGTAAATCAATTGTTTATCCATTATCGGTTCGTTATTTAATTTCAAGTGAGCTCGAGAGAAAGACTTGGATGAATATGTTTATCTAGACTAGAGAGAGTTAAATTTACGAAACAAATAGGATACAATTTCTATTTAAACAACCGTTGGTGGAAGGTAATTTGCCTTAGAGATAATGAGTGAATTTTAGCGACTAAGAAGAGTGCATTGATCGAAGTTGTCCACCCAGGTTAATACAGAGATGTTTCATAGAGACATGCACAATCATTAGTTCTTTGGTTAAACATTATTCAAAGAAATTGAAGAACACTTCGTCGAACAATTTATTGCCACGACAACTCATTCAGAAACTACACCTTTACGTTCAATAACCTAGCCAAATCTCTCAAATCGGTTTTCTCTTTCACTTATTCATTTTCTCTTAGACTTAGTTATTTTTACTTGTTTAATATCACCATTTATCATAATCAATTCTATTTCCTTTTAGTGCGAGAAGCTAAAAGTCAAAGTTTCACCAATCCCTGTGGAGATGATCTTAATCTGTACTATTACTTGCGACGTGTTCACTTGCATCGTTTGCGTTGCACTTAAATCACGCAATAAGCTTTTAGCACATTTTTTGGGGAATAGGCAATAGCAACTTTATTTTTATTTTCTTGCGCCTTTGTCTTTTCATTTATTTATTTTTGTTATTTGTTTTAAGGGGCCATTTTTTTGGTTTTGCATATGTACATGACCAGATCGAGACCAAAAACACAAGACTACCCACTTGAATCTAACGAGTTTTTTATAGAAGAAGAAGAAGATAGCTAAGAGCAGATATGGCAGATCCACCTATTGATCTAGTTAGTAATCCGATTACCCCCAAGAATCCAAATGCCTTCGGCAATCAGAATGTCGCAGTAGAAGGCAATGTAGCTCTAGCCGAGCAACCTGTTCATGTACGAAACAAGCCCATCTGAGATCACTTACTTCCAGACCTTGGCGATCTCAATCCAGGAACTTTCACTCTTAATATTCAAGCCACACACTTTGAATTGAAGTCAGTGATGTTTAATATGCTCAATTCAATCGGACAGTTTAGTGGCTCAACAACTAAAGATGCTAGACAACATTTGAAGTCTTTCTTAGAAGTTTGCAATTTTTTCAGACAAAAGGGAGTCCATGAGGATGTCCTGAGGCTAAAATTATTCCCCTATTTAATTAGGGATAGGACGAGAACATGGCTGAATAGTATATCATCTAGATCTTTAAAATCTTGGACATATCTATGTCAGAGTTTTCTTATCAAGTTTAATTTTACAAATATGACTGATAAATTGTGTAATGACATTACTTCTTTTCGTCAAACAGATGACGAATCCATGTACAAGGCTTGGGATTGGTATAAAGAGCTTTTATGCAAATTTCCCATGCAGGGATTCAGAGAATGGACATTGATGCTTGTCGAACAGTGATGCATTTTAGAGCAAGTATACTCGTCAAATCAAGTAATAAAGTGATAGAGTAAAGTGTCAAACCCATGAGAATTGGATCAATAACTACAAAGTTATCGAACTTAAGAATGTGTTCGCAAGTATTGGATAATGTTGATTTATACGAACTAAAAACAATTAAAGTAAAAGAAATTATGATTAAAGATAAACAAATGTTACAACAAATAATAGATGATTACGGAAGCTGGATTTATTGCTAAAGATATATTCTTGATTACTTTTTTCAATGCTATTGTGAATGACAATACATGTCTGCGTAAACCATTAATATCTTTATCTATTCGATAGGATTTTCTAAGGAACTTTTGACTCTCTCAATGCGTAAAAGTTAATAATATTGGAGTTAAGGTGATACATGTCTGCGTTAACCCTAACAACTCCACTATTTGTTTATGAACTCCCTTTTAGTACTTGAAACCCTAAACTTATGTCTAAGCTGTATTAGAACAAAGTTAACAACTTAGCTCTATTGTTCATGTTTGTATAACCTAACTCTCTCGATATTAAGCCACAAATCTATAGTTATAAGGCCTTTTTTGATAACTCTTACAATAACTACGCATGAATAATAATGAATAGAATAGATAAAGGGAAAACAACTATAGCATTAAAATAAAATAATCAAAACATAAATTCCTGGGAAGCAATAAACCTAACTAAAATATTTAGCTCATGTCTGAGCCTAAAACATCCATAATAAAAATAAAGTATGACAATTTATCAAGCAAGGGATAGAAAAGGGTCAAGCATCCTCGAAGATCTTCTTCCGTGTTCTCCAGTTGTTGCTGTAGGTCTCCAACTCCATCAACCTCTCTCGATGGCGTCAGTCGTGTGGAGATTTCTCTAGCTTTGACTTTGGTGGTTCTCTGCAAGCTAAAGACTAGGATTGTTCTCTAAAATTGCTTTCTCCTTGTAGCGACCTCTTTTTTTGTTGTTTTGAAAAATTTAATGAGTCGTTCAAAATTCAGATTCAGGGTCGCTAGGAAGGAAAAATATTTTTCTTTTTGTGTTTTGAATTTTTTGTTGTTTTTTGAAAAGTTTTGAAAATTGGGGAATTTTGGTTAAAAACTTGGTTTTGTTTTGAAAATGAAGAGTTGGAGTCGCCACCGGCCACTAAGGTAGGCCGAACACCATAAAGCTATAGATTTTTTTGAAAACATGTTCGAGAGTTGGTACGTGTGGGGAAAGATTAGCACCCCCATCAAGGCCGAAAATCGATACCAAAACAGACGTTGCTTTTAATCGATGGAAATTATTTAAATTTAAATAATATTTAATTAACCATTCTTAATCGAATATAAGCTTTAGTCGAACAGGATTTAACAATTTAGTGGGTTCAAATTAATTGTTTGTTTAATTAATAAGGGTGACTGTACCTCAGATCGTATATTAAATCGACATCGAATAAGACCGACTACCGTGTTAATTTACGATTCGAATTGAGTACATCACCTATATGCATGATGCAAACGATTAAGAATGATGTTATGAATTGTCAAATTTTATTCATTTTAATATTTACCTTCAGGCGATAAGAATTAATTCAAATTTTTGGTCTATATCCATTAAGCCAAGATTATGACCAAAATAATCGAGTTAATAATTAATTATCTCCTTTTTGTAGGTTAGATTCATTAATTAATTAACATGGTGGGATTAAATTAAGGGTTAAATGAATGCCAAATTAGAGTATGTCACAAAAAATGATCAAATAAAGGAAATAAAGATAAATGCGAGAAATAAATACTCAAACAAAATAAATAAATGCAGGAATTAAAAAAAAATCCGAAAAAGGTCCAGATCGAATAAAAAGGGTGCATAAAATAAATATAGAAAATAAAAAGCAGAATTTAAATGCGAGAAAGTAAATTGCGGTAACTAAATTGCGTGAAAGTAAACGCGAAAATTTAAGCTACACTAAACGGGCCATAAATAATACGAGTCATCTCTCGTTGCGGGTACAAGAAATTAAATAAAGAAAATAAAAAAAACCAAATATATAAATAATATATAATACTTACTATAATATAGATAATACTATAATATATAGTAATAATATATAATATAGTATAATATAATATATAATATATACTATAATATAAATAGTATAAAACTATAGTGTATATATATGACATAATATATAACATATTATAATATAGGTATATATAATATCAAATGTATATAATATAACATATAGTAAATATATATATAAAAGAAGGGATCGAAATGCAAAAATACCAAAAAATAAGGGGTAGATTCGAAAGAAACAAAATATAATAGGGTGAAATTAAAAGAGCAAATTAAAGTGAAGGACTAAATCCCATATTAAACCATCAAAATCAGACCGATATTGTAACAATAAGGACAAAATTGACTGTTTTCTAAAAAGGCAGGGACTGCAAAAAAGATTAAAAATGGGCGAAGGGTTTAAATAGGTAAATATCCCGTTTTTCAAACCGAGTATAAAAGTCACTTTTTTATAAACACAAATCATTTTAAACCTCACCCAAAAAATGGATCAAAGACCAAATCCTCTTTTTCTCTGAAATGTTCTTCAAAGTTCTTGAGGATCCCATGAACGTCGCCATGGTTTCCAGAAATCGGTGGCTCCTTCTCCGTGCCCCGCAGTGCCGACTGCCGCTCCCCGGCAGCCGACAAACCTAAAACTTAACAACAAAAAATTCTCTCATTTTTCTAATTTCGAAACCAAACCCTGATTTTCGAAAATAAGCCTTGAAACCTTTGAAAGCCCAAAAACCGAGAATAAAATCCTCCTTATTTCTTAAAAAAAACTCTTTTAAAAACCCAAAAATTTAAAACCTAACACACGAAGAAGAAGGGGCAAGAACACTAGGGACCATTCATCAGTGACCCCCTCATTGGCCGTGAAACAACAACAACCTCAAACTCAAATGGTAAAACCCTAACCCTTTTTTAAGTTTAAAAAATAGAAAAGCAAAAAGGAATACCTTTTGAGAATTTTTGTGTATATTGCTCTAGGAAAAAGACTTCACTTTTACATGAATCCATTCCAGCTTTTATAGCCGATTTACATAGAGTTTTTAAGAAAAAATAAATAAAAATACAAATATCAGATTGGCTCTGAATGTTTTGAAATCCTTTAAAAATTTGTTGGCATGTGGTGTGTCTGAGTTTGTTGTTTGTTAGCATTGTAAGTGCTATAAGGGAGGGGGCAGGAAGGATGCATGCGTGGCGACATGGCAGGGCTGTCGATATGGTCTGTGACGTGGCAGTGAGGTAAAGGTGACATGGTCGAAAGCTGGATGGTTGGGGAGGCCAAGGGACACTAGGAAGCTTTTGGAAAGTTTTGGAATAGGGATGTGAAGAGGCGACGATTGAAGGCTAGGGTTGAGAATTAGGGTTAGGCTTAGGTCAGGTATCTAGGTCTGCACAGTTGGCAAATGGGTTGGGTATGGGTTAGTTCAATTTGGGTATTAGTTTAGTTTGTTTGGGACAGTTGTACTGGGATAAAGGGTAGGCAGATTGGGTTAGGGTATTGGGTCTGGTAATAGGGTGTAATTTGACATTTTGTTAATAAATGGATTTTTTGGATTTTGAATTTAATTTTTTTGGATTTTTAATTTAACTATTCAAATTAAGGCCGAACAAAAATTGTAATACCCCGAAATTTTCTAAGTGGTTCAAGAGTCATTTATTACTAAGTTAAGAGCTTAAAAGTTAACTTAGTGACTAAAATGAAAAAAATATAAAAGTTAGGATTTCTTTAATTATGGACTCTAGGAAAGGAATTTCTGAGAATTAAGAGTACAATGTGATAGAGAGCAAGCAAAATAGGGTACTTGTGAAGTTTGGTTGAAATCCGATGAGAAAAGAATAGGTTTTTGATGAAATATTTTTTATTATATAGATAAGTAGTACTGGTTACAGGAAGTTGATCTGCATAACAAGATTTCTGGTAATGGATTTATGTGGAAATCCATTTTTATCAAATAATTAGGGGATAATTTGGATATGCAGATACTAGGGGATAATTCGAATAAAAATGCAGTACAAGATATTGAATTTAGATCGAACTGCAAAGTTAAGCAGGCTCAGGTCATAGGATGGGTGACCTTTTGGGAAGGTCTCATGTCAGTAATTGAGACTGATAAAAAGGAATCAGTTCAAGTTAATATTACTCGTATGAATATCAGATAAAAGATTATCAAAAGAAATTTATCCGATAAAGATTTCAGGTAAATTATCAGTATATTGGGTCGAGTCAAAATTTCAAGATTTTGATTTTTAAAAAATTATGGAATATTTTGTATGTCAAAAATATTTATTTATGGAGATCAGAATTATGAGAATTTCAGATTTTACCTGATAGTTTGGAAAATGAAAATCGTAGAAGTGGTTATCGGGTAATCGGATCGAATTGGAATTTTAAAGACAGTTCTATACTATTTTATGAATATTTTAATGTTTCTAGTTGGATTTCAACTAGGCTTGGTTACAATTTTACAAGATGACAATTTTGAAAATAAGAATATAGTTGGAGGGTTAGTTGGACCTAGGAATTAAATGAATTTAATATTCATTTAATTGAAATACACGTGGCAATATAAGATAAAAGATGAACAAAAAAATGTTCATCTTTCTCCTATAATTTCGAAACCAAGGGGAAAAAGACACAAAAATTTCCAAGGCAATTTTGAAGGCTTTAAGGCTAGAATCAAGGTATGTCGCTTTGAGAAAAATTAATCTATGCTTCATGCTCTTTCTTTTGATAGTAATTTTGCATTGTGATATGAAGAATTGCTTATGATATTGATGAGAGAGAATTTAGGGTTTCAAGTTCTATGATGAGATTGAAGTTTGATTTAAGCAAATCAAGTGTTATGGAGTAGAAATCAAGCTTAGAATTAGATTAATTTCATGTTTGAAGACATAAACCCTAACCTTAAAATTTAGGGTTTTGTTTAGGGTTTTGAAATTAAGGATGAATATGGAAGAATTATGATACTATAAGCTTGATTTTGATGTTAGAAAGGAAATATACTCGATTAGTTTCTATATTTTGGAATATTTTGAAAATTAGGGGAAATATTGTGAAAATATTTCTAGTGATGAAATTGAAGAGATTATGAAATTACAAGCTTACTTATGGCACGAGGACCAAAATGAAATCTTTGAGAAGTTTATACACCAATTCGACAATTAGGGAGAATTTGGGGTTTCTAAGTATAAATTTTTCGAAATGAAGATTTTATGTTGGAAAAATTATTTTGAGCATTTTAGAATGTTGTTTGAATGAAAAACAACATTGGAAAAGTTTAGTGACTAATTCGGTCAAGGGCCAAAATAAAAGGAAAAATTTGAGAAAAATGGTAAAGGTGTTGGATTGAAAAATTAGTACAAGTTTGTCAACTTTTGTGTGGAATTAGTGACTAAAATGTCACTTTAGCAAAAGTTAGTGGATTGAAGGATATTGAGTAAAAGTTAGTGGAAAATATTAGAATTATGGAGAAATTGTGATTTGGGCTTGAATAAATTGCAAAAGTTGCAAAATGGTCATTAGGGACCAAATTGGACTTTTCGGCTTCTAAAGGAGAAAAGGGAAAATTTTTGAAATTTTTTTATATTCGAATAATTATGTTAGTATTTTATAGTTAAGTAGTGTTAGATTTAAAGAAAAATCTAGCATGTATATTATATATGTTCGATGGGTTATTTTTGCAGCAACCGATCAGGACAAGGAAACTCAAGAAAAAGGGGCAAGGAAAAAGTAGTGGATTAACTTAGTGAGGCCAGTATTTTGCATAGTCCAGGTGAGTGCATTATATACATACACGATATGTTATAAATAAGACGACTTGCGATGAGCCGACCTTGATATTAATGAAAAATGTGTATTTATTAAATTGTGTAAATGGCATGAAAATTAACTGGCAAATGGAATACATGGACATGGCATGATGATTTATCTAAGATAAATCAGATTTTTAGATTTTTGGGTATGAACTGCCCATTATCAAATTATGGATGATAGTATTGTGAATTGGATATTGAATTACGGAGTGAATATGGAATATGCAAATATTATGTTGTTAAGCCCGAGTACTATTATGAAAGTCTTGGTATAGTTGGATATCCATAGAGTCCTAGCAGCTGTGTCAAAGCACTACGGTGTTAAAAGTAAAGTAGGCACTACGGTGCTGAAGGTAAAGTAGGCACTACGGTGCTAAAGGTATGAGTAGCAAAGGGCGTCCTCGAGTACGTACTCATCTTAGTCGCTATGGCGATGCAGACGCTAAGGCGTCGAAGACACTACGTTGTCATGATGACTCGTGTACCATAGCATCACATGAAATTGTACTTTGGGCAATAAACCAGGAAATACTTTTAAGCAAGTAAATATGCCAATATGTTAATTACTAGTAATGTAATATTGATATTATGACTTTGAACATACGTACATGCAACCATGATTCGCTGAAATAAGTTAGTTTCTCATTTACTATGATAAATGATGAAATGCTATACATTACATAAACATGGTATGTCATTTTTACAGGGATTGTGATATTCATGAACTGGGTTTATATTGTTATACTTACAATTTTTACAAAGATTATGATATTTATGATAAATGTTCATAGTGTTACAAGTTTGTCTCACTAAGTTATACTTAGCGTGTGATTCGTATTACACGTAGGTTGATCTGGCTAATAGTACCAAAGGAGGAGCTACACTTTTGGAATCAAGTTACCGATTATAAGCAACAGTATGTACATTTACATCCTAGACTAGTTGGGCATGTACTCGTATTTTGAATATGCAGTTGTTTTATACTAATGGACATATAAGTTAGTTCACTTATTTTCATTGGGCCTATAATCTAACTATCATAGAGGAATTTGTATGGTTTTGAACTCATAGCAATAGGATATGATGTAAATATTATGTAATTTGTACTAATCGGGTAGAAAAGGGTCTAAGTAGCACGCATAGTTTATACCCTGATTTTTATTTTCAAGCTAATAATTGTTTTAAATATTTATTTAAACAATTCAGGGTTGAAACTGAGTGATACTAGACAGGTTTATAATTCAATGAAACCCGAGGAAAAGATATTTTGCTAAACTTGTTTTTTAAAAAAATTTACAAGTCAGGAAATTAGTCAAATATTTTAATAACATCTTCAACGGGTATTACATTTATTGGTATTAGAGCAAAGGTTTAGCCGATTCTGGAGGTTAAATCGAGTCAAACGTGATTTATTTAAAGTGTACATGCCCCTAGGATGATATGTTATTGGTGTATTGCTTATATAACTTGATGTGGCTCTTTACTAATATGATTCTAAAAATGTTGTAATAGACAATGTCGGACGCTGAGGGATCACGTCATGCAACGGGTCACCAGGGCCCGAAAGAGGCCCAAAGCGGTAGTAATGAGGTACAACATGTTCCACCTCCAGCTCCAGCTGAGATACCTGTACAGTAGGAAGCTCAGCTCAAGGATACGGAGCGTTAGAGGCAGTGGTTAATAGGCTGCAGGCATCTGCACCTATACCAGTTTCGGCCCCTGCACTTGTAAAGGCATCGATCGCTAAAGAACTTAAGAAGTTGGGTGCACCGAGTGCAGTGGAGAAGGTGGTCCGATGGCGCAGACTTGTGGTTAAATGATGTCAAGGTTATGCTGGACCAATTAAGTTGTTACGATCTTTGAAAAGCTAGAGGGAGCTGTATCTCTTCTAAGGGAACTTGGCGTATATGGTGGTCGAACGCCATAGAACAGTACTGTTGAAAAAATAACTTGGACATTTTTCCGAAACATTTAATGCTAAATATGTTGGTGATCAAATTAAGAGAGAAATGCTTGATCGGTTTCGGATCTCAAGCAAGGCAATCATTCAGTTTATGAATATGAGTTGGAGTTTAATCGATTAAGTCGATATGTAGCGGAGTTAATCTTGACTGAAAAATCTCACCGTGAAAGGTTTATTGAAGGGCTTCATCCGAGACCCGTGGAAATCTTGTTAGGCATGAACTGGCGGTTTATCAAGATACTGATTAATAGAGCAAAGGCTATGGAAAGGGCCTTTCTAGAGCGAGTCGAGCTCAACCCTCTCGATCAAGTAAAGACACGGAGAATCATTTGCATCAGCACGATTTAAGCGAGGTAGAGGTTCTCGCCAACAAAGTAAGACTAGAACTGGATCCACACACGGGAATCCTTTTCCTAAAAGAGCCCAAGAATCCCGGATGTCTCTGCGAGGTTGAAGAAATCAGCAAAAGCTTCTAAAAGCAGAATGTCGGCATTGTTGAAAGATGCATGGAGGGGTTTGTTGGAGTATTACAAGAGCACATGCGATGTGGTCGGATGGGATACTTTGCTAGAGAATGTCCGCGAGGACAGACAGAGAACCCTATCCAGTTAGAATGATCTGCGGTAGCTCCACCCGAGGGTGTGGTCGTGGTGGAATGGGACAAGCTAGAACATTAAACCAAGCTGGATCGGAGGTGGCATCAACATAGGAATTTTGAACCCCAAAGACGAGTATATAATATATACGGATGGGGACAAGCATGATCCGGATATCATAGCGGGTAATTTCGACTTTTTGGTGAACTGTGTTTGTTTTTGTTGATCCTGGTTTTTACATTCATATATTAGCTCTAAGCTAGTTGCTAAAAGAAGAATTCCTATGGAGATTATTAGTAGTGATGTGATTGTCGAAGTAATCCGCTTGGTTATAGTGCTAGAGTGACCCGAATATGTAGGAAATGTCCCTTAGTGATTCAAAGGATTGAATTTCCAACAAATTTAATAGAGCTACCATTCCATGAATTTGAGATTATCTTGGGAAAGGATTGGCTATCTGCATATGATGCAGATGTTAAATGTAAAAAGAAGCAATTAGTACTTGAGGACCGGATGGTTTCAAGTAGTTGTAGTGGGAGAAAGAAATGATTGCCTAAATTCAGTAATCTCTACAAAGCGATGGCTCGGAGGATGCTAAATAATGGGTGTGAGGCGTATTTAGTTAATGCGGTGAATACGCAAGCTGCAAATAAGAAATTGGAAGATATACCAAGCGTGCGAGAATTTCGAAGTATTTCGGATGAATTGCGGGATTACCTCGAGATAGAGAGGTACAATTTGGAGTAGATGTGTATCCTGGAGCAGAGCGGTATCAATGGCACCCTATAGGATGGCGCCAACAGAATTAAGGGGGAGGAAGCTCAATTATAGGAGTTATTAGATCGAGGCTATATTCGACCAAGTATGTCACCACGGGAGCCCCAATGCTATTCGTAAAGAAAAGGATGGTTCTTTATGATTGTGTATAGATTATCGACAAATGAACAAGGTGAAAAATAAAGAATAAGTATCCGTTGCCAAGGATTGAAGATCTATTTGATCAACTTAGAGGAGCTCTTTGTGTTTTCAAAGATCGATCTTCGATTAGGTTATTATCAGCTAAAAGTTAAGAAAGAAGATATACCAAAGATGGCATTCGGGACTCGTTATAGACATTATGAGTTTTTGGTAATCTTTGTTTGGTCTCACAAATGCCCCGCCGCATTTATGGATTTAATGAATAGGGTGTTTCAACCCTATCTGGACCATTTGTGGTGGTGTTTATAGATGATATTTTGGTATACTCTAATACTGAAGATTATCACGATCGACATCTCCGAGTGGTATTACAGACATTAAAAGATAAACAGCTTTATGTAAATTTTTCCAAATGTGAATTTTGGCTATCTGAAGTAACTTTTCTCGGACATGTCATATCCGCTGATGGAATAAGAGTGGATCCCAATAAGAGACAAGCTATTCTTGAATGGGAAGCACCAAAGAATGTCTCGAAGTTAGAAGTTTCTTGGGATTTTTGGATACTATAGGCGTTTTGTCCAAAACTTCTCTATCATTTCTATGCCACTTACCCAACTGTTAAGGAAGGGTGTTTCTTTTGTGTGGACAGAGAAGTGTCAAGAGAGTTTTGAAAGATTAAAGAAAGTTTTGACAGAGGCACCAGTATTAATTCAACCAGAAGTGGGAAAAGAGTATATTTCTGTATAGTGATGCATCCCATAATGGTTTGGGTTGTGTATTAATTCAAGAGGGACGTGTTGTAGCTTATGCATCGCGACAGCTCAAAACTCATGAAAAAATTACCCGACTCATGACTTAGAGATGGCAGCAGTGATATTTGCGCTAAAAATTTGGAGACATTATTTATATGGTGAAAGTGTCATATCTACACTGATCACAAAAGTTTGAAGTATTTGATGACATAACGAGATTTGAATTTGAGACAACGGAGATGGGTTGAGTTTATGAAGGATTATGATGTGGTTATTGATTATCACCCTGGAAAGGCTAATGTAGTAGCAGATGCTCTTAGCTGGAAGACATTTTCTATTCTAAGGGCAATGAATGCACAACTATCTTTTGGACAAGTTGGTTCATTAGTGAGTTTCAACTTAAACCGACTTTCCTAAATCGAATCAAAGATTTCTGACTTTCGGATGAAGAATGCCTTGAAAAGAGAAGACAAGCTAAATGGGAAGCACAAGATTATGGAATCAAGTCGATGGTTGTTTGCTATCGAGGAAAAGTTTATATTCGACAATGGTGAATTGAAGAGAGATTTTTGAGAAGGTCATTATTGCCCATTAACTATGCACCCAGTAATAAGAAGATGTATCAAGATTTGAGAACCCCATTATTTGTGGTAGGGAATGAAAAGAGCAATCTCGAGTTTTTAGCAAAATGTCCGACATATCAACAAGTTAAGGCAGAGCATCAAGTACTTCTGGATTGTAATACCTAGAAATTTTCTAAGTGGTTCAAGAGTCATTTAGTACTAAGTTAAGAGCTTAAAAGCAAATTTAGTGACTAAAATGAAAAAAATATAAAAGTTAGGATTTCTTTAATTATGGACTCTATGAAAGGAATTTCTGAGAATTAAGAGTGCCATGTGATAGAGAGCAAGCAAAATAGGGTACTTGTGAAGTTTGGTTGAAATCCGATGAGAAAAGAATAGGTTTCTGATGAAATATTTTTATTATATAGATAAGTAGTACCAATTACAGGAAGTTGATCTGCATAATTAGATTTCTGGTAATGGATTTATGTGGAAATCCATTTTATCAAATAATTAGGGGATAATTTGGATATGCAGATACTTGATTCGAATAAAAATGCAATACAAGATATCGAATTTAGATCGAACTGCAAAGTTAAACGTGCTCAGGTCATAGGATGGGTGATCTTTTGGGAAGGTCTCATGTCAGTAATTGAGACTGATAAAAAGGAATCAGTTCGAGTTAATATTACTCGTATGAATATCAGATAAAAGATTATCAAAAGACATTTATCCGATAAAGATTTCAGGTAAATTATCAGTATATTGGATAGAGTCAAAATTTCAAGATTTTGATTTTTACAAAATTATGTAATATTTTGTATGTCAAAAATATTTATTTATAGAGATTAGAATTGTGAGAATTTCAGATTTTACCTGATAGTTTGGAAAATGGAAATTGTAGAAGTGGTTATCGGGTAATCGAATCGAATTGGAATTTTAAAGACAGTTCTATAAAACGTGGAAATTTTATAAAATATTATTTTATGAATATTTTAATGTTACTAGTTGGATTTCAACTAGGCTTGGTTATAATTTTACAAGATGGCAATTTTGAAAATAAGAATATAATTGGAGGGTTAGTTGGACCTAGGAATTAAATGAATTTAATATTCATTTAATTGAAATACACGTGGCAATATAAGATAAAAGATGAACAAAAAAAATGTTCATCTTTCTCCTATAATTTCGAAACCAAGAAGAAAACAAGGGAAAAAACACACAAAAATTTCTAAGGCAATTTTGAAGGCTTTAAGGTTAGAATCAAGGTATGTTGCTTTGAGAAAAATTAATCTATGCTTCATGCTCTTTCTTTTGATAGTAATTTTGCATGGTGATATGAAGAATTGCTTATGATATTGATGAGAGAGAATTTAGGGTTTCAAGTTCTATAATGAGATTGAAGTTTGATTTAAGCAAATCATGTGTTATAGAGTATAAATCAAGATTAGAATTAGATTAATTTCATGTTTGAAGACATAAACCCTAAACTTAAAATTTGGGGTTTTGTTTAGGTTTTGAAATTAAGGATGAATATGGAAGAATTATGATACTATAAGCTTGATTTTGATGTTAGAAGGGAAATATACTCAATTAGTTTCTATATTTTGGAATATTTTGAAAATTAGGGGAAATATTGTAAAAATATTTCTAGTGATGAAATTGAAGATATTATGAAATTACAAGCTTACTTATGGCACGAGGACCAAAATGAAATCTTTGATAAGTTTATACACCAATTTAGCAATTAGGGAGAATTTGGGGTTTCTAAGTATAAATTTTTGAAATGAAGATTTTATGTTGGAAAAATTATTTTGAGCATTTTAGAATGTTGTTTGAATGAAAAACAACATTGGAAAAGTTTAGTGACTAATTCGGTCAAGGGCCAAAATAAAAGGAAAAATTTTGAGAAAAATGGTAAAGGCGTTGGATTGAAAAATTAGTACAAGTTTGTCAACTTTTGTGTGGAATTAGTGACTAAAATGTCACTTTAGCAAAAGTTAGTGGATTGAAGGATATTGAGTAAAAGTTAGTGGAAAATATTAGAATTATGGAGAAATTGTGATTTGGGCTTGAATAAATTGCAAAAGTTGCAAAATGGTCATTAGGGACCAAATTGGACTTTTCGGCTTCTAAAGGAAAAAATAAAAATTTTTGAAAATTTTTATATTCGAATAATTTTGTTAGTATTTTATAGTTAAGTAGTGTTAGATTTAAAGAAAAATCTAGCATGTATATTATATATGTTCGATGGGTTATTTTTGCAGCAACCGATCAGGACAAGGAAACTCAAGAAAAAGGGGCAAGGAAAAAGTAGTGGATTAACTTAGTGAGGCCAGTATTTTGCATAGTCCAGGTGAGTGCATTATATACATACACGATATGTTATAAATAAGACGACTTGCGATGAGCCGACCTTGATATTAATGAAAAATGTGTATTTATTAAATTGTGTAAATGGCATGAAAATTAACTGGCAAATGGAATACATGGACATGGCATGATGATTTATCTAAGATAAATCAGATTTTTAGATTTTTGGGTATGAACTGCCCATTATCAAATTATGGATGATAGTATTGTATTGAATTGGATATTGAATTGTGGATTGAATATGGAATATGCAAATATTATGTTGTTAAGCCCGAGTACTATTATGAAAGTCTTGGTATAGTTGGATATCCATAGAGTCCTAGCAGCTGTGTCAAAGCACTACGGTGTTAAAAGTAAAGTAGGCACTACGGTGCTGAAGGTAAAGTAGGCACTACGGTGCTAAAGGTATGAGTAGCAAAGGGCGTCCTCGAGTACGTACTCATCTTAGTCGCTATGGCGATGCAGACGCTAAGGCGTCGAAGACACTACGTTGTCATGATGACTCGTGTACCATAGCATCACATGAAATTGTACTTTGGGCAATAAACCAGGAAATACTTTTAAGCAAGTAAATATGCCAATATGTTAATTACTAGTAATGTAATATTGATATTATGACTTTGAACATACGTACATGCAACCATGATTCATTTGAAATAAGTTAGTTTCTCATTTACTATGATAAATGATGAAATGCTATACATTACATAAACATGGTATGTCATTTTTACAGGGATTGTGATATTCATGAACTGGGTTTATATTGTTATACTTACAATTTTTACAAAGATTATGATATTTATGATAAATGTTCATAGTGTTACAAGTTTGTCTCACTAAGTTATACTTAGCGTGTGATTAAGATTACACGTAGGTTGATCCGCTAATAGTACCAAAGGAGGAGCTACACTTTTGGAATCAAGTTACCGATTATAAGCAACAAGATGTACATTTACATCCTAGACTAGTTGGGCATGTACTGTATTTTGAATATGCAGTTGTTTTATACTAATGGACATATAAGTTAGTTCACTTATTTTCATTGGGCCTATAATCTAACTATCATAGAGGAATTTGTATGGTTTTGAACTCATAGCAATAGGATATGATGTAAATATTATGTAATTTGTACTAATTTAAAGAAAAGGGTCTAAGTAGCATGCATAGTTTATACCACGATTTTTATTTTCAAGCTAATAATTGTTTTAAATATTTATTTAAACAATTCAGGTTGAAACTAGAGTGATACTAGACAAGTTTATAATTCAATGAAACCCGAGGAAAAGATATTTTGCTAAACTTGTTTTTAAAAAATTTACAAGTCAGAAATTAGTCAAATATTTTAATAACATCTTCAACGGGTATTACATTTATTGGTATTAGAGCAAAGGTTTAGCTTGATTACGGAGGTTAAATCGAGTCAAACGTGATTTATTTAAAGTGTACATGCCCCTAGGATGATATGTTATTGGTGTATTGCTTATATAACTTGATGTGGCTCTTTACTAATATGATTCTAAAAATGTTGTAATAGACAATGTCGGACGCTGAGGGATCACGTCATGCAACGGGTCACCAGGGCCCGAAAGAGGCCCAAAGCGGTAGTAATGAGGTACAACATGTTCCACCTCCAGCTCCAGCTGAGATACCTGTACAGTAGGAAGCTCAGCTCAAGGATACGGAGCGTTAGAGGCAGTGGTTAATAGGCTGCAGGCATCTGCACCTATACCAGTTTCGGCCCCTGCACTTGTAAAGGCATCGACTGCTAAAGAACTTAAGAAGTTGGGTGCACCTGAGTGCAGTGGAGAAGGTGGTCCGATGGCCGCAGACTTGTGGTTAAATGATGTCAAGGTTATGCTGGACCAATTAAGTTGTTCTGATGCTGAAAAGCTAGAGGGAGCTGTATCTCTTCTAAGGGAACTTGCGCGTATATGGTGGTCGAACGCCATAGAACAGGTACCTGTTGAAAAAATAACTTGGACATTTTTCCAGGAAACATTTAATGCTAAATATGTTGGTGATCAAATTAAGAGAGAAATGCTTGATCGGTTTCTGGATCTCAAGCAAGGCAATCATTCAGTTTATGAATATGAGTTGGAGTTTAATCGATTAAGTCGATATGTAGCGGAGTTAATGCTGACTGAAAAATCTCACTGTGAAAGGTTTATTGAAGGGCTTCATCCGAGACCCAGGGAAATACTGTTAGGCATGAACCTGGCAGTTTATCAAGATACAGTTAATAGAGCAAAGGCTATGGAAAGGGCCTTTCTAGAGCGAGTCAGAGCTCAACCCTCTCGATCAAGTAAAAGACCTGGAGAATCATTTGCATCAGCACAGTTTAAGCGAGGTAGAGGTTCTCGCCAACAAAGTAAGACTAGAACTGGATCCACACGCGGGAATCCTTTTCCTAAAAGAGCCCAAGAATCCCAGATGTCTACTGCAGGTTCGAAGAAATCAGCAAAAGCTTCTAAAACAGAATGTCAGCATTGTTGAAAGATGCATGGAGGGGTTTGTTGGAGTATTACAAGAGCCTGTCTGCGATGTGGTCAGATGGGATACTTTGCTAGAGAATGTCCGCGAGGACAGACAGAGAACCCTATCCAGTTAGAATGATCTGCAGTAGCTCCACCCTGAGGCTGTGGTCGTGGTGGAATGGGACAAGCTAGAACATTAAACCAAGCTGGATCAGAGGTGGCATCAACATAGGAATTTTGAACCCCAGCACGAGTATATAATATACGCACAGATGGGGACAAGCATGATCCGGATATCATAGCAGGTAATTTCTGACTTTTTGGTGAACCTGTGTTTGTTTTTGTTGATCCTGGTTTTACACATTCATATATTAGCTCTAAGCTAGTTGCTAAAAGAAGAATTCCTATGGAGATTATTAGTAGTGATGTGATTGTCAGTAATCCGCTTGGTTATAGTGCTAGAGTGACCCGAATATGTAGGAAATGTCCCTTAGTGATTCAAAGGATTGAATTTCCAACAAATTTAATAGAGCTACCATTCCATGAATTTGAGATTATCTTGGGAAAGGATTGGCTATCTGCATATGATGCAGATGTTAAATGTAAAAAGAAGCAATTAGTACTTCAGGGACCGGATGGTTCTGAAGTAGTTGTAGTGGGAGAAAGAAATGATTGCCTAAATTCAGTAATCTCTACAGCGATGGCTCAGAGGATGCTAAATAATGGGTGTGAGGCGTATTTAGTTAATGCGGTGAATACGCAAGCTGCAAATAAGAAATTGGAAGATATACCAACTGTGCGAGAATTTCCAGAAGTATTTCTGGATGAATTGCCAGGATTACCTCCAGATAGAGAGGTACAATTTGGAGTAGATGTGTATCCTGGAACAGAGCCGGTATCAATGGCACCCTATAGGATGGCGCCAACAGAATTAAGGGAGCCGGAAGCTCAATTATAGGAGTTATTAGATCGAGGCTATATTCGACCAAGTATGTCACCACGGGGAGCCCCAATGCTATTCGTAAAGAAAAAGGATGGTTCTTTATGATTGTGTATAGATTATCGACAACTGAACAAGGTGAAAAATAAAGAATAAGTATCCGTTGCCAAGGATTGAAGATCTATTTGATCAACTTAGAGGAGCTGCTGTGTTTTCAAAGATCGATCTTCGATTAGGTTATTATCAGCTAAAAGTTAAGAAAGAAGATATACCAAAGATGGCATTCAGGACTCGTTATAGACATTATGAGTTTTTGGTAATGCTGTTTGGTCTCACAAATGCCCCTGCCGCATTTATGGATTTAATGAATAGGGTGTTTCAACCCTATCTGGACCAGTTTGTGGTGGTGTTTATAGATGATATTTTGGTATACTCTAATACTGAAGATTATCACGATCGACATCTCCGAGTGGTATTACAGACATTAAAAGATAAACAGCTTTATGTAAATTTTTCCAAATGTGAATTTTGGCTATCTGAAGTAACTTTTCTCGGACATGTCATATCCGCTGATGGAATAAGAGTGGATCCCAATAAGAGACAAGCTATTCTTGAATGGGAAGCACCAAAGAATGTCTCAGAAGTTAGAAGTTTCTTGGGATTAGCTGGATACTATAGACGTTTTGTCCAAAACTTCTCTATCATTTCTATGCCACTTACCCAACTGTTAAGGAAGGGTGTTTCTTTTGTGTGGACAGAGAAGTGTCAAGAGAGTTTTGAAAGATTAAAGAAAGTTTTGACAGAGGCACCAGTATTAATTCAACCAGAGCTGGGAAAAGAGTATATTCTGTATAGTGATGCATCCCATAATGGTTTGGGTTGTGTATTAATTCAAGAGGGACGTGTTGTAGCTTATGCATCGCGACAGCTCAAAACTCATGAAAAAATTACCCGACTCATGACTTAGAGATGGCAGCAGTGATATTTGCGCTAAAAATTTGGAGACATTATTTATATGGTGAAAGTGTCATATCTACACTGATCACAAAAGTTTGAAGTATTTGATGACATAACGAGATTTGAATTTGAGACAACGGAGATGGGTTGAGTTTATGAAGGATTATGATGTGGTTATTGATTATCACCCTGGAAAGGCTAATGTAGTAGCAGATGCTCTTAGCTGGAAGACATTTTCTATTCTAAGGGCAATGAATGCACAACTATCTTTTGGACAAGTTGGTTCATTAGCAGCAGAGTTTCAACTTAAACCGACTTTCCTAAATCGAATCAAAGATTTACAGCTTTCGGATGAAGAATGCCTTGAAAAGAGAAGACAAGCTAAATCTGGGGAAGCACAAGATTATGGAATCAAGTCTGATGGTTGTTTATGCTATCGAGGAAAAGTTTATATTCCTGACAATGGTGAATTGAAGAGAGATTTTAACAGAAGGTCATTATTGCCCATTAACTATGCACCCAGAGAGTAATAAGATGTATCAAGATTTGAGAACCCGCTATTTGTGGCCGGGAATGAAAAGAGCAATCTCAGAGTTTTTAGCAAAATGTCTGACATATCAACAAGTTAAGGCAGAGCATCAAGTACTTCTGGATTGTAATACCTAGAAATTTTCTAAGTGGTTCAAGAGTCATTTAGTACTAAGTTAAGAGCTTAAAAGCAAATTTAGTGACTAAAATGAAAAAAATATAAAAGTTAGGATTTCTTTAATTATGGACTCTATGAAAGGAATTTCTGAGAATTAAGAGTGCCATGTGATAGAGAGCAAGCAAAATAGGGTACTTGTGAAGTTTGGTTGAAATCCGATGAGAAAAGAATAGGTTTCTGATGAAATATTTTTATTATATAGATAAGTAGTACCAATTACAGGAAGTTGATCTGCATAATTAGATTTCTGGTAATGGATTTATGTGGAAATCCATTTTATCAAATAATTAGGGGATAATTTGGATATGCAGATACTTGATTCGAATAAAAATGCAATACAAGATATCGAATTTAGATCGAACTGCAAAGTTAAACGTGCTCAGGTCATAGGATGGGTGATCTTTTGGGAAGGTCTCATGTCGATGGTGAGACCGATAAAAGGAATCGATTGAGTTAATATTACTCGTATGAATATCAGATAAAAGATTATCAAAAGACATTTATCCGATAAAGATTTCATGTAAATTATCAGTATATTGGATAGAGTCAAAATTTCAAGATTTTGATTTTTACAAAATTATGTAATATTTTGTATGTCAAAAATATTTATTTATAGAGATTAGAATTGTGAGAATTTCAGATTTTACCTGATAGTTTGGAAAATGGAAATTGTAGAAGTGGTTATCGGGTAATCGAATCGAATTGGAATTTTAAAGACAGTTCTATAAAACGTGGAAATTTTATAAAATATTATTTTATGAATATTTTAATGTTACTAGTTGGATTTCAACTAGGCTTGGTTATAATTTTACAAGATGGCAATTTTGAAAATAAGAATATAATTGGAGGGTTAGTTGGACCTAGGAATTAAATGAATTTAATATTCATTTAATTGAAATACACGTGGCAATATAAGATAAAAGATGAACAAAAAAATGTTCATCTTTCTCCTATAATTTCGAAACCAAGAAGAAAACAAGGGAAAAAACACACAAAAATTTCTAAGGCAATTTTGAAGGCTTTAAGGTTAGAATCAAGGTATGTTGCTTTGAGAAAAATTAATCTATGCTTCATGCTCTTTCTTTTGATAGTAATTTTGCATGGTGATATGAAGAATTGCTTATGATATTGATGAGAGAGAATTTAGGGTTTCAAGTTCTATAATGAGATTGAAGTTTGATTTAAGCAAATCATGTGTTATAGAGTATAAATCAAGATTAGAATTAGATTAATTTCATGTTTTAAGACATAAACCCTAAACTTAGAATTTGGGGTTTTGTTTAGCGTTTTGAAATTAAGGATGAATATGGAAGAATTATGATACTATAAGCTTGATTTTGATGTTAGAAGGGAAATATACTCAATTAGTTTCTATATTTTGGAATATTTTGAAAATTAGGGGAAATATTGTAAAAATATTTCTAGTGATGAAATTGAAGATATTATGAAATTACAAGCTTACTTACGACACGAGGACCAAAATGAAATCCTTGATAAGTTTATACACCAATTTAGCAATTAGGGAGAATTTGGGGTTTCTAAGTATAAATTTTTGGAAATGAAGATTTTATGTTGGAAAAATTATTTTGAGCATGTTAGAATGTTGTTTGAATGAAAAACAACATTGGAAAAGTTTAGTGACTAATTCGGTCAAGGGCCAAAATAAAAGGAAAATTTTGAGAAAAATGGTAAAGGTGTTGGATTGAAAAATTAGTACAAGTTTGTCAACTTTTGTGTGGAATTAATGACTAAAATGTCACTTTAGCAAAAGTTAGTGGATTGAAGGATATTGAGTAAAAGTTAGTGGAAAATATTAGAATTATGGAGAAATTGTGATTTGGGCTTGAATAAATTGCAAAAGTTGCAAAATGGTCATTAGGGACCAAATTGGACTTTTCGGCTTCTAAAGGAGAAAAAGGAAAAATTTTGAAAATTTTTTATATTCGAATAATTATGTTAGTATTTTATAGTTAAGTAGTGTTAGATTTAAAGAAAAATCTAACATGTATATTATATATGTTCGATGGGTAATTTTTGCAGCAACCGATCAGGACAAGGAAACTCAAGAAAAAAGGGGCAAGAAAAAAGTAGTGGATTAACTTAGTGAGGCATGTATTTTGCATAGCCCATGTGAGTGCATTATATGCATACACGACATGTTATAAATAGGACGACTTGCGATGAGTCGACCTTGATATTAATGAAAAATGTGTGTTGATTAAATTGTGTAAATGGCATGAAAATTAACTGGCAAATGGAATACATGGACATGGCATGATGAATTATCTAAGATAAATAAGATTTTTAGATTTTTGGGTATGAACTGCCCATTATCAAATTATGGATGATAGTATTGTGAATTGGATATTGAATTATGGATGATAGTATTGTGGATTGAATATGGAATATGCAAATATTATGTTGTTATGCCCGAGTACTATTGTGAAAGTCTTGGTATAGTTGGATATCCATAGAGTCCTAGCAGCTGCGTCAAAGCACTGCGGTGTTAAAAGTAAAGTAGGCACTACGGTGCTAAAGGTAAAGTAGGCACTACGGTGCTAAAGGTGTGAGGAGCAAAGGGCGTCCTCGAGTACGTACTCATCTTAGTCACTACGGCGATGCAGACGCTAAGGCGTCGAAGACACTACGGTGTCATGATGACTCGCGTACCATAGCATCACATGAAATTGTACTTTGCATAATAAACCAGGAAATGCTTTTAAGCAAGTAAATAGGCTAGTATATCAATTATATTAATTACTAGTATTGTAAGATTGATATTATGACTTTGAACATACGTACGTACATGCATGATTCACTGAAATAAGTTAGTTTCTCTTTTACTATGATAAATGATGAAATGCTATACATTACATAAACATGGTATGTCATTTTTACAGGGATTGTGATATTCATGAACTGGGTTTATATTGTTATACTTACTATTTTTACAAAGATTATGATATTTATGATAAATGTTCATAGTGTTACAAGTTTACCTCACTAAGTTATACTTAGCGTGTGATTCGTATTACACGTAGGTTGATCGGGCTAATAGTACCAAAGGAGGAGCTACACTTTTGGAATCAAGTTACCGATTATAAGCAACAGTATATACATTTACATCCTAGACTAGTTGGGCATGTACTCGTATTTTGAATATGCAGTTGTTTTATGCTAATGGACTTATAAGTTAGTTAACTTATTTTCACTGGGCATGTAATCTAACTATCATGGAGGAATTGGTATGGTTTTGAACTCATAGCAATAGGATATGATGTAAATATTATGTAATTTGTACTAATCGGGTAGAAAATTTTAAATTAAGAAAAAGGTCTAAGTAGCATGCATAGTTTATACCCTGATTTTTATTTTCAAGCTAATAACTATTTTAAATATTTATTTAAACAATTCAGGGTTGAAACTAGGTGTTACTAGACAAGTTTATAATTCAATGAAACCCGAGGAAAAGATATTTTGCTAAACTTGTTTTAAAAAAAAATTATAAGTCAGGAAATCAGTCAAATATTTTAATAACATCTTCAACGTGTATTTAATTATTGAATATACGTTGAGTGTGTTACAAAAATCACAGCTGCCCCTCTTTGCTCATTGTTGTGAAACAGCAATAGAGCAAAGACTATAAGATAACCATTTTTGTTCAGTTAAGCTGGGGCAACCTCCCTGGCACGACCCTTCCTTCAAACTCTAATTGGTCCATAAATAGAAATCATCTGTTGATCCGCTACACCACTGATGGAGAGTCAAGATCTGGTCGACTAATCTATTTTATTTTTTAAAAGGATAGAACCTGGAAGAGTAAAAAGAAAATCGTTTCAGACTAAGTATCCACTTATTTTATTTAAAACTGTAAAATTAAAAAGATTGGGTAAAGAGATGTTTGAATTTGGGTGATTCGCTATGCCACCGACTGCGAGACGAGATCGGGAGATTGGATTGGATCAAGCTACAGCTCTGACAAAGAGGCATGATTCGGGGAGTAGTTAAGCTACAACTCTGACGAAGAGGCATGATCTGAAGAGTTAGGTTTGGCGATCAAGATACAACTCTGATGAAGAGGCATGATATAAGGAGTTAGTGGCGATCTTTGACTCTAACGTAGAGGCATGATCTAAGGAGGTAGTGGCAATCAAGCTACGACTCTAACGAAGAGGCATGCTCTGAAGAGTTAGTTGCGATCAAGCTACGACTCTGACGAAGAGGCATGATATGAGTTTATAGGTTATAATCAAGTTACGACTTTGACTAAGAGCAATGATCAGAAGAGAGATCTTGATCCGCTACACCACTGACGATGAGTCAAGATCTGAAGATGGATTTGATCAAGCTACAACTCTGACGAAGAGTTATGATCTGAATGATTTTAATCCACTACACCACTGACGATGAGTCAAGATCTGAAGAAAAAGGTTTGATCAAGCTACAACTCTGATGAAGAAGCATGATATGAAAGATTGGTTGATCCGCTACACCACTAACGATGAAGATCTGACGAATAGAGGTTGGTCTACTACACTGCTGATGATGAGGTAAGATCTGAAGAATATGTTTGATTAAGCTACAACTCTGATGAAGAGGCATGATCTGAAAGATTGGTTGATCTGCTATACCACTAACGATAAGTCAAGATATGAAGAATAGAGGTTGATCCGCTACACTGCTGACGATGAGGCAAGATCTAAAAAATAGAGTTTGATCCGCTACACTACTGACAGAGAGTCAAGATCTGAGGAAAAAAGATGATCCGCTATACCACTGATAATGAGGCAAGATCTGAAGAATAGAAGGTTGATCCGCTACCATTGATGGAGAGTCGAGATCTGAAGAGAGGTCTCTTGTTCCACTATACCACTTACAGTGACAATGGAGCACGACCTAAAAAATAGAAGTAAAAATAATTAGTAATTGTTCACTTAGGGTTTGAGTTTAGGTTCGGCTTTCTTTGCTTTGAGAGTTCGCCATTTTGTGTTGTTGTTATCCTCCATCCTAAGGTTTCAACTTCTTTGTTGGTTCGGCTCCCCTACATGGCTGAGGGCTTGCCAATTTGTTATTGTCCTTCATGATTGAGGCTTTTCATCCCGAACCTGTTTGTTTTATGTATGAGTGAAGTAAATGCACTTAGCATGAATACATCTAACTTGATATGTAATGTATGCATTCAATGCATGATGATAAGTTGAATGGCATGATGTTGATAATGAATGGCATGCAATACAATTGACCATGATGTTGCCTTCAAAGGGGATGCCCCATGACTTTCTGACCATGTTGGTGGCTCGGTCTTTTTTTGCTCTAGACTAGATGGGCTTTTGCCTTGTGTGCGCCGATGCTCCAACCTTTTGTGAGTTTGACTATTTTCTTCTGAAATGTTACCTTTATAGGCGAAGGTCAACTTGTGAATGCTTTTTTGAGCTGAAGCATTGATCTAAGGGCCCATTTTTTGTTGGTCCCTATACTTTTGAACTTCTTTATAAGTAATGCAGAGAAAACTTTTTTTTTCAAATCTCAGGCTACATGTTCTAATTTCAATGTGAGATGCTTATTAAGAAAATTGGGTTTTTCTTTTCAAATTGTGAATATATCAAGCTAGATTGAATGCCCCGAATATCAGGTGCACAGACAACACTGAAAATAGCTTATCAAGGATAGCCCCAAATGAATCATGTGTCCAGGAGACCTTGAAAGCTGAATTTGTGTTTGAAGATATGAAGTACATTTTAAGCTACTTCGGTGTTTGACCATCTTGCCTTTAGTAGGTTTATTTATTTTTGTCTTATTTTTGTTTGGGGAATTCAATTCATCACATTCCTTTGGCTCGAAATAAATGATAGAGCAAACAACAAAATCTCGAGCTACTCAGTACTATCATAATTTTGAAAATATTACCATCACTCATGAAGCGAAGAGATTCGATTAGAATGGGCTTCAGCGAAGTGCCCCAAAAATTCCGCACTCTTATCCGAAAATGCCTATTACCAGATTTCGAACATTAGAGTGTTTTTTAATTAATTTTTGATAAAAATGTCTATTACCAGGCTTTGAAGTACTTTTTTGGAAAATGCCTATTACCAGGCTTTGGAGTGCTCTTTTGAAAAACGCCTATTACTAGGCTTCATGTGTTAAATCAATTTTCTTGTTCTGAAAATGCCTATTACCAGGATTCAAACATTAAATTGCACTGATTTGTTATTATGTGTGCTCCTTAAGGTGAAATGCGAGTCGTACCTTCATAATCTCCGCAGCTTAGGATTTCAATTAGACATAGGTTACTCGGGCTCAACCTTCGGGTCAAAAACAATATCTCTTGTGCAATTGATATACATGGACTCAATAGACAAATATAAATTATACCATGTAGTCTTAGGACCTTTGAAAAGATCATCGCTGCTTTCGGGTTTAGGCAGGTGGATTTGATTTACATGTATTACTTAAAAGAAGTTAAAAGCAACAGGGAACCTACTAGAGTTGTTTAGCTTGGCATCTAGATAAGGGAGCAAGATGAGTTCATTCCTCAAATAATTTGACTTCTTTGCAATCCATTAGAACTTGAACCGTATCTTTGAACTTATAGTAGTGTTGAATAGTGTACCCCTTTTTCGAGATGGAACTCACAGTACAAACTGCTCTGCCTCTCGAGCATCATCATTCCTTGACCGATCAGACCTGCATCGAGTAGCTTCTTCCAAGCCCAATTGAGGGTTGATTTGACTTTCGAGACCTTAGACTTAGCTGTTCAACTACTTTTCTCAAAGATTGTATTCACTCCACCAGAATGGTTTGGTAGGGGGTTGGCAGTCATAGCTGGCCTACTGGATTTGTCAAAACTTATGACCCCGAGCTTGATTAGCTTTTTTATGACCCTTTTAAAGTCGATACAAGTCTCAATCGAGTGCCCCACTTAATTACCGTGGTATACATATTTTGTGCTAGGATCATACCATTTCAGGAAGGGGGGTTGCAACGATGCTTAATAGAAGGGTGCCATCACATAGACATCGAATAGTTGCTTGTACAGTTCACCGTAAGAGATTAGCAATGGGTAAACTCTATCTTCTTGGGTTCTTTCTTTGACCGGGTTCTTGGCTTGAAGAAACCTGGGCACTTGGTGCAGCCTTAGGTTGTACAACTGTGATAGGCTTCGAATAAATAGCATTGTAAACTCTCAAAGAGTTCACTTCATGGTCCTTTGCATGCGAGGTCTTCATGCGGGATGAACTACCTCCATTATCAATTTTGTCACTCTTGACAACATTTTTGATGACTTCACTGGATAACACAATATTGGCAAAGTTGATAGTTGTGTTACCTATCAAGAGACCCAAGACCGGACCCTCCAAAGTCTCGATAAACAAGACCACCATCTCTCTTTCACTGAGCGGGGGGTTAAACTTGAGCTGTCACGTCTCTCCAATGTCGGGCATACTGCCTAAAGCCTTCATTTGTCTTTTGTTTCATTTGTTGTAAGGTCCAATAGTCTGGCACCATGTCACTGACATATCGGTACTGTTCTAGGAAAGCTTTGGCCAGGTCCTTCCATGATTGTATCTTATGTCGGTTCAACTAATTATACCATCTTGTGGAAGATCCTGAGATATTGTTTTGGAAACAGTGGATCAGTAGCTTGTCATCTCTCCCGTATCCCGTCATCATTCGGCAGAACATGGTGAGATGTTCATGGGGACAGCTCGTTTCGTCGTACTTCTCTAATTTTGGGACCTTAAACTTAGGAGGCAAAACCAAATCCGAGACAAGCTGAGTTCATGGGCCTCAAATCCAATGAAGGCGTCAGTTACCTCTATGGCTTCCATCTTTTCCTCGAGCCGCTTGCATCGGTCCTCGATCTCTTTAGAGGTTTCAACTCTAGGCTTCTCCATCTCAATCAATTTGTCCATCTCCGAGACAAAGTTTTCGGCTTGATTACCCCAGGCTTGACTTTCGATGCGGAGGGTAGATTTATAGAGAATAAGGCACTGGCTTGATAAAGTGGTGATTTCCCTCGAGAAAGTATTATCTGAGGGTTCGGTTGATCCTTAGCATGAGGAGGAGTAAACCCCAGAGGATATGTAGGATATTCGTTCCTATCAGTGGGATGTGGGTTTGCCGTAGGATTTACAACGGATGTCTCTCCTTGTCCGAGAAGTTTGAATCCGATCATTTGGGCTATTTGGCCTAATGTATCTTGTTGAGACTTTTTGAACTATTCTACCATGTCTTGTCCGGCCTTAGCTAACTGTTCTTCCATCTTTCTAGCCAAATCCGTTTGCATGTCCCTTTGGGTTTGCTCAATTCGGTGTAATCTATCTTCATTCACCATTTTAGTTTTTTGTCGAGTTTCATAGGGGTGCTGAATCAACTGGATTTTCCTTTGATCTAGAATCACTGTCACAGGATATCCCAAAAATTAGTCTCGATGTGTTTAAAATGAATGCATGTAAATGCAAAATAAATGCCCTAGATGCAAAGGTATTGATGAAAAAATGATTAATACAATATTATGAAGACACCATAATGCAAATGAGTAAAATTGATGACAATGCAATCACCGTAAAATGAATGTACGAATGAATGCAAAAAGTGTTGATCGACGAACATTCTCATTGGGTAACCTTTTGTAATGAAGATTGAATTCCATTATAACGAGAAAAAAGAATGACTGCCATGTAAGATACATTTAGATTAGCACTTGCCCCACTCGGGCTTCGAAATTCTTTAACTCGTCATTATGCACTCTTTCTTCCATTACTAAAGCCCTCAATTTTGAATTGTTCTCGAATCAACACTTTATGTGAAAATGTCATGAATATGCACAAAAATGATCAAACAAGCAAGACATGAAAAGTTTGTTAGTAACAAATATACAAATAAAGAATAAGAACCGAATAAATACATACATGTGGTTTGGGTTCTAGAGATGGGTACTCGAACCTATCTCATTATCTACTAAGATAACAAGAACCTCAAAGGAAAACACGACCTAGTGACGTAGAGGGCTGCTCACGTATCAAAAGGTGTGGATTCCGAAAGTGAATTACCGACCCGTGGGGGGCATTTCACTCACACTTAAGGGACATAGCTCGAGTATAGAGCTTGTTGAGTATGATGCAACACATGTCAATGATGACTTAAAAATTAAATGAACAATTAATGCAAAACCACTAATAATCAAAGCCCATTGAATTAAAATGTATTTTTGAGAAAGAAAAAATTAATTAAAATCAATCTGAATTTCAAAAATTCTACCGATAAAAGCATCACAAGTTTTTTGGCTTAACTCTAAAAAATTATCCCCAGCGGAGTCGCCAGCTGTAGCGACCTACTTTTTTCGTTGTTTTGAAAAATATAATGATTCGTTTAAAATTTTGACTCAGAGTCGCTAGGAAGGAAAAATATTTTTCTTTTTGTGTTTTGAATTTTTTGTTATTTTTGAAAAGTTTTACAAATTGGGGAATTTTGGTTAAAAACATTTTTTTGTTTTGAAAATGAAGAGTTGGAGTCGCCACCGACCACTAAGGTAGGCCGAGCACCATAAAACAAGAGATTCTTTTGAAAACGGGTTCGAGAGTTAGTTACGTGTAGGGAAGGATTAGCACCCCTATCGTGCCCGAAAATCGGTACCAAAACATACGTTGCTTTTAATCGATGGAAATTATTGAAATTTAAATCGAATTTAATTTTACATTCTTAATCGAATATAAGCTTTAGTCGAACGGGCTTTAACAATTTAGTGGGTTTGAATTAATTATCTGTTTAATTAATAAGAGCGGTTGTACCTCGGACCGTAGATTAAACCGACATTGAATAAGAGTGACTGTCATGTTAATTTATGGTTCAAATCGAGTACATTACCTTTATGCGTGATGCAAACGGTTAAAAATGATGTTATGAATTGTCAAATTTTACCCATTTTAATATTTACCTTCAGACGATAAGAATTAATTCGAATATTTGATTTATATCCATTAAGCCAAGATTAAGACCGAAATAATCGAGTTAATAATTATCTCATTTTTTGCAGTTTAGATTAATTAATTAATTAACATGGTGGGATTAAATTAAGGGTTAAATGAATTCAAAATTATATTATTTCACAAAAAACGATCAAATAAAGGAAATGAAGATAAATGTGGGAAATAAATACTCAAACAAAATAAATAAATGCAGAAATTAAAAAAAATCAGAAAAAAGACCGGATCAAATAAAAATGGTGCATAAAATAAATGCGAAAAATAAAGAGATGAATTTAAATGCAAGAAAGTAAATGCGAAAATTTAAGCTACACTAAACAGGCCATAAATAATACGAGCCATCCCCCGTTGCATGTCACTATAAGGCCGATTCGAACGAGAAATAATATAATATAATATAATATAATATAATATAATATAATATAATATAATATAATATAATATAATATAATATAATATAATATAATATAATATAATATAATATAATATAATATAATATAATATAATATAATATAATATAATATAATATAATATAATATAATATAATATAATATAATATAATATAATATAATATAATATAATATATATAATATAATATAATATAATATAATATAATATAATATAATATAATATAATATAATATAATATAATATAATATAATATAATATAATATAATATAATATAATATAATATAATATAATATAATATAATATAATATAATATAATATAATATAATATAATATAATATAATATAATATAATATAATATAATATAATATAATATAATATAAAACTATAGTGTATATATATGATATAATATATAACATATTATAATATAGGTATATATAATATCAAATGTATATAATATAACATATAGTAAATATATATATATATATAAAAGAAGGGATCGAAATGCAAAAACACCAAAAAAATAGGGGTAGATTCGAAAGAAACATACTATAATAGGGCAAAATTAAAGAGAAAATGAAAGTGAGGGACTAAATCCGAAATTAAACCATCAAAATTAGACCGATATTGTCCCAATAAGGATGAAATTGAATGTTTTGTAATAGGGAAGGGCCTGCGAAAAAGATTAAAAAAGGGCGGAGGGGTTTAAATGGGTAAATATCTCGTTTTTCAAACCGGGTGTAAAAGTCATTTTTTTATAAACACAAATCATTTTAAACCTCACCCAAAAAATGCATCAAAGCCCAAATCCTCTTTTTCTCTGAAGTGTTCTTCAGAGTTCTTTATGATCCCATAAACGCCGCCATGGTTTCCAGAAACTGACGGCTCTTTCGTCGTGCCCTGCCGTGCCGGCTGGCGCTCGCCGATGAATTGCGAACCCAAAACTTAACCCCAAAAATTTCTCTCATTTTCTTAGATTTGAAACCAAACCCCAATTTTCAAAAATAAGCATTGAAACCTTCAAAAGCCCGAAAAAACCGAGAGTAAAATCCTGCTTATTTTAAAAAAAACTCATTTGAAAACCTAAAATTTTAAAACCTAACAAGCGAAGAAGAAAGGGCAAGAACACTAGGGGCCATTCATCGGTGACCCCCTCCTCGGCCGTGAAACTACGACAACCTTAGACCTAAATGGTAAAACCCTAACTTTTTTTTTGTTTCAAAAATAAAAAAGCAAAAAGGAATACCTTTTGAGAATTTTTTTGTATATTGCTCTGGAAAAAATAACTCTTTTACATGAATCTATTTAGGCTTTTATAGCCGATTTACATAGAGTTTTTAAGAAAGAAAAATACTAATATCATATTGGCTCTGCATGTTCTGAAATCCTCTGGAATTTTGCTAGCATGTGGTGTTTCTGAGTTTGTTGTTTGTTAGCGTTGCATGTGTTGTACGAGAGGGGGCAACAAGGATGCATGCGTGGCAATGTGGCAGGGCTACCGATGTGGTCAATAACGTGGTAGTGAGGTGGAGGTGACATGGCCGAAAGCTGGACGATTGAGGAGGCTAAGGGACGCTGGGAAGCTTCTGAAAAGTTCTGGAATGGGGATGTGAAGGGGCAGCGGCTGAAGGCTAGGGTTAAGAATTAGGGCTAGGCTTAGGTCGAATATCTGGGTCTGCCAGGTTGGAAAGTGGGTCGAGTATGGTTTAGTTCAATTTGGGCATTGGTTTAGTTAGTTTGGGCCGGTTGTACTCGGTTAAAGGGTAGGCAGATTGGATTAGGGTATTGGGTCTGATAATAGGGTGTAATTGGACATTTTGTTAGTAAATGGATTTTTTGGATTTTGAATTTAAATTGTTTTTTTGGATTTTTAATTTAATTATTCGAATTAAGGCTGGACAAAAATGGTAATTACACTCCTAAATTAGCATCCAAGTCTCTCTTATAAAGGCAGTGAAACTAGGGTTTGAGAACCCTAAAATGCATGTAGCTTCATTAAAGGACACTGATTTCCCGCTATATTTAATATTCTGTAATTGAGAGAAAGTCTACGTAGGTCAAAGTAGATTTATCTCCAACTCTTTATGCCTAGTCAGCTCTAGCCATGAAATCTGCTACTCAGCTGCTCCAGCATTCCTCCATCTTTCTCATAAAAAGCACCAAAATATATAACATTTAAGTGCAAGCAGTGTAACTCCCTATCTACATGCAAACTATGTGCAATCTAACCTAAATGCAACTATATGTAGGGCTGTAAACGAACCGAACGAATACGAACAAGGGTATGTTCATGTTTGTTAGTTTAATTTTAACCGAAGAAATGAACGAACACAAGCAACTAAATGAACATAAATTCTTATTCGTGTTCGTTTGTTAAGGAATGTAGCTTGTTTGTGTTCGTTCATGTTCGTTCGTTAAAATGATAAACAAACGTAAACGAACACAAATGAACGAACATAAAGGGACATATGTGAATAAATTTAAACAAATATAAACAAACAAACATATGTGTATAAATTTGATTTTTTAAAATATAATACTTTTGTTATGAAAAATAATAAATATAAATGGATATATGTGAATAAATTTAAATGAACATAAAAGAACGAACATAAATGAACGGATTATCAAACATTCACGAACGTAAATGAACGAACGAGTCCTTTGTTCGTGTTCGCTCATTTAATTAAATAAAAAAATCTTGTTCATGTTCATTCATTTAATAAATAAATGAACATAAACGAATCTCCCACCGAATGGCTCACGAATGGTTCATTGAACGTTTAGTTCATATACAGCCCTAACTATATGGGCTTTAAACACGCAAAAGACAAGTAAAAAGGGTATATAAAATAGATCATTTACAAACTCGTCAAATACTCCCAATCTTGAACTGTTGCTTGACCTCAAGCAATGTAAAATGAAAGCAAAAATTAAAAATAGAAAATAAAACAGTAAATAACACGTAGTTCCCAAGGTTTCACTAAGCTATGATTACAAGAATTTCAAGTTAAGTTGCAACAGTGATTCATTCCTTAGTAATATTAATGAGATGCAATCATTAGAGCTTACAATTTTGTTCAAATGATTAATTCCGTTGTAGGTGCAGTGCGTGCAGTTGTCACATGCACTCATCACTTAATGACCTTAGAAAAACTAAAGGATTGCTCTCTTTTATTGCTTTGACATGATCTTTTCTTTTTCATCATATCGTTTTACTCTCTTTTTTCTTTTAGGTTCAAAAATTATTCCCAGGGGCTTCAGCTTATCACACTTACTCTTTAGACCTAAAGATTGAATAGATCAAATATCTCATCCTCGACCCCTATGAGCAGTGTCATCACGTGAAGACTTTCATTCACACTTTGTCAGTATTATCATTCCTACTAAGGAAAGTTAATTGGAGCAAACACAACTCACCTAGTGTACTAAGATAGAAAGATGCATAGAAGAGTCTCCCTCAACAGTTTTGTTTATCAAGAAGAAAAAGAAGAGAAGAGGAGAAAGAAGAAGACGAGTCCCACCACATTCTCCCATGAACCAGAAAACTGAGTTAGTTTATTTTTAGTTTTTGTAGGCATGCATTTCATATAGTCTAAGTTCATTTTGTTTTCCTATATTGTCACTGCATTTGCATTGTCATTGTAACAGCATGTAGTAGTAATTAAATTGCATTCATCATTGTAGCTGCATTTTGTTATTGTATTTTATCATTATATTCTGTTATTGCATTCCTTCATTCCATTCTGTTTTCTTTTGCATTGGAGACAATGCAACCTTTAAGCTTGGGGTATACCCTTAGGAGTTAAAATGCACCTCATTTCAAAATTTAAAAAAAATGCAAATGAAAGGTTCCTTTTGTTTTGAAAATTCTTTGCTTGCATTCAGTGTGCAAACCTTGAATTGTTCTAATCATTGATAAGTTTGTTGGATATACATGATGGATAATTGCATCTCTTAGCTCTACATTGATATGTCTGTTGGTTTGATTAGAGAATATCTTGCATTATTCCTTTGATTTTTTATGACCTTCTCTTGTTGCAGCATGTGTGATATATATATATATATATATAGTTATTAATTTTAAATAAAAGGCATTCCAATGTGAGTGCAAGAAAATAAAGGTAGCTTTAAAGGGGAACACACCTCTTCATGCGTAGAAAAATGAATCTGGCCAAAGGATGTTGTTGTATGAGTGTGTGTCATTACAATGAAGTACTTCCTAGGGTTCGTTGCACAACATCTTACTTCTTAGGGTTTAGGGTGCATTCATTGCTTGATATCGCTACATAAAAAAAGAAAAAAGAAGAAAAATATATATATATATATATATATGTTATTATGTGTTATGCTAAATAAATGATGATAAAAGGAATGAATCTAAGATGTTAGGTATTCTTGGATTGCTAGCTTATCTATTGATGTGGAGTTGGTTATGCATTTATCTCTCTTGTCGATGCATATGATTTATTGATTGATTATAATGATTCAAGTGTCTAGAATGCCTTTGATCTGTTGTTGGACCTTTTTGTTTTGATCTTTACTTGAGGATAAGTAAAAACTCAAGTTTTGGGGTGTGATAGCACTTTAAAGAGTATGCATTTTCCTTGATTTATAGGTCTAATTATCCCATATTAGTATCAATTGCATCTATTTATGCATTTTGCATTATTTCTAACTTAGTTCTAGTGGCTCGTATTTTGTATATTTTTGCCTCATTGTCACTGCAATACTAATGTCCTTACAAAGGAAGTTTTCACCACTGCAGTCAGTTTGACACTGTATCTGCCAGCTCTAGTCTACTTAAGGATAAGGATGAATATGCCAGCTTTCCAATTTGTTACAGCAAATTACGTACGAGCTAGGCACGCAAATAACCTGCAAGACATTTGTTTTTCTTGGGTGGCCTATAAAAAGACTATTTTGGAGGAGAAAGAGGGTTACGCTATACACATTTTTTTCACATCATCGTCAACCTCTGAGCTTTCTCCCTCCATCCATGATGACTTAAGCTTATTTATGAAGATCCAAGGTGAAGTGAGGTAGATCTATCTAAAGAAATTGAGAGTTAAGTGATGAATCAAGGAAATATATTGCTAACTTCTTAAACACTTCTCTATTTTGATTTTTTATTACACTCTATTATTGCTACCACATTGAATCATTTACTCTTTTTTTATCCTATTATTGCAACCACCATTGCACCCACAACTATAACTCTTATAATATTGTATTGTAGTTGAAAGGCTCAAATTCTTCAACCGTTTTTGCTTGCCAAGTGGTGGAGAAGTTAAATTTGGGTGATTGGTGATGGGAAGCAATGAAAAAAATTGACACGGTAATTTTAGAGTGGCTCGAGCTTCTCAACTAAACTTTACATCCACTACCTTAGCTTCCCACTAAGGATTTCCCAATTCACTAATAATTCTTCCCTTTTTACAGGCTCAAGTGAAAACCTTTACAACCTAGACTTGTACCACAAAGCTTAGCATTCAAAGCTTATACCCCAAAGCTTTGGGAACCCCTCTCTTATAAGAGAAAATACAAGCAAACAAAGAAATTCTCTCACAAGGTGAATGTTTGGAAAAATAAAGCTCTCAACCAAACTTATAACACTTGAGCATATATTAGAATTGAGCTCACAAGTGTTTATCTATACAAAATACAACAATTTGAGCACTAAGACATTTCTTGATCAAAATATTGTTGACTTGATGATCATTAGCTTCTTCAGATGCTTCTTGAGGTCTTTTATACTCCCAATTGAGTTTCTAGCCATTAGTGTTGGGATTGAATTGGAGCCGTTGAAATCAATTTCCAAGTTGAATTTCCCTTTCTAGATGCCTCGGTATCGATACGTGTGGAACAGATATCGATACGCCTACATTAGGAAATAGTCGTTGGAGGTTAAAATAAATTAGGGATATCGGTACGCGTAAGGGCGTATCGGTACGACCCCCTTTCGTATCGGTACGACTGATCCTGTACTAGTACTAGTTCTCAACACAGAATTACTGTAGTTGAAACCCTCACTCGTATCGGTACGGCTAATACCGTATCAGTATGGGGCTTTAAAATGGCTAGTTTGTCTATTTAAAAATATTCCAAAAGCCTAAAAAAACATTTCAAACCTATTTTCAAGTTTTTTGGACTTTAAATCATTTTTGCAATCTTTTCAATTTAATTCAAAACTATTTTTCAATTATTATATCAAAACAAAAATCCTAACAATCTCTCCCTTTTGATATAATAAAACCAACTTGAAAAAATTATTTTAGTGATTCTCCCCCTTTGTAAAATAATTTTTAAATAAGACAATATTGATTCAAAAAGTTAAAAGCTCCCCCCATTCATTTGAAAATTTAAATTTTCAAAACATTCTCCCTTTTTCGTTATATCAAAAATGATTTAAACTAAGTTTAAAAACTTTTAAAGTACCATAACAATGGAGAGTTAAATGTTTTTGACAAAATAAGAATTTTGATGATCATCCAACACATTTTGATGATCTTTTTCCTTCTTAAGATCATCCAACTCATTTTGAATATCTTTTTCCATCTTTTGAAGCAAATTTTGTAAGTTTAAAACTTTTACTCAAAATTCTTAATTTTTGCTTCAAACTACAAATTGGTCTTCAAAAGCAAATCATTTTCAGTTTTCAATTTTAAAATCAACTTTTTATTTTTCAAAAATGAAGCCTTGAATTCAAAAACCAATTCATCATAGGCTTCTTGTAACTCATCAAAAGTATAAGAATTTGAACTAGATGAGTTAGAAGTTACCTCACCCTCTCGGAGGGCCATAAAGCATAAGTGGGCTACCTCATTGTCGATGGAGTTTTCTTTATTACTCCATGTTGCCATATATGCCTTCTTTGAAGATGATCCATTTTTTTTGAAGTGAGGGTAATTGTATTTGGTGTCCTTGCTTCTTACATTCAAAGCACTTGATGGAATTCTTCATCATCTTCTTCAATTCATGTCTTGATTTCTCCATTTCGTTCTTCATGAATAGAGTAAATTTCTTGAAGAGATGGACCATCCCTTCACTTTCACTTTCCTTCTCACTTGAATTTTCTTGATGACTTGTGGAGGATATGCCTACGTCTTCTATTCCTTGCTCTTTGATCTTCTTCTCTTTCTCTTTCCTTCTCCCTTCAGACATCATCTAATGGGTGAGCAAAGATCCAATAAACTCATCAAGCTTGAGCTCCTTCAAGTTTTTTGCTTCTATAATTGTCGTATTCTTTAACTCTAATAACTCAAAAGGTTAATAAATCAACTTATGAACGAGCTTGTCTTCTGGAATCTCCTCTCCAAAACCTTTAAGTTCATTGATGATTATGGAGAATCGATCGAACATGATCTTGATGTCTTTTTCTAGACTCATCTTGAAGTTTTCATAGTTCAGGTTGAGTAAACTGATCTTCGTCTCTCTTACCTCGTTCGTTCCTTTATAAGTCACTTCAAGTTTGTCCCAAATCTCCTTGGCACTCTCACAAGAAGAGACTTTGGCATACTCCTCCAGTCCAAATGCACAAAATAGAATGTGCAAAGCCTTCAAGTTTAGCTTCATCTTCTTCTTGTCATTCGCACTCCAATCTTGCCTTCTTTATTGTGGAACAAACGGTCCTTCTTCAACAATGTCCCAAAGATAGTAGTCGATGACCTTGATAAAGTACATTATCATATTCTTCCAATAGGCATAATTTCACCGTTGAAGAATGGTGGCTTGTCGATTGATTCCGCCATGAACACCAGTTGATTTATTGATTGATCGAGCTTGCTGGGATCGCCTCAATAGTATGTTAAGCCTCTTGATTGAGCCTCACTCTGATACCAGTTGAAAGGCTTGAATTTTTCAACCGTTTTTGCTTGCCAAGTGGTGCAGAAGTTGAATTTGGGTGATTGGTGATAGGGAGCAATGTAAAGAAATTGGCACGGTAATTTTAGAGTGGTTTGAGCTTCTCAACTAAGCTCTATATCCACTGCCTTAGCTTCCTACTGAGAAATTCCCAATTCACTAAGAATTCTTCCCTTTTTACATGCTCAAGAGGAAACCTTTACAACCTATACTTATACCACAAAGCCTAGCATCCAAAGCTTATACCCCAAAACTTTGGAAACCCTTTTCTTACAAGAGAAAATAAAAGTAAACAAAAAAATCCTCTCACAAGGTGAATGTTTGGAAAAATAAAGCTCTCACCCAAACCTATAACACTTGAGCATATATTACAATTGAGCTCACAAGTGTTTGTCTATACAAAATACAACAATTTGAGCACTAAGACATTTCTTAATCAAAAGATTATTGACTTGATGATCATTAGCTTCTTTAGATGCTTCTTAAGGTATTTTACACTCCCAATTAAATTTCTAGCCGTTGGTGACCGTTGGAATTTAATTGAAGCCGTCGAGGATCAATTTTCAAGCTGAATTTCCCTTTCTGGATGCCTATGTATTAATACACGTGGAACATGTATCAGTATGCCTACTTTGGGAAATAGCCATTGAAGTTGAAATAAAGCAGAGGTATCAGTACGTGTAAGGGCATATCGATATGACCCCTTTTCATATCAATACGGCTGATCTTGTACCGGTACAAGTTTTCAACACTAGAAAATCACTCTAGTTGAAACCCTCACTCGTATCGGTATGGTTAATACCGTATCAGTATGGGGCTTTAAAAATGGCTAGTTTGGCTATTTAAAAACATTCAAAGACATTCCAAAGCCTAAGAAAACATTTCAAACCTATTTTCAAGTTGTTTGGAGTTTAAATCATTTTTGCAATCTTTTTAATTTAGTCCAAAACTATTTTTCAATTTTTATATCAAAACAAAATCCTAACATTAGTCATATAAGTATAAGCGTAATTGAAGCAACCCGAAAAAATATTACATTACAAGTTTCTTTTTTGTTTGAAAAATTTTGGAAAAAATATTTAAAGGGGGAATTTTTGGAAAAGTTCATATTTTGGAATAAAATTGAGGGAGTCGCCACCGGTCACTTGGATAAGGTAGACCGGACAACAAAAATAAAACCAGAGATTCGAGTTCGGAGTCAGTTACGTACGGAGAAGGGTTAGCATCACCGCTACGCCCATAAATTGGTATCTAAAGGGTTTGTATCATATTTATTAAAAATAATTAAAATTTAATTTAATTCAAAACTTAAAATGACAATTTAAAATGCCTCAATTCACGGTACCAAAAGAGACGACACCCGGAGACCTTGATGACAGTCCCACTATAATACTGGAATGAGACTATTTTTTTAAAAAACAATGAAATAAAAATAAACATGCACAAATAAATACGATGGCAAATAAAAGTAAATACGATTAAGTATAAAACTAAGAAAAAAGAATGCAATATACATTATTATATAAAACGTATATAAAAAACACAAAAAAAACAAAAACATATATAATACACATAATATAGATGTTATATATAAAAATACATACATAAATGAAAACATTATAACATATATTTAATATAATATATAATATAAATGGCATATAATAAAATATATAATATAAAAATATAGTAATAGATAAAATAGTATAGCAAAATAAATAACAACTAGGTACATATACATATATTAAATATATTGTAATAATAAAATAATATATTTCATAATAGTGATATACCATACTATATATAATATAATACATATAATATAGATTTAATATATATACGTAAAATATACATAAAATACATATAGAATAAGATGATATATATATTATATATGATATACTTATATATATACTTAATATAAAGCATGATATAATATAATATATAATATATAAACTAATACACATATAATACATATACAATATTATAACATATACTGAGCATATACATATATATATAACACATAAATACAACATAAAACATATATATTAAGCATATACATAAATAAAAAGTAAATCAAAAACATAACGTACATACATGAAACATACACAAATAGACATTTTAACAATATAGTATACATATTAGATACAAAATATATAGGGTATGCAATAAAAAAGAAAAGAAGATATACGGACATGTAGATAAATATACCAACAAAAAGGATTAAAGAGCAATTGTACCATGGAATCTCGGACCAAAATGAAATTTTAGAGCCAAAAGAAACGAGATTAATTTAACGAAGGTGACTAAAATGAAAAAATGAAAAAATGAGGGAAAGCGGGGTAAAATAATTTGGGGCGAAAGGTTTTAAAAAAAATAATTAACCCATTTTGTTAAAGGGAGCCGGTATAAAATCCAATTTTTTTATAAAAAAATTCATTTTTCATTTGTTTTAAACAAAAACACAAAGAATGCTCTGAATATTTCCGATGAGCACCCACCGGTATTCATTGCCACAACCGTAAGCCGCATGGAAATTTCCGGATTTCGGCCATGCGTCGTCGTCCATCGGCGCCGAAATATGAACAAAATCTATTTTTTTAAAACATAACTGAAAACCATTATATTTTCTTTAAATTTCATTTCCCCTTTTTTTTATTTTAAAAACAATTTAAAACTAGATTAAAAACAAAATGAAAGGTCGAAGAAGAACGGCGCCATTCCTCGGCGCACCACCCTCAACCATCGACTACGACGGTGACTCGAGACCCAAAGGTATAAACCCTATCCCATCTTTGTATTATTTTGTATTATTTGTTTTGTGTTTTGGATTTGAAAATAAAAGAAAAAGAGAAGATTTTTTCTTTTACCTCAAAAGTTTGAGGATTTTTATTGATAACTGATTGTTTTTTCTTACACTAATTTTTTGATATGAATTTATATTCGGTTACATGCAATAAAAAAATAAAATCTTAATCTAATATATTGTTGGATGTTGTGGTCGCCCATGCTTTAGATCTGATATTGGTTTATTTGTTGGTTTTGTGCATGTCTGGTGGTTGAGAGCCGGTGTAAGGAAGCGTACGGAAGCACGAAAGATTCAGCAGAGCAGCCACGTGGTGGAGAGGCGAGCAGTCGGGCGCGTGGCGAAGTTGAAAGGTTGCAGTGGTGGACTCCACGCGTGAGTAAGGGATCCAGAATGTTCTCTTGGCTTGATCTAGTCCGTTGGATCAGATCTGATCGAACGTCTCAGATCTGTGGGCGGCTATAAAATGAGATCAAACTAGGGTTAGATATCAGATGTAAATTAGGGTTTTTTTTAGACATTTGGGCCAAACGGGCCATTGTAAAATGGTTATGTAATTTTTTTTGCTCGAAAAACGTATGATTTTATTAAAGAATCATACAAAACCATCACTATCATAGGTCTCATTAAAAAACTCCCTAAACCTAGAATGGAGAAAAGGAGTACCTATGATAGTGAGCACAGGATTAAAAGACAAAACGCCAACCACAACTTTCAAGAAACAACGAAGAGAAAATGAGACAAACAAGAAACACAGGCATATGCGCCCTTACTCCACCAACTGAAACCAAGTATGTCGATCAACACCACCCTTAGCAAGTGCATCAGCTAAACCATTCGCCTCACAAAAAATATGATGGAAACAAACACAATTTAGCAACTCACAAGCGAAATCAATCTGACGGTACCAAGTCCACAACGACCACGGCCTCCTCTCCTAATTTAACACCCAAGATAACGCCACCATTGAATCAGACTCAATCACTACCGAAGTCCATTTAGACCATTTTGAATTACAAAAGATAGTTAACGCATGACATATAGCTTGTAACTCCGCTTCATTAGAGTCCATCACCCCAAAGGGCCCGAGAACATGGCGAGAATACACCCTTTAGAGTCACGCAACACCCCACCACAACCCCCCATCCCCGACTTACCCCTCGCAGACCCATCAACATTAAATTTTAAAACACCCTCCAGTGGCGGTTCCCAACAAACGATCACCCGCCTAGACAAATTAGAGGATGAGGGAACACAAAATCTTGGGCAATCCCACCAGGCTACCTCACCAACCTCTCCCGGCGAATGCAAAGCTCGTACCCAAAATAATGAACGCAACTTAACCATAAAGAAAATTTCTCCACACGACAACCTCTTCTCATTAAAAATAATGGAGTTCCGAGCAAGCCACAAAGACCAAACCACCACAGCACACCCCACCATCCACCATGCATGCTCCAAACCCGTGAAGAAACTATGAAAGCATTAGAGCAAAAATTCACGCAACGATCGAGGGCACACCACTTCCACTGCCACCATCGAAAAAACAACGTCCATACTTTCCAAATTTCAACACAATAGAGAAGAATATGATCCACTGAATCGATGCCAAAAGCACACCATCTACATCTAATCATGGACTAATCTAATGGGACCCCTCTCACACGTAACACCTCTAACGCTGGTAGCTGATCAAGCCATACAAACCAAAGAAAGCATTAAATTTTAGGAGGGATGCGCAAGCTCCATATCGAGTTTAAATCCTCATCATCGTCCAAACCAAATGACACCATCAAATGATATAAAGAACCGACAGTAAAGGTACTTGAAGATGAAGGTTTCTAAACCAACCGATCTCTATTGTAGAGCAAATATGAAAACACGTTACACATGCCTTTAAACCCTTCAAATGCTGGACCTCAAATGATAGCAATACACGATTAAAAAAAGCCCCCCAGTTATCATGTTCAAAGCTGCCATCACAAGCATAATCCATAACCAATGCCAATTTATCTTTTGCAACACGAAACAATCTCGGAAACACATGAAAAAGTGGCTCATCCAAACACCAGCAGTCTCGCCCAAATAAGATCTTAGCACCATTACCCAAAAGCCAAACAAACTGCGTTTGGTTCATAAAGCATTGTACCCCCTCATCACGCTGAACATCCACAATTTGTCGCCAAATTACCGACATATTTCTTCTCCCACCATCATGTAACCTCCAATTCAAAACATTTCTACCATACTTAGCCTCTAACAAAGACCTCTAGAGGGAATTTTAATTCAAGGCATATCTCTGACTCCACTTCCCCAACAAAGCCAAGTTTCGAGCACGCCAATCTACCACCCCCAAACCACCAAACTTCTTTGGCCGACAAGTAACTTTCCAATTCACACGACTTAGCTTACGATGCTCCGCCGAACCACCCTAAAGAAAATTTCTCCTAATCCGATCAATCCTATTAATGATGCTCTTCGGAATAAAAAAGATATCCATATAATACAACGGAAGAGCTGACATCATAGAGTTTACCAATAGTAGTCGACCAGAAAAAGACAATGATCCTCGTTTCCAACCTGCCAAATTCTGTCGAAACCTATCAAGAAGTGGCTCCCACATGGCCAAACTCCTGGGATTAACCCCGAGGGGCAGCCCTAAGTAAGTTATTGGTAAAACTTTAGTATTACACCCGAGAACAGTTGCAATATCTTCCAAAGCATTTGCATCAACTCTAACCACGTAAATACACGATTTTTCATAATTAATTTGTAATCCAGACGCATATTCAAAGCAAGTTAGAACTCTTTTCAAATTTTGAGCATATTGTACCTCTCCCTGAAAAATAGGATAGTATCATCCGCAAATTGGAGATAGGAAAGGAATAACTCCGGCGTCACTCTTACCCCTTTAATGACTCCCAATCTCTCTGCATTCGCCAAATGTTGGTGTAACATTTTCGCAACAATAACAAACAATAGCGGCGATAGAGGAACACCTTGACGTAACCCTCGTTGCATGGCAAAATCACGAGTTGGACTCCCATTTACCAATATCGACAACCTTGTCGTACTAATACATTCATAAATCCACACAGGCCATATAGCTCCAAAACCCATACGCCTCATAATCTGGTCCAGACAATCTTATTTGATGCAATCATATGCTTTCGCAAAATCCAATTTCAGAATAACACCCCCTTCACTAAAATGAGACTTCTGCAATGAATGAATCATTTCATTTGCTAACAATATACCATCCAAAATTTACCGTCCTTGTACAAAACCCGATTGCACATCACTAATTAAAGACGGTAAGACTCTTTGAAGACGTTTCGCCAAACATTTTGCCAAGATTTTATACAACGAATTCAACAGGCAAATTGGTCGGAAGTTACTTATCACACGTGCAGAATCTTTCTTCAGAATGAGGGTCACGAATGTATCATTAACACACTTAGGCAAACGTCGTGATTCAACGAACGATCTCAAGAAATTCATCACATCCTGTTTTAGAAATTTCCAGCCTTTCTTATAGAAAGCGAAAGTATACCCATCTGGCCCCGGGGCTTTCGACCCCTCACAACTCACCAGCGCAGCCCATACTTCCTCCTCCGTAAACTCTACTTCTAAACTGGCCGCCTGGCTAGCACATAACCTATCAAACTGAACCGCAGCATCTAAAGACCCCACTACCTTACGTCGTGCGAAATGTTTCTTAAATTCCTGATGAAAAACAAACTTCAACCTCTCCTGATTTGACTCATATTTTACGTTAATTAATAATCCCAAAATTCTATTCCGAATAGCTCTTAGCTTTGCTGCCCTTTGGAAAAATCGTGTGTTTCGATCTCCCTCTTTTAGCCACGTGATACGCGACTTTTGTCTCCATAAAGATTCCTAAAACCTCGACAACTTCCACAAATCCGAGTGTAAACTTCAACGTTCCTCAACCGTAAGCACCCCATCCGCCATTCTCTTATCTAACTCCTCTATTCTTCTCAACACAACCTCTAATCTCCCTTCGATATTACCAAAAGTAGATCTATTCCATTGCCTCAGGAAGACCTTTAATCCACTCAATTTGTGAACTAAATCCAAAGAACCACCCTCACTCAACCGATCCTATTACCTCCAAAAATGAAAAGGCTTTGGACCTGTATCACCATCTAAACTTTACAAAATAAACGGTGTGTGGCTCGATAATACCCGTCGCAAAGATAGAACCACTAGATTTGGAAACTTGTCGAACCACCCATACGATAACAGAAACCTATCAAGACGACTGCAACTATCTCCCGGACCAAACCATGTAAAACCCAGACCCTGCAATGGAACATCAAACAAAGCGTTTAAAGTCACAAACTCAGAAAATTCACAAATACCTATAACTGATGATGATACTCCTCGTCATTCCAGTAATTAAAAACCATGTTGAAGTCTCCGCTAATACACCAAGGAACATTACGAGAGCGAATAACCTCACCCAGATCCCCCCATAACACACACTGCTCGAAAAAATCACAAGGACCATAAGCCCCAATAATCCCACAACGCCAATCATTAGTCAACCAACAACCTACCAAAGAAGCAAATCGTCCTGCCAACCTCACTTCCTCCAAACGAAAGCTCGCCTTATCCCAGACCAACAAAATCCCCCCCCCGACCGTCCGCTTGAGGGTGCATAGGAAAAACCAAAGTTATCATCAAACCACAACCGACTCACCAAATCCTCTAATATAGCTACCAACTTTGTTTCTTGTAACAAAATCAACACGCAGTAATGTTGCCGTACCAGCGCTCGCACCACTCGCTGTTTCGATGCAGTCCCAAGTCCACGCACATTACACGACAACATTCGCATCCTTCGATGCTATTGTGCATGGTCCCTTGTACCTAGCAATCACACAATATCCTTCACAATATCCTCCTCGTTTCCTACCATTTTTCCCCTATATACTTCCCCAAGTCTAATGTTTCCCGTGCTTCCTTCAACAAAGCTCGCTTTTTGCTTAGAAAATCTAAATCTGATAAAGACCAATTCGCCAACGCCGATGTACGTGGGTTATTTTTCTTTAGCCTCTCTCTCCCTTGCTTCCCCAATCGTTTCTCTTCCTCTAATCGTTTCTGGTGAAAGAAAACTAAGCATAACTTCTGAAACACTCCTCACTCGTCGAAACTCACCTTCATGCTCAATAAGCATTGCTTTACCAGCCCTAGGTAACTCGGACCGAGACCCAACCAATGCCCTTGTATCATCACCCAACATCGGAGGCTCAACTGGCTCCAGATCCTATTCAATGGCTTTCGACTGAGGATTATCACCCTGACTCTCAAGTGACAACACATCAACACTATCACGTTCAACAATTGTTCGAGACACAAGCCCAATCTCCTCATCCGCCATCCACCTATATGATGTTAGTGTCTCCAGCACCCTCAAATCCTCCCTCTTATTCCCCTCCCATATTCGCTCCAAACACTTCAACTTAATCCTTTGGAAAATTGAGCTCCTTCTAAGAATGAACGGTCAAAAGTAAGCAGTCATATGAAAGCAAAATTCCTTCGTTCACAAGAATTCCAAAACCAAACTCACTCAGAAATATGTTTCTACAATCAAATTTCTAATTCAACGAATGGAAGTTTCTTTGAACAATCGTTTGCTCGTAGAATTCAACTTACATCTTGACCAATGTTAAACCATTTTTCTTATAATCAATAAATTATTGGCGTCACAACTTTTGTTGAACTACCTATCATCGTAGTAATTGTTGAACCGTTCTCAAACGTATCTGCAACCACCGTGTCCGTTGTCGAAATTAACACTTCTCCCTCATCAGCCCTGCTTTGCAAATTTGTATATTCTTTTAAACCTGACCTGACATCTCTATCCAAATCTTCCTCTCTAGACTCTACGTCTACTCCACACCAACAATCACACTTAGGACCAATCGCTTCTTCCATCTCCACCACTCATACCTAAAACAACTTCCCTCCAACCTGAACATTAACATGTTCATCTATTTGTTGCACCCAGTCCGTCTCAACTTGAAAACGACATCTTTCTAACGACGAAGGAGCAAGCATTTCAGGATCAATTTGTACTAATTCTCCCCAAATCGCAGTAATATTCCTAAATGTCCCCTCGGACCAAACATGTACCGGAACTCCACAAGCTGACAACCATACCCTCCTATTCGGGATCTGCATAGCTGGTGACCATTCCATTATATTCTCTAACCATTTATCCAATTGATGTTCCTCTATAACTCTCTTTCTCATTGATATAACTGCGAACATCAAAAGCACAAGAGACCCTGCGATTCTCATTACCGTGAAACCTTCACACTTCACATCACGAAATTCCTTCGCAAGATTTCGCATACTAATCGCCTGTTTGCAAAAACCCATTTGCCCAGTTATTGAGAATATCTAATTTATCTCTATCAACCACACCATCAATTAGCTTTATCTCTTTATGTGTATCCGTCAACCGTTGTACTGTCAATTCCGGAAGCGCTTGTGTATCTCGTATATTCCTAGGATTCCTTTGATCTGTTTGTGATTTAGATAAATTAATATCATCAGCTTTCTTTGAATCTGGGCGTTTCCTCCTCTTATACGTATCACGCGTATCCCTCAACGCCATTTGTACTCGCACCCTTGAACCATACAACCAAAACCCATCAAATATTTCGATCACCCTTTCCGCATCTGCCTTCGATTTCAGTCTAACAAAACCAAACCGAGATCCATCTCTCGCTCTATTATGAGGAACAAATACATCTACAACAACCCCATGACGATCAAAAACTTTCCAGATCCCTTTCCAATGCAATTGTAAAGGTAGATTCGCCACAAATAAGGTCTAACATTGTTGCCGATTGGAACGCTCTTGCCCCCTTGCGATTTTCTCTGAGAGCGCATCGCCATCGATTCAATTGGTATTTTAATGTTGGACTATTACATTGGACTGTTATTGGATTTAGTTATTGTTTAATATTTTTAATTTATAATGATAATAACATATTACTAATATTCATAATAATAACAATTAATAATATGGGCACCAAATAATATTAACAATAATAATAAACATAGATGTAATACATGTATTATATACATACATACACACATACAAATAAATGATATCATCCACACATTATACATTCGTGCATTTATTTTAACGCACATAAATTCAGTCATATATAATAAACGTATAAATTCACACACATACATATGTACAAGCATGCATGCAGAACAAAACATACACATTTTAAAACAATTGAGCATATTAAAGATAATAATATAGCTAAAAATAACTATAATACATATAATAAAAAAAATTGAAAGTAAACTAATAATAAGAATATTCGAATAACAAAAACTCAGACAAAATTAGTGATTACAGCTGCCCCTCTTTGCTCATTCTTGTAACACAATATTAGAGCAAAGACAAAAAGCACTAATTTTGTCCTACTTCCCTGTTCAGATCTCGAATCACCACACACTGAAGGTCCTATCGAGACGACTGCAACTATCTCCCGGACCAAACCATGTGAAACCCAAACCCTGGAATGGAACATTAAACAAAGCGTTCAAAGTCACAAACTCAGAAAATTCACAAATACCTCTAACTGATGACGATACTCCTCACCATTTCGACAACTGTAAAACCATGTTGAAGTCTCCGCCAATACACCAAGGAACATTACGAGAGTGAACCACCTCACCCAGATACCCCATAACACACACTCTCAAAAAAATCACAAGGACCATAAACCCCAATAATCCCACAACGCCAGTCATTAGTCAACCAACAACCTACCAAAGAAGCAAATCGTCCTGCCAACCTCACTTCCTCTAAACAAAATCTCGCCTTATCCCAGACCAACAAAATCCTCTCGACCGTCCGCTTGAGGGTGCATAGGAAAAACCAAAATTATCATCAAACCACAACCGACTCACCAAATCCTCTAATATAGCTACCAACTTTGTTTTCTGTAACAAAATCATCACGCAGTTATGTTACCATACCAGAGCTCGCACCGCTCGTTGTTTCGATGCAGTCCCAAGTCCACAGACATTCCACGACAACATTCGCATCCTTCGATGCTATTGTGCACGATCCCTTTTACCTAGCAATCGCACAATATCCTTCACAATATCCTCCTCGTTTACCACCATTTTGCCCTATATACTTCCCCAAGTCCAATGTTTCTCGTGCTTCCTTCAACAAATCTCGCTTTTTGCTTAGAAAATCTAAATCTGATAAAGACCAATTTGCCAACACCGATGTATGTGGGTTATTTTTCTTTAGCCTCTCTCTCCCTTGCTTCCTCAATCGTTTCTCTTCCTCTAATCGTTTTTCTGGTGAAAGAAAACTAAGCATAACTTCTGAAACACTCCTCACCCGTCGAAACTCACCTTCATGGTCAATAAGCATTGCTTTACCAGCCCTAGGTAACTCGGATCGAGGCCCAACCAATGCCCTTGTATCATCACCCAACATCGGATGCTCAACTGGCTCCAGATCCTGTTCAATGGCTTTCGACCGAGGATTATCACCCTGACTCTCAAGTGACAACACATCAACACTATCACGTTCAACAATTGTTCGAGACACATGCCCAATCTCCTCATCCGCCATCCACCTAGATGATGTTAGTGTCTCCAGCACCCTCAAATCCTCCCTCTTATTCCCCTCCCATATCCGCTCCAAACACTTCAACTTAATCCTTTGGAAAATTGAGCTCCTTCTAAGAATGAACGGTTGGCGTCATATGAAAGCAAAATTCCTTCGTTGAATTCCAAAACCAAACTACAGAAATATGTTTCTACAATCAAATTTCTAATTCAACGAATGGAAGTTTCTTTGAACAATCGTTTGCTCAAACAATACATCTTGACCAATGTTAAACCATTTTTCTTATAATCAATAAATTATTGGCGTCACAACTTTTGTTGAACTACCTATCATCGTAGTAATTGTTGAACCGTTCTCAAACGTATCTGCAACCACCGTGTCCGTTGTCGAAATTAACTTCTCCCTCATCAGCCCTGCTTTGCAAATTTGTATATTCTTTTAAACCTGACCTGACATCTCTATCCAAATCTTCCTCTCTAGACTCTACGTCTACTCCACACCAACAATCACACTTAGGACCAATCGCTTCTTCCATCTCCACCACTCATACCTAAAACAACTTCCCTCCAACCTGAACATTAACATGTTCATCTATTTGTTGCACCCAGTCCGTCTCAACTTGAAAACGACATCTTTCTAACGACGAAGGAGCAAGCATTTCAGGATCAATTTGTACTAATTCTCCCCAAATCGCAGTAATATTCCTAAATGTCCCCTCGGACCAAACATGTACCGGAACTCCACAAGCTGACAACCATACCCTCCTATTCGGGATCTGCATAGCTGGTGACCATTCCATTATATTCTCTAACCATTTATCCAATTGATGTTCCTCTATAACTCTCTTTCTCATTGATATAACTGCGAACATCAAAAGCACAAGAGACCCTGCGATTCTCATTACCGTGAAACCTTCACACTTCACATCACGAAATTCCTTCGCAAGATTTCGCATACTAATCGCCTGTTTGCAAAAACCCATTTGCCCAGTTATTGAGAATATCTAATTTATCTCTATCAACCACACCATCAATTAGCTTTATCTCTTTATGTGTATCCATCAACCGTTGTACTGTCAATTCCGGAAGCGCTTGTGTATCTCGTATATTCCTAGGATTCCTTTGATCTGTTTGTGATTTAGATAAATTAATATCATCAGCTTTCTTTGAATCTGGGCGTTTCCTCCTCTTATACGTATCACGCGTATCCCTCAACGCCATTTGTACTCGCACCCTTGAACCATACAACCAAAACCCATCAAATATTTCGATCACCCTTTCCGCATCTGCCTTCGATTTCAGTCTAACAAAACCAAACCGAGATCCATCTCTCGCTCTATTATGAGGAACAAATACATCTACAACAACCCCATGACGATCAAAAACTTTCCAGATCCCTTTCCAATGCAATTGTAAAGGTAGATTCGCCACAAATACACAAATAAGGTCTAACATTGTTGCCGATTGGAACGCTCTTGCCCCCTTGCGATTTTCTCTGAGAGCGCATCGCCATCGATTCAATTGGTATTTTAATGTTGGACTATTACATTGGACTGTTATTGGATTTAGTTATTGTTTAATATTTTTAATTTATAATGATAATAACATATTACTAATATTCATAATAATAACAATTAATAATATGGGCACCAAATAATATTAACAATAATAATAAACATAGATGTAATACATGTATTATATACATACATACACACATACAAATAAATGATATCATCCACACATTATACATTCGTGCATTTATTTTAACGCACATAAATTCAGTCATATATAATAAACGTATAAATTCACACACATACATATGTACAAGCATGCATGCAGAACAAAACATACACATTTTAAAACAATTGAGCATATTAAAGATAATAATATAGCTAAAAATAACTATAATACATATAATAAAAAAAATTGAAAGTAAACTAATAATAAGAATATTTGAATAAAAAAAACTCAGACAAAATTAGTGATTACAGCTGCCCCTCTTTGCTCATTCTTGTAACACAATATTAGAGCAAAGACAAAAAGCACTAATTTTGTCCTACTTCCCTGTTCAGATCTCGAATCACCACACACTGAAGGTCCTATCGAGACGACTGCAACTATCTCCCGGACCAAACCATGTGAAACCCAAACCCTGGAATGGAACATTAAACAAAGCGTTCAAAGTCACAAACTCAGAAAATTCACAAATACCTCTAACTGATGACGATACTCCTCACCATTTCGACAACTGTAAAACCATGTTGAAGTCTCCGCCAATACACCAAGGAACATTACGAGAGTGAACCACCTCACCCAGATACCCCATAACACACACTTCTCGAAAAAATCACAAGGACCATAAACCCCAATAATCCCACAACGCCAGTCATTAGTCAACCAACAACCTACCAAAGAAGCAAATCGTCCTGCCACCCTCACTTCCTCTAAACAAAATCTCGCCTTATCCCAGACCAACAAAATCCCTCTCGACCGTCCGCTTGAGGGTGCATAGGAAAAACCAAAATTATCATCAAACCACAACCGACTCACCAAATCCTCTGATATAGCTACCAACTTTGTTTTCTGTAACAAAATCATCACGCAGTTATGTTACCATACCAGAGCTCGCACCGCTCGTTGTTTCGATGCAGTCCCAATTCCACAGACATTCCACGACAACATTCACATCCTTCGATGCTATTGCGCACGATCCCTTTTCCCTAGCAATCGCGCAATATCCTTCACAATATCCTCCTCGTTTACCACCGTTTCTGCCCTTATATACTTCCCCAAGTCCAATGTTTCTCGTGCTTCCTTCAACAAATCTCGCTTTCTGCTTAGAAAATCTGAATCTGATAAAGACCAATTTGCCAACACCAATGTATGTGGGTTATTTTTCTTTGGCCTCCCTCTCCCTCGCTTCCTCAATCTTTTCTCTTCCTCTAATCGTTTTTCCGGTGAAAGAAAACTAAGCATAACTTCTGAAACACTCCTTACCCGCCGAAACTCACCCTCATGGTCAATAAGCATTGCTTTACCAGCCCTATGTAACTCGGATCGAGGCCCAACCAATGCCCTTGTATCATCACCCAACATCGGATGCTCAACTGGCTCCAGATCCTGTTCAATGGCTTTCGACCGAGGATTAGCACCCTGACTCTCAAGTGACAACACATCAACACTATCACGTTCAACAATTGTTCGAGACACATGCCCAATCTCCTCATCCGCTATCCACCTAGATGATGTTAGTGTCTCCAGCACCCTCAAATCCTCCCTCTTATTCCCCTCCCATATCCGCTCCAAACACTATGTGGTTGGCGTCACAACTTTTGTTGAACTACCTATCATCGTAGTAGCTGTTGAACCGTTCTCAAACATATCTGCAACCACCGTGTCCGTTGTCGAAATTAACATTTCTCCCTCATCAGCCCTGCTTTGCAAATTTGTATGTTCTTTTAAACCTGACCTGACATCTCTATCCAAATCTTCCTCTCTAGACTCTACGTCTACTCCACAGCAACAATCACACTTAGGGTCAATCGCTTCTTCCATCTCCACCACTCTTACCTGAAACAACTCCCCTCCAACCTAAATATTAACATGTTCATCTATTTGTTGCACCCAGTCCGTCTCAACTTGAAAACGACATCTTTCTAACGACGAAGGAGCAAGCATTTCAGGATCAATTTGTACTAATTCTCCCCAAATCGCAGTAATATTCCTAAATGTCCCCTCGGACCAAGCATGTACTGGAACTCCACAAGCTGACAACCATACCCTCCTATTCGGGATCTGCATCGCTGGTGACCATTCCATTATATTCTCTAACCATTTATCCAATTGATGTTCCTCTATAACTTTCTTTCTCATTGATATATCTGCGAACATCAAAAGCACAAGAGACCCTGCGATTCTCATTACCGTGAAACCTTCACACTTCACATCGTGAAATTCCTTCGCAAGATTTCGCATACTAATCGCCTGTTTGCAAAAACCCATTGCACAGTTATTGAGAATATCTAATTTATCTCTATCAACCACACCATCAATTAGCTTTATCTCTTTATGTGTATCCATCTACCGTTGTACTGTCAATTCCGGAAGCGCTCGTGTATCTCGTATATTCCTAGGATTCATTTGATCTGTTTGTGATTTAGATAAATTAATATCATCAGCTTTCTTTGAATCTGGGCGTTTCCTCCTCCAATACGTATCACGCGTATCCCTCAACGCCATTTGTACTCGCACCCTTGAACCATACAACCAAAACCCATCAAATCTTTCGATCGCCCTTTCCACATCTGCCTTCAATTTCAATCTAACAAAACCAAACCGAGATCCATCTCTCGCTCTTTTACGCGGAACAAATACATCTACAACAACCCCATGACGATCAAAAACTTGCCACATCCCTTTCCAATGCAATTGTAAAGTTAGATTCGCCACAAATACACAAATAAGGTCCAACATTGTTGCCGATAGAACGCTCTTGCCCCTCTTGCGATTTCCTCTGAGAGCGCGCCGCCATCGATTCAATTGGTATTTTAATGTTGGACTATTAAATTGGACTGTTATTGGGTTTAGTTATTGTATAATATTTTTAATTTATAATGATAATAACATATTACTAATATTCATAATAATAACAATTAATAATATGGGCACCATAATAATATTAACAATAATAATAAACATAGATGTAATACATGTATTATATATGTACATATATACATACAAATAAATGATATCATCCACACATTATGCATTCATGCATATATTTTAACACACATAACTTCACTCGTATATAATAAACGTATAAATTCACACACATACATATGTACAAGCATACATTCAGAACAAAACATACACATTTTAAAACAATTGAGCATATTAAAGATAATAATATAACTAAAAATAACTATAATACATATAATAAAAAATTGAAAATAATCTAATAATAATATTTGAATAAAAAAAACTCAGACAAAATTAGCGATTACAGCTGCCCCTCTTTGTTCATTCTTGTAACACAATAATAGAGCAAAGACAAAAAGTACTACTTCCCTGTTCAGATCTCGAATCACCACACTGAAGGTCCTATTGATGGCTTGAAAATCCTGGAGTTATGCATTGAAAGTCTTAATGATTGCCCAAATCACCACGCACTGAGGGTCTTACTGATGTCTGGACGATACTAATTTCTCCAAATCACCAAGCACTGAAGGTCTTATTGATGGTCTAAAGGTCATAATACCATGCATTGAAGGTCTTACTGGTTGCTTGGATCACCCTGCACTAGAGGTCTTATAGATGCTCGAACTATATTAAAGCCACGCACTGAAGGTCTTACTAGTTGCTTGAAGCTTGATGTTGTTCCTCTCATTTGAAATTCTTCAATCTTCTACTAAAGTTTGGAGTTTGAAGTTGTTCTTCTCATTTGAAATTCTTCATTCTCCTAAGGTCTAAAGCTGTTCTTCTCATTTGAAATTCTTCATTCCTCAATTGGTGTTGAAGGTTGAAGTTGTTCTTCTCATTTGAAATTCTTCAATCTTCTATTAAAGTTTAGAGTTTGAAGTTGTTCTTCTCATTTGAAATTCTTCATTCTCCGAGGTCTGAAGCTGTTCTTCTCATTTGAAATTCTTCATTCCTCAATTAATGTTTTAATGATTTTTCTGAAAATGGCCAAAATAAATTAATGATGTGGGTTAGCATACCCCTAACTTAAGGATGTCTAATTACTCATGATGCATGAATGATACAAATTAAGGACCACTTGAGGTGAGCTCATCTTCAAGGAAGTCCAAGGTTTTTTTGTACCAAAGCTCTTTCTGCAGCTAATATAACTCATCTTAAATTCGGGTTCAACTTTTCAAAATCTTTTTTCTTCAAAGCTTTTTCAGGTTCCCTACTTCGGATTGCTCTTCATATCTTATCAACTTATGTCTGTGAGTTCTGGTTTTGAAATGTCTCTGTATTGAAAGGATTGGCCATCTTCTTACCCCAACAAAATTTGCCCCAAACTTTTGTTATTTACTCTTGTTATTTTTTGAACTAATTTTCAACTTGCTCAATGGTTAAAATTTTAGGCTCAGTACCTCTTTTGGTCCATACTGATTTGGACTCCTATGTACAAATGATCTCTTTATGTGGACAAATAACATCCTACTAACTCCTTTCATTCTTGAATTCGTGATGTAAAGTTTGTCCCACTTTCAACTTTTAGGGTAAAAATGCTTTAACTCACTTAATACAAAAACTATGAGTTTTTAAAAATCTTATGCAAAAATATTGTGTAAAGCCAACCTTGTTTCAAAATTTAGGGAAAAAATGTTTTGAACTCATTTCAATGCAAAAATTATAAAGATGAGTTATAGTCTTATTTTGATGCAAAAAAGGCAGCCTTATTTTCAAAATTTAGGGCAGAAAAGGCTTTAAGCTCATTTCAATTCAAAAACTTATGAATATGGGATAGAAAATTAATTTTGAAAATTGAATTAGTAAAAAGACCAAAATTAGATACTCGAATATTAAATACAAGAGTGCGTTTGTTTCAAATTATCGAAGCTTAGACCAAGTGAAGCTTATGTTTAAAGGACCGCGAGGGTTTCGATGACAGATGCACGTGTGAAGTCCCTCTAGGCTATTAGGTTTCTGAAAAGAACATTTCCCATACCTAATTTATATCCATTCAAGTGGCTCTCTTGACCTCACTAACTCACATTCCCTCATTTAGGTGTCGATCAGGCACTTGAAGCTTGACGTTCCTTGAAGAAAGGTTAACACTTAAAGGCGGAACGTGATCTGAAGACAAAATTATCCAACTCAGATATCCATATATAATTTGAATGGTCTTTATAGACTTGTAATGTAGGCTATGGCTCATGGTTATAAAAGAAATGATATAAAGGCCCAAATAAATGTTTAAGGGTGATGAAACCAAGGATCATATCTCCTCTTCACTTGTTTACTGGGATGTGCTCAACTGAGAAAATCTTCTTTGATTTATTTCTTGGATCGCTCTAGACTACCCATTTCTGGGTTTTCACCCTAGAGTTCATATCCTTCTCGTGTAGCTTACATCTTTGACTGAATGTTGATGCGCTTTTATTTAAATGTGATCGAATCTTCAAGGCTTTTATTATCATTTGTCGCACTTTCTGGCTTGGTGCTTTCAATCTTCATTGTTTCAAGTTTCTTGTTGGCAAACTTTTAATTTGGTATAGTCAGTCCTCTCGAACAAAAATCTCTCTTATCGGCTTATTCTGATGTTTCTCTGGACTTCGTATCCAGTACATCAATCCTTATTAAAAGTGGGCGACCTCGATTCGCGAACAAAATCCCCATCCTCTTTGCCCCTAGTGTGGGGGTGATCCTTGGTTTGGGTTTCAAAGAAAAGAAACGATCAGGCTCAAAAGGGGACAACAAATGGATATTTTTATTATTTGTAGAGGGAAGTGAAAGAATGCCACTCGACATCCCATACATGGATATCAAAATAGTCTTCAGGGGGTAGAAGTTTAGGGTCAACACTTGATTCAATGATCTTAAACAACAAATGCCTGAGAGGGTACTTCACTCAATGGGATCTGCCTATTATCTGAACACTCGTTTTGTTCTTCTCGTCTACCTGAATAGAATAGAGGATGTTCACATTTGTAGTATCCTCGTAACATTCACTTTTTCTTTAGACATAAGCTACTCAGAATTGATCGTTGTATTTGAATTCATATCACTCTTCCAATTAATATTTAAGTTTAAAAATAAAAACTATCCATAGTAATGAATGAAATATTTAAAGAATTAAAGAATATAAATTATTTGCCAAAAACCCAACATCAAACATCATTCGATTGAAATTAGAAAATATACATATGTCATTTACAAAAAACTTCCAATGCTTTGGGCCCAAAAATGAAAAAGTTAATTTCAAACATTGCTTCAAAAGAAAACACAAAAAGAAGTGAAAACCCAAAAGAGCTAGGTACACAAACATGATGCATCATGCCTCGGCCAATTAGTAATGGTCTTCCATCTAACCAAATCATTCTAACCTCCAACCTCCTCAAAAACTTGATTTTCCTTACTGTCTATCACGGCGAGGTAGAGGGTTGGTTGATGCATTTGGAGAATCGACTTTCAGAACTCATGTATCAATTAAGTTTTGAACCAACCTCTTAAATTCTTTACATTCATCGATGTGGTGTCCACTAACTCCTGCATGGTATACACATTGTGCTTTAGAGTTATACAACCTCAGGCAAGGAGGTTGCAAGGGAGCAACGTAGTATGGCAGGACCAAATTCTTCTCGAGCATTTAGGAGCATAGTTTGGCATATGTTACTGGTAGAGGAGTGAAACACATGTCCTCCTTCTCTTTTTTTGGAGCTCTATTTTCTCCTTTACTCGAGCTTCACATATTTTTGGTCGGAGCTTGTGGCAACTTGGATGTCGATGCAGCTGGTGTCTTTATTCCCATGCTCCAATTTATGCCTTTTTCTTCTTGCGATCTCTTTTTGTTTTCAGCAGAAGACAAGATTTGCAAAAGAACATCTTCAACCTTATCCAATATCAAGTTGGTAGGACATTTTGAAGTGGTATGAACTACCTCATAATAGTTAATGATAGCTTGATCCTTATCAGACAATGTCTCTTCTACTATGGGGTTGTGACACTGATCCTTGCTTGCTTTCTCAATCTCTTTTTGCATAAAGGGTTCTTCTATCGAACTTTTTCTTTTGGTGGCCATCATACCCATCAGTTCACTAATTTGTCCTATTTTTTCATCTCGAAACTCTTTCATATATGTTATTATCTCATGTTGATTGTGGGTCAAATGTTTCTGGAGTTCTTCAAGCCTATCTACCATGGCCAATAGATCATCCATGGTTCTGAGACTACTGACGGGGATTGGTTTTCTTAGACTAGTTCTGAAAATAAAGATTTTCTATAATTAATTTGACTTTCTTATGAATGAACGCAATATATAATATGGACAAGATAAATAAGAAATTAACAAATGAAACTGCAATGTGATGAATGCAAATGAGTTGTTGATTCACGAACGGTCCTTAAAGAGACTTCCATTTAAAGGAGAAGATGTCTAATTGCAAGAAGCTAAAAACAAATTATAGATGACGGCTGGCTTCTTTTCTTGAGATCTTGACTTTAAGAAACAAGGCTCGTATTCTTCGCCTCAGCATCATATCTGGTTCGATAGACGACCTAGTCGGTTCTTCTCGTATGCCGTAGAATGCAGACAAAAATCCCTTCTCCAGGGGAGAATATTGACAATCCGATCAGAATGGGCCTTTTTAAAGTTTATGAAAATTTTGGAGGCTTAAATTTAAAATTTTCAAAGATTTTGCAGGGTTTGATTTAAAATTTTCATAAATGTAGGAGTTTAACTAAAATTTTCAAAAAAATCGAAACTATCAAAACCCTTTTTTTATTAGAAAGGGATTTAATATTTTTTAAAATTGTAGAGGGGCCAAAATAAAATTTTGAAATTTTAAAGGGGCTAAATGTAAAAATTTTAAACTTTAGTGGGGAGTGGCCCCCACTGGCTGCAATGAAGATCTGCCTCTGCATCCAAGTTATGTCGCCTCTGCCCCGACACTTGTTTCTTTGTTAATTTGTCTTTTCTCGATGGGTTTTCATTTGGCCCAACTCGATACTGTAGCATTATCGCTTTCGACATCATAGACTTCTCTCATATCTCGAATGTCCTCTAAATTGGACCATCCTTGAATCAATTACCATGGTATGATGTGATGCAAAAATAAATGCAAAGAAAAGAGAAATAAAAGGAAACAAACAAAAACATAAAAAACAAGTTAGTACGGTAATATAATTGAATAAATTAAATTATAATAACAACAATAATTAAAGCAAATAATAAACAAGAAAATAAATGAATCAAACAAAGCCTAAAAAGGGTTATCACTAAACGAAAAGCATAACTGTATGACTTTAAAGGGTGAGCTCTATGGTTCGCTATATGAGGTTCGGTTCTGAATAACGGTACTCGAACTGTCGCTCGAACATTGATTCGAGGGAATGCGACCCTTATACCATATGAGGGTGAAGACCCCACGAAATATAAGGTCCGAATTCTGAAAGTGAATTACAGCACTATACGGAGGTAAAAACCCCACGAAGCGAAGTAATCGCTCCCACTTAAGGGTGTTAAAACTAATGTATGGAGATATTTTTTAAAAAAATTAAATCAAATTTCAATTATTTTTACTAAATACAATACAAACCCGACTAAGACCTGACTTTTTTTTTAACAAAAATACATCCCAGCGGAGTCGCCTAACTGTTGCAACCCTAAAAAATATTACATTACAAGTTTCTTTTTTGTTTGAAAAATTTTGGAAAAAAAATACTTAAAGGGGGAATTTTTGGAAAAGTTCGTATTTTGGAATAAAATTGAGGGAGTCACCACCGGTCACTTGGATAAGGCAGACCGGACACCAAAAATAAAACCAGAGATTCGAGTTCAGAGTCGGTTACGTACGGGGAAGGGTTAGCACCCCCGCTATGCCCAAAAATTGGTATCTAAAGGGTTTGTGTCATATTTATTAAAAATAATTAAAAATTAATTTGATTTAATACTTAAAATGACAATTTAAAATGCCTCGATTCACGGTACCAAAAGATATGACACCCGGAGATCGGGATGACACTCCCACTAGAATATCGGAATGAGACTATTTTTTTAAAAAAAACAATGAAATACAAATAAACATGCACAAATAAATACAATGGCAAATAAATGTAAATACGATTAAGTATAAAATAAAGAAAAAAGAATACAATATACATTATTATATGAAACGTAAATAAAAAAACACAAAAAAACATATATAATACACATAATATACATGTTGCATACATAAATGAGAACATTATAACATATATATATTTAATATAATATATAATATAAATGGTATATAATAAAATATATAATATAAAAATATAGTAATAGATAAAAAAAGTATAGCAAAATAAATAACAACTAGGTACACATACATATATTAAATATATTATAATAATAAAAAATATATTTCATAATAGTGATATACCATACTATATATAATATAATACATATAATATAGATTTAATAGATATACGTAAAATATACATAAAATACATATAGAATAAGATGATATATATATTATATGATATATATATATACACTTAATATAAAGCATGATATAATATAATATATAATATATAAACTAATACACGTATACTACATATACAATATTATAACATATACTGAGCATATACATATATATAACACATAAATAAAACATATATATTAAGCATATACATAAATAAAAAGTAAATGAAAAACATAACGTACATACATGAAACATACACAAATAAACATTATAACAATATAGTATACATATTAGATACAAAATATATAGGGTATGCAATAAAAAAGAAAACAAAATATAAGGACATGTAGATAAATATACCAACAAAAAGGATTAAAGGGCAATTGTACCATGGAATCTCGGACCAAAATGAATTAAAACCGAAATTTTAGAGCCAAAAGAAACGAGATTAATTTAAAGAATGTGACTAAGATGATAAAAAGAAAACAATGAGGGAAAGCGGGGTAAAATAATTTGGGGCGAAAGGTTTTAAAAAATTAATTAGCCCATTTTGTTAAAGGGAGCCGGTATAAAATCCAAATTTTTTTATAAAAAAAAATTCATTTTTCATTTGTTTAAAAAAAACACACAAAGAATGCTCTGACATGTACTGTTGGATGTTGTGGTCGCCCATGCTTTAGATCTGATATTGGTTTATTTGATGATTTTGTGCATGTCCGATGGTTGAGAGCCGGTGTAAGGAAGCGTACTGCGGCGCGAGACATCTGGCAGAGCAGTCACATGGTGGAGAGGTGAGCAGTCGAATGCGTGGGCGTGTGGCGAAGTTGAAAGGTCTAGCGGTGGACTCCACGCGCGAGTAAGGGATCCAGAATATTCTCTTGGCTCGATCTGGACCGTTGGATCAGATCTGATCAACGGCTCATATCTGTGGGTGGCTGTAAAATGAGATCAAACTAGGGTTAGATATCAAATGTAAATTAGGGGTTTTTTAGACATTTGGGCCAAACAGGCCATTGTGAAATGGTTATGTAATTAATGTTGGGCCATTACATTGGACTATTATTGGGTTTAGTTATTGTATAAATTTTTTAAAATATTTTTAATTTATAATGATAATAACATATTACTAATATTAATAATAATAACAATTAATAATGTGGGAAACATAATAATATTAACAATAATAATAAAATAAATGTAATGCATGTATTATATACGTACATACACACATACAAATAAACGATATCATCCACACATTATGCATTCATGAATATATTTTAACACACATTATGCATTATAACAAGCATACATGCAGAACAAAACATACACATTTTAAAACAATTGAACATATTAAAGATAATAATATAACTAAAAATAACTATAATATATATAATAATAAAATTGAAAATTAACTAATAATAATATTCGAATAACAAAAACCCGGACAAAATTAGTAATTACAGTAATACAATATCCTCGTGAGATTGATATTCAAATAAGGTTTCCTTATTTCTATTCTTGCATCGATAATGTAGCTTGGACTAATATTATGACGTTTTCACACCGAACATCTTCCTTATTTGTCTTATATGTTGTTGTTGCTATTGTTGATGTTGTTGTTGCTATTGTTGATGTTGTTGTTGTTCCTGTTGTTGATGTTACTATTATTGTTGTTGTTATTTTTATTATTGTTACAGTTGTTGTTGTTGTTAGTTGTTGCTATTGCTATTGATGTTATTGCTGTTGTTCTTCTTATTGTTGTTGTTGATGTAATTGTTGTTTCTACTATTGTTGATACTATTGTTGTTATTGTTGTTGTTGTTGTTGATGCTTTTATTGTTATTGTTGTTGTTATTGTTGCAATTGATGTTACTGTTATTGTTGTTTAGCTGTTGTTATTGTTGATGTTGATGTTATTGTTCCAACTATTATTGTTGTTGATGTTACTGTTACTGTTGCTACTATTGTTGTTGTTGATGATGATTTTATTGTTATTGTTGCAATTGATGTTACTGTTATTGTTGTTGTTTAGCTATTGTTATTGTTGATGTTTTTACCGTCCCAACTATTGTTGTTGTTGATGATGCTTTTATTGTTATTGTTGTTGTTTAGCTATTATTATTGTTGATGTTGATGTTGTTACTGTTTCAACTATTGTTGTTGTTGATGTTGCCTCTATTGTATTTGATATTGTTGTTGATGATGATATTGTTGCTGCTATTGTTGTTGTTGATGATGTTGTCGTTGTTGTTACTATTGTTGTTGTGTTGTTGCTGTTAATGTTATTGTTACTGATGCTATTGTTGTTCCTACTATTGTTGTTATTGCTAATGTTTATGTTTTTGTTGTTGCTCTTTTGTTATTGTTGTTGTTGTCATTATTATTGTTGTTGTTTCTGCTATTGTTGATGTTGTTGCTGCTATTGTTGTTGATGAAGTTGTATTTGTTATTGATGTTTATGTTCTTGTTGTTGTTTCTATTGATGTTGCTGTTGTTAGGGGTGTATTCGGTTCGGTTCGATTCGGTTTTTTAACAAAATATGAACCGAACTGCAGTCTGCAGTTTTTTTAAAAGAAAACTGAAATCGAAACTGAATGGTAAAATACCGAAATACCAAAAATCTAATTTTGTAGTTCAGTTCAGTTAAAAATCGCGGTTTTAACGGGTTTTTTTTCAAATTCAAAAAAAAGCAAAACACATAACATATTTTAATTTTTCATTAGACACTCCAATATCAATTTATTGTGCCATTAGGAACAAAAAAAACACATGTCTTGAGCTCTTGACAAATCTAAGATTTCAAATAAAAATGAATTAAAAAATAACGATGATTACAAAACAGACAATCTATCTAAAAAAATAAATCACATAAAATATTCATTTAATTAATATTCACTCAATGATTCTACATCACCAACTCACAAATATATAGTCTAATATATTGTTTGATTAAAACCAAACTCAAATATTCAACATAGTAAAACAACTCTTGAATAGTAAATATTATAAAAACATATTCTAATTTGAAACACAATATTCAATCAACTTAATATTATAAAAATATATCCTAATATTCCAAGAAAATGTCTTAAAAACAAATCAAAATATTTCAAGAGACTATCTTTAAAATATATTTGATATGGATCATAATGTATTTTTTTAATTCGGGTTGATATGGAATAAACGGGTTCCATATGGAAAACCTGAAACCGAACCGAATTGAGAAGCTTGAGTTTTAAACCAAACCGAAAATTGAACAGCAACATGCAAACCCGAACCGAACCGCATAGCCCAGTTCGAATCGATTTTTTGGTTTTCTCGGTTTCGTTGCTCACCCCTAGTTGTTGTTGCTACTATTGTTGTTGATGTTGTTATTGTAGCTATTGTTGTTGTTGTTATTGTAGCTATTGTTGTTGTTGTTATTGATGCTGTTAGTGTTGTGCTTGCTACTATTGTTGTTATTGCAGTTAATGTTGTTGTTGTTACTGTTGGTGTTAATGTTGTTGTCATCATTGTTGTTTATGTTGTTGTTGATGTTGCAATTATTGTTGTGGTTCCTACTGTGCCTGCTACTACTATTGTTGATGTTGTTGTTGATGTTGCAATTATTGTTGTGGTTCCTACTGTGCATGCTACTACTATTGTTGATGTTGTTGTTGTTGTAATTGTTGTAGTTGATACTATTATTGTTGTTTTTATTGTTGCTGCTATTTTTGATGTTGATGTTATTGATACTACTACTGTTGTTGATGTCAGTTTTTGTCGTTGTTGTTGCTATTGTTGTTGTTGATGTTATTGTTGCTACTACTGGTGTTGATGTTGGTCTTTGTTGTTATTGTTGTTTTTTATTATTGTTGTTGTTGTAGCGATCTTTTTTGAAATTCAAAAATTTAAAGTTTCGAACGAGATCGCTAAAAAGGAGTAATAGGTTTCCTTTTGTCTTTTTGGAAAATATTTGAAAATAAGAAAATTCTTTAAAAATTCATATTTTTTGAAAAATAAAAAGACTTGGAGTCGCCACCGGCCACTAAGGTAGGCCGGACACCATAAAACCAGAGATTCGTTAAAAAAGCGGGTTCGGGAGTTGGTTACGCGTGGGGAAGGATTAGCACCCCCATCACGCCCGGAAATCGGTACCAAAATATATGTTGCTTTTAATTGATGGAAATTATCAAAATTTAAATTGGATTTAATCAAATTGTTTGTGGTTGAATACAATCTTTAATTATACGGGCTTGATCAAATTGGTGAATTCGCATTAATTAAACATTTAATTAATAAGGGTGACGATACCACGGACCATAGATTAAACTGACATCGAATAAGCCCGACTGCCATGTTAATTTATAGTTCGAACCTCGTTCATCACCTTTATACATGATGCAAGTAGTTAACCATGATGGTATGACTTGTCAAAATTTTATTTTGAATTATATTTACCTTTAGACAATAAGAATTAATTCAAATATTTGGTCAACATCCAGTAAGCTAGGACTGTTACAACACAAATATCGAAATTAGTAAATATCTCTGTTTTATGATTTAAGTTGATTAATTACATGCAATGTCCAATTAAAATAAAAGGTCTAATGAATGACAATTAAAATTCATGACATAGAAAGACACAAAAAATTAAAACTTAAGGCCCACTAAAGCCCTAACCTAATAGGCCCAAATTATGAGAAAGACCAATTAACGACTAACTAGGTTAGTCACTGCTCCGGTGGTCATTCCGGCGATTTGAGACCGTCACTCGAAAGGTCTCAACCTCCTCTTCCTTCCTCTCGGTTTAGATTTTTCAGAAACAAGCCCTCAAGCCTTCGAAATAAGACTCGGTCGAAGGATGTTCTCTTCACTGGATCTCTTTCGTTCGCCGTTGGATCGTCACAAAACCGGGATATGTTGCTCACCGCGACGCGGGCTCGACTTTCACCATTAGGATCAGCCATCAGAAGCTCCAGTCGTCGGAAACCATGGTGACCGAAAAGGGTATTTTTTTAAAAAAAACCTAGATCTAGTTTTTATTTATTCGTGCATGCAAATACTGGAATTAAGGATACCTCTCAAAAGGTTCTGATTTCTTTTTATATTGCTTCAAAAAACTCTCTCATTACAATGTGTGTTTCGGTTCTTTTATAACCGAAGCATTGTTACATCAATAGGAAAATAAAAACCCTATTTGATATACTCTGAAATCTACCGATAGGTTCTATAAATTTACTTGTTTTGATCTTTGCCCCCTTTTTCTCTTTTGCCGATGCCTGCTCATTTTTGGTTGTTTGTAATATGCCCCTACACTCTGTATTTTTTGCCGCATGGATGAGCTGGAGAGAAAGGGGACCAGATGCTCTACTGGTGTGGCTGATCAACGACGTGGCCAATGGAGAAGATGAAGGGACCAGAGGAAGGGTCTGGAGTGTTCTTGCATGGCGCGTGGGAAGATGGAGAGCCCAGGCGTGAGCTCTACGCGCATGTGGAATTACCTAAGATCTAATTTAGATGTTGCACAAAAGTAAAGCAAATTAGGGTTTTTACCATATCAGGGTTTAGTGTCGGGCTCAAAGCGGGTCAAAGTGTAATATTAATTAAATTTTTTCATATAACTGTAAATGTACTTTTAAAACGGGCATTGGGCTTTATTTGTTTTTTATTATATTTATTTTTGGGCTTTATTATTTAATTTTTAGTTTTAGTTTGTTTTTTTTTCTTTTTGTGTTTAATAATAATAATATAAATAATAAAATATAAATGTAATAATAATACCATAGTAATAATAGTATAATATGATAACAATAGAATAAGAATACTAATAATAATAAAAACCAAAGTAACAACATAACATATAAAACTAACAAATGTCAATAATATTTTTTAGCGTTCTTTTTCCTTCCGAATCGTAATAAAAACTAATAGTAATCAGTATCCAAATATATTTTTTTTGGGTTTTAAAACATAATGACATATAATATATAATATCATAATATTTTTGGTTTTTGTTCAATTAATAAATAATATATGTATAATATTAATATATATATATATAAAGATAACTAAAGCCCATTATTTAAATGCTAACAAAAAATAAAAACGGGTTAAAACCCCATATAAAATTAGTGATTACAGCTGCCTCTCTTTGCTTATCCTTGTAGAACAAGAATAAAGCAAAGACCATAAGCACTAATTTTATTCGACTTCTCTGTCAGACGATTTGCTCCTCTGAAGCGGCAGCGAACAAACCGAAATAACTTGCTTTCCCGGAGTGGCAAAAACAAACTGGGTAGTTGGCAAGTCCTCACGGAGTGGTAATAGACAGACCAGATAACTTGCTTTCCCAGAGTGGCGAAAACACAACGACATATCCTCCCGAAGCAACAACGGATAGATCGGACAGCTTGCTTTCCCAGAGCGGCAAAAACACAACGGCATATCCTCTCGAAGTGGTAATGGATAGACCGAATAACTTGCTTTCCCAGGGTGGTGAAAACACAACGACATATCCTCCCGAAGCGGCAACGGACAGACTGGATAACTTGCTTTCCCGAAGTGGCAAAAATACAACGGCATATCCTCCCGAAGCGGCAACAGACAGACCGAATAACTTGTTTTCCTAGAGTGACGAAAACACAACGGCATATCCTCCCAAAGCGGCAACGGACAGACCGAATAACTTACTTTCTCGGAGTGGCAAAACCACAACAGCATATCCACCCAAAGCGGCAATGGACAAACCGAATAACTTACTTTCCCAGAGTGGTGAAAACACAACGACATATCCTCCCGAAGCGGTAATGGACAGACTGAATAACTTGTTTTCTTGGAATAGCAAAAACACAACGACATATCCTTTCGAAGCGGCAACGGATAGACCGAATAACTTGCTTTCCCGGAGTGGCAAAAATACAACGACATATCCTCCCGAAGCGACAACGGACAGACCAAATAACTTACTTTACTGGAGTGGCGAAAACACAATGGCATATCCTCTCGAAGCGGTAATGGACAGATCGAATAACTTGCTTTCTCAGAGTGGCTAAAATACAACGGCATATCATCCCGAATCGGTAAGGGATAGACCAAGTAACTATTCTTTAAATAAGAGTGTCCATTTCTTATAAGCTTGGACGAATAAGCTTTTTCTTTCCTGTCTGAAAATTCTTAAGCTATGTATCTGCCTCATTTGCTTCTGAAATCTCGATGTTGCGAGTTTGAAATTACTCCCATGTAATATTTAGGCTATGAGAATCTGCCTCATTTCGCTCTGAAATCTTCAAAAATGTTGATCCCTATTATAGAACTTTTGACCATGAAATCCTCTTCCCGATGTGGATTTGTGCCAACATGGCTAATAAAGAAAACTTCACAAACTGGATTTATGCCATCATGGCTACCCATAAGGAGTCTTCACTAACTGTATTCACGCTGACGTGGCTACCAACAGGAACTCTTCAATAACCGGATGCCCGAACTTCGGATCATCCCGACATAAAAAGATGCTCGCCACTCTTAAATTAACCATAGACCAGAAGACCCTTTGAAATCCTAAGCATGCAAGTCGAATGACTTTTGATTCTTTTTTGAGATCTACTTCTCTCCTCGTGAAGTTATAGATCATATCTTTTATCAAACTTCAAGTACCTATTTAAAATAATCCAAAATGCTATGATGATATGAGTTAGCATGCACCTAGCTTAAGGATATCTAACTACAAATGATGCATGAGCAGAGTTATTTTTAAATTTGTTTAGAAAAAACTTTTACTTTCTGGTCGGTCACCCTTAGCACTGATAGGCCCTTCATCTTTACAGAATCTTCATCTTTTGTCTTGTCTCGAAAAGGTGTGGCTAACTTGCACTGGTCAGAACACAATCTGTCACTTCCTGAAGTTCAATTCTAGATCATTTCCCTCCTTCACTTGGACTTAAATGTTGTCTCTTCAATGTCTCTTTATGACGGGGTCTTCAACGCTATGGTGAATCTATGCCCCCAAGTCTCAAAACTTTTCCCACTTCTATGAAGGTTTATTTTCACTTTTCTAAACCAATCAATGTATTATCTTTATCTCTACTGGATCTATTTCCCTTGTTTCCTCTTAAAAGGATCATTGACTTGCTCCGGTCAGAATCGAATCTATCATTTGTTGAAGTCCAGATTCATCACCCTTACTCAACTGTCACCTCTTCTATGATTCTTTATGATGAGCCTCATTTGTAACCTCCCCTAAACCCGCCTATGCAATACGCCTAAGTCTAGGAGGTCACATTCGGGTCACTGGAGCGACCCACAGTGAAACAAAAGAAAATTCTTAGAAATTACATTTAAAAGTGTAAAATAAAATTTGCTGTTAAATCATATTAAAACCCCGTTTACACAATACTGAAACCCAAAAACATAATACAGACTCAATCATAAAAAATATAAAACGTGATATACATGCCCCCTAATACACAGGTACCGTACTCCGCAAGCAACGCTGAGGGAACTCCCAAGCTGATATCGGTCATATATTTTTTATTGAATTTCTTTAACCTACAATGGTGAAACAAAGTGAGCTTGGGAAAGCTCAGTAATACAAAACCACCAAAAGAAGCCATATGCACTAGGAGGTACAAGACTAAACATGAAACTGACATAGTGAGCTTGATATCTACTAATTTTTTTGCAATGATATAATGTTTCAAATTATTATCGTATTTGAAGGTAACAAGGATTGTTCTTTATTTGATCGCTTAACTATATTTCGCCCAAACTCTATTATTCAGTTTCCAAAATCCCATACATTAGGAACCTGATATAGTAGTCGTAAGGTATTACCCTAGCCGAAGCGCATAAACTTGATACAGTAGCAGTAAGGTATTACCCTAGCAGAAGCGTAGGAACCTGATACAGTAGCAGTAAGGTATTACCCTAGCCAAAGCTAGGAACCTGATACAGTAGCAGTAAGGTATTACCCTAGCCGAAGTTAGGAACCTGATACAGTAGCAGTAAGGTATTACCCTAGCTGAAGCTAGGAATCTGATACAATAGCAGTAAGGTATTACCCTAGCCGAAGCTAAGAACTTGATACAGTAGCAGTAAGGTATTACCCTAGCCGACGCTAGGAACCTAGAGATCATGCTTTTACTTTAGAGAACAGGATCACTTAATATCAAACTGTAGAGACTTCGTTTCCAATCGGTGAGGTTTGTTATGTGTTCGTAGTACACACCAAGTAGTCCAGTTTATCACTCAGGGGTCATTAATTCACACTGACAGGAATTACTTAACTATAATCCATTGTGAACTGCTTTCTGGATCAAGAACCTTATTTAAAGGAATTCGATAAATATTTTATATAGGTATTCAAGGATTATAGCTGAAGGTCATTTAAAGTTTCCCTTATATCTTGTTTATGAAAGATTTTCGACATATTAAGATCAATCAAATTTTTGAATTTGTCAGGAATATTATAGACAATTAGCTCTTATGAGCACCTTTTAATTATTTTAACCTTCAAGGGTACTTTGTAATTTGGTCAAAAAAGGTAACGCGATTACTTATGGTATCCAAGACTTCTAACGTCTTACCTATCTTCCAAGCCCACTGGAAATGAACAGTTCACAATATTACGGTATTTAAGTCATTCTTACTTTTCAAGGGTATTATCGTTATTTCTTAACAAAATATTTCAAATACCAATATTTTAACTCTATTATTCGGATCAAGAGATTATCCGTCTCATTAATCTTTTACTGAACTCAAGGTACTTTCGATCTATTAAACTTCTCATTCGAATATTTTGATCTTATCATATTACTATTCTTTTATTTCGTAAAAGTATTAATTTAAGCAGAGTTGAAAGCACACTCAATTACAATCATGCATACCTTAACCTATTACCATCATGTTTCATAAAGCATGCCAGAGGTAGTAATGCATTACCTTGATTCGATGCTACATCAGTCGAACTTTAAAACTTCCTTCAATTGCTCTCGAACCCGAATTTGAAGTCCACCAAACTCGAATACGCAATCGTGAAATCCTTCAATTAAGCATAGCCATTAATCAATCCTTATTCTTAAGTCTATTGCTCTTTAAACTACTTATCTCAAACGTTCAAATTCCGGCGAGGATCTAAACGGCATCAGATGGATGATCGGCGACTTGGTTCAGGACCGTCTCGATGCAAGGGAGGTAGCTGCGGCAGTGGAACCTCAAAAGAAGTTCGGTGATGGCCGGAATCAACAGCGGTTTGAATGGGTTTAAAACCCTAGGTTCGTCAAACCTATATACCTAAATTGTCGGCGATCGATGAGGCCAAACGGCACAAGGGTTTTGGGGTTTTGATCGGACGAGGTTGAGGAAGCTCATGATGCCAGCGGTGAGCTGTACGGCGCGACGGTGACAGCTGATCGGGCATTGGCCGACTAAGGGTTTAGGTGGGAGAGAGGAAGAATCTGGAAACTAGTAATTTGTTCGAATGGGGAAGGTAAAGGGTTAGACTTGGTTTTAAATATTTTCAAAAATACCGAATAGAAAAGGGTTTTAAATTTCTTTAGTAAATCTATAACTTAAATGAGCCTTAGCTCAAATGGTTACCCATCATTTCCTATGCAGCCAAGGTCACAGGTTCAAACCCCCTTGGATGCAATTTCTTAATTTTCTTTCTTTCTTTTTCATTCAACATTCATTTATTTTTTTTATTTTTTTCCAACAGGTGTTACAACTCTCCCCTTAAAAGAAATTTCGTCCTCAAAATTTACCAGAGTTAGAGAACAGTAGAAACCTCTTTTACATCCTTAGTCTACTAAGTCATGCCCATCAAAACATGCTTATCTCTCGAATCTCACAGACGGTCACAGATCAATCTGGCAGTGTCCTCAGTCACTCTGACAAGCTTTAAACTCATAGTCATCCCATTTATACATCTCAGGCTAACTGATCAAAATACAATATTTATAGCCATACAAACCTCATGCAATGCCATGAAAATTTGTCTCATAACTATTATTATAGGCAGACTCAGTCTGGAATAGAAACCTTCCCAACTACCACAGAAACCAATCATACAACCCTAAAGTATATCACTTACCCTCAGCGTAATATTTAGGCAACTGTTTCCTTTGTGTATAACGGAACCACCACAGGATTTACACTTTCTTCACGTTCACAAATGCCTTCCTTTTAAATTCATAATACTTTTATCAAATTTTAATCGAAATATTCTCAAACATCATCATTATCATTGAATAGCCTTACATGTAATCTTATATCAGTTACTTCATATAGTCGAATGTTTATTCTCAATCTAAATCAGATCTTCAATTTCACATCAAGAACTATCTAAAATTCTTTATCCAGATTCAAATCCATCCAGTTAATCCAAAACACAGACAAACGTTATAGACATTACTTGCCAGTACAGATCGAGCTATGAAAGGCAAAATACTTAGATTCACTTATTTCAGAAAAGGGATTCGACATCGGTGTTTCGGCACGGAGGAGTACGGTTAAGCTAGGGGCATGCACAGACTAGACACCATATAAAAGACAATCGGTCAATCTACCCAGAATGACACAACTCTAAGCTCTGATACCACTAAATGTAACCTCCCCTAAACCCGCCTATGCAATATGCCTAAGTCTAGGAGGTCACATTCGGGTCACTGGAGCGACCCACAGTGAAACAAAAGAAAACTCTTAGAAATTACATTTAAAAGTTTAAAATAAAAATTGCAGCTAAATCATATTAAGACCCCATTTACACAATACTAAAACCCAGAAACATAATATAGACTCAATCATAAAAAATATAAAATGTGATATACATGCCCCCTAATACACAGGTGTCGTACTCCGCAAGCAACGCTGAGGGAACTCCCAAGCTGATATCGGTCATAGATTTTTTATTGAATTTCTTTAACCCGCAATGGTGAAACAAAGTGAGCTTGGGAAAGCTCAGTAATACAAAACCACCAAAAGAAGCCATATGCAATAGGAGGTACATGACTAAACATGAAACTGACATGGTAAGCTTGATATCTACTAATTTTTTTGCTATGATATAATGTTTCAAATTATTACCGTATTTGAAGGTAACAAGGATTGTTCTTTATTTGATCGCTTAACTATACTTCACCCAAACTCTGTTATTCAGTTTCCAAAATCCCATACTTTAGGAACCTGATATAGTAGTCGTAAGGTATTACCCTAGCCGAAGCGTAAGAACCCGTCTGATGCGTGAAGGTATTACCCCGGCGAAGCGTAGGAAAGCGTCTGATCTGATGAAGGTATTACCCTAGCTGAAGCTAGGAACCTGATACAGTAGCAGTAAGGTATTACCCTAGCTGAAGCTAGGAACCTGATACAGTAGCAGTGAGGTATTACCCTAGCCGGAGTTAGGAACCTAACACAGTAGCAGTAAGGTATTACCTTAGCCGAAGCTAAGAACCTGATACAGTAGCAGTAAGGTATTACCCTAGCCGAAGCTAGGAAACTGATACAATAGCAGTAAGGTATTATCCTAGCCGAAGCTAGGAATCTAGAAATCATGTATACTCACATCGGGCATCGAGAACTATAGGTCATACTTTTACTTTAGAGAACATGATCACTTAATATCAAACTGTAGAGACTTTGTTTCCAATCAGGGAGGTCTGTTATGTGTTCGTAGTACACACCAAATAGTCCAGTTTATCACTCAGGGGTCATTAATTCACACTGACAGGAATTACTTAACTATAATCCATTGTGAACTGCTTTCTGGATCAAGAACCTTATTTAAAGGAATTCGATAAATATCTTTGTACAGGTATTCAGGGATTGTAGCTGAAGGTCATTTAAAGTTTCCCTTATATTCTGTTTATGAAAGATTTTTGACATATTAAGATCAATCAAATTTCTGAATTCGTTAGGAAGATTATAGACAATTAGCTCCTATGAGCACCTTTTAATTATTTTAACCTTCAAGGGTACTTTGTAATTTGGTCAAAAAAGGTAACGCGATTACTTATGGTATCCAAGACTTCTAACGTCTTACCTATCTTCCAAGCCCACTGGAAATGAACAGTTCACAATATTACGGTATTTAAGTTATTCTTACTTTTCAAGGTTATTATCGTTATTTCTTAATAAAATATTTCAAATACCAATATTTTAACTCTATTATTCAGATCAAGAGATTATCCGTCTTATTAATCATTTACTGAACTCAAGGTACTTTCGATCTATTAAACTTCTCCTTCGAATATTTTGATCTTATCAGACTACTATTCTTTTATTTCGTAAAAGTATTAATTCAAGCAGAGTTGAAAGCACACTCAATCACAATCATGCATACCTTAACCTATTACCATCATGTTTCATAAAGCATGCCAGAGGTAGTAATGTATTACCTTGATTCGATGTTACATCAGTCAAACTTTAAAACTTCCTTCGATCGCTCTCGAACCCAAATTCGAAGTCCACCAAACTCGAATACGCAATCGTGAAATCCTTCAATTAAGCATAGCCATTAATCAATCCTTATTCTTAAATCAATTGCTCTTTAAACTACTTACCCTAAACGTTTGAAATCCGGCGAGAATCTAAATGACATCGGATGGATGATCAGCGACTTGGTTCGGGACTGTCTCGGCGCGGGGGAGGTAGCTGCGGCAGTGTAACCTCGAACAAAGTTCAGTGACGGCTGGAATTAATGGTTGTTCAAATAGGTTTAAAACCCTAGGTTCACCGAACCTATATACCCAAATTGTCGGTGATTGACGAGGTTGGAGAAGCTCATGATGCCGGTAGTGAGTTGCATGGCACGGCGGTGACGGTTGATCGGCCATTGGCCGACTGAGGGTTTAGGTGGGAGAGAGGAAGAATCTAGAAACTGGGTAATTAGTTTGAATGAGGAAGATAAAGGGTCAGACTTGGTTTTTAATATTTTCAAAAATATCGAATAGAAAAGGGTTTTAAATTTCTTTAGTAAAATTATAACAGAAATGAGCCTTAGCTCAAATGGTTACAAATCCTTTCCTATGCAGCTAAGGTCACTGGTTCAAACCCCCTTGGCTGCAATTTCTTAATTTTCTTTCTTTCTTTTTCATTCAACATTCATTTATTATTTTTATTTTTTATTTTTTTCGAACATGTGTTACATCATTCTTTCTCGGTCTAAGGATGAACATATGCCCTACAAGTTTCCAAACTTTTCGTACTTTGACAGGGCCCAATTTTCATTTTTCTGAACCAAGTAAAGTATTTCTTCTTTCTTTACTGAATCTTCAACATCCGTCTCATTCTAAAAGGTAATTGCTTTCTCTTTCAAAATCTATCATTTTTCCTCTTAGGACATCGCCCTTACTTAGCTGAGGCTTAACTGTTAACTCTTCCAAAATTCACCACCATGAGCCTTCTTTTATCTTGACATTGGGGTTAACACCATGCCCCTAAGTTCCAAATCTTCCTTCTTTTTGATAAGATCCCAAATCTTCTATTCTGAGCCATACAAAATGTTACGACAGAAAGTTACTTCAAATCTCTGAACTATTTGGTAGATTAAATCTTGGGATTATTTTCATTCCAACCACTAATGAATTACTCATTCATTATAGGCCAACCATGTAGATCCTTGACTTAATACTCCAACCACAGGGCCATACAAGGAGCCATTATTCTCTTTCTTTACCTTGGTAGTACCTCAACTCACTTTCGGGTTTAACTGTTTATCTTGCCTTAGACCAATCGGTACAGTCTCTCTTCTGTCTCAAGGTTGTTCTAAAATATGCCCTTTAAATCTCCAAACTTTATTTCTTCAAAAAGTCTCAATCTTCATTGTGTTGATCCAACCAAGTCACTTTGGCAGACATTCATCTTGAATCATTATACTGTGTGGCCTACTGAGCCAGGCTATTATCCTTTTCAGAATCACTGAGGTTTTGTATTGGGTCGACCATGTACATATTGACCCTAAGCTCTATCCCAGAATTCATACAGAAAATAACTTTCTTCTTTCTGGTCTTAGCAACAACTTGTCTCGTCCTCGGGTTCGGCTGTTGTTATTTTTGCCTTTGATCCAACAGAAGTCATTATAATGTTGTTACTGTTGTTGCCAATGTTGATGTTGGTTAAAACCCAAATAAATTAGTGTTCAGTCCAAATTACATAAAACCCAAAATTTTAATTTACAAGGCCCATTTCTGACCCAATATCCTAAAAACCCTAACCCATATGATTAAACTAAACCTTAATTACTTTTATCCCTTGCGTAGCCCAATCTAGGCCGTTGGATTAGATCTTGACCCAACGGCTCCAAATCGATCAAGGCGTTTCAGTTGGTCGCAGGTGTGGTACACATGCAGACTGTTCGGCTACCACGCGCGGACTCTTCAGATCCTCATACGCCACGTGGTGTGATCGTGAGGGGCCACGTCAGATTTCCATATTGTATCTAGGCCGTCCAGACTTCAGGAAATCCTAGCCATTGGATTAGATCTGATCCAACGGCTAAGGATGCATATGCTAGGGGATCACCACTGCCATGCTGGCCGTACCAACCACCGCACCAAATCGGACATGCCAAAATCACAAGAAAAAATAGAGATCTGTCAGTAACAAATCAGATAAATAAATATGTATTTTTATATGTTATTCCTACCAAAAACGATCAGAGAACTCAGAGATATGTAAACCAACCCAAAATTGTAAGGAACCATTCACCAGTTTCGGAAATACAAAAAAAATAGTCAAGTTTCAGTGGTAATCTTTTCCTCCCTTCTTTCCTCTCATACATGCATGCATGTAAACAAAAAAGCAAAAAAGTAGAAATATAAAAAAGAAAAAAGAGTTTACATGAGTAAAAAAACCATTGTTGGTCAGTAACAAGCCCTAAAGGGGTGAGCCGTTCAAAGGTTTTTGTTGTTTCGAAACATCAGAGATCTAGGTTTTGTGGTCTCAAAATAGGAGGATTGTAGTTTTTTGGAAAGGGTTTTTTGTTTTTGAGAGGTGTTTTGGTTAGGTTTTGGAAAGGTAGAGGGTTGAGGGCGGTGGCCGGAGTAGCCGGACCACCGCCGGCTACTACAAACCACGGCGGCCGAGGAAGATCTTTAGAGGGTTTGTGGGTCTGGATTTGAGAGAAAATAAGGGAGAGGGAGTGTTTATTTGAGGGTTTAAAAAATGGTAAAAGTTTGAAATTTGGGCGGATCAAGGGGTTTTATAGGGTTTTAAAATTTTTTAAATGGTCGAATTACTTGATAAATCCCACTGTGTTTTGTTTTTTTCAAAACTGTCTTGCCCCTTGGTCTATCTGCAACCCCAGTCCCCCTCTTTTTCTTAAATCTTTCAATTTGGCTCTTAAATCAAGTGGATTCTGAGTTCAAATGGTGAAATCATGCCCTTAGTCCCTCCGCGTTCTCAATGTTTTCAGTCTGAGCTTGCCCCTTGGTTAAATTACGCGTTCAGTCCTCCTAGGTTCTGTTCGGTTCTTAATTACATCCTTAAATGTCGGTTTTTCATTTAACTTATAAGCTCTCTATTTTGATTTCATTTTATTTCGGTCCCCTATTGTTTTTTATAGCTATGTTTTAATGTTTTTGCATAAGTATGATTAGTGTTTTTATATATATATATAGGTATTATATATGTTTTGTGGCCTCTGTATTTTATGCACATTCATGTTCTTATGCGTATTATCATGTAAACATGTCATTTAGCTAGTTTACTCATGTTATGTATATGTTTTAGCATGTTTGTTTCAGTCTTCATGTTTTATTCTTTTTAGTATGTTTGCATCATCCATTAGTGTTTATATGTGTTTGTTTTCATTTATCTCATGTTTTCATGTCTTTTGTAACATATGTTTAGTTTGTGGTATTATGCTTTTATATGTTCTTTCGTTCGTGCATATCTTACGTGTCTGATTTGTGTTTATTTTAGTGTATTTGTATTTGGCATATTTTTGTAGTTTAGCATGGATTTTACGCTCGCCTTGTTTTTTTGGGTTATATGCTAGTATGCTGGTATTTTTGTTATATGTTACTATTATGATTTGTTTTAATTTAGGCATATAAATTGTGTTATGCGTTAAACGTTAAGTATTAGGTTTTTTTTCTTTGCTAGCATGTACTTTAATTTGTTAGTTTAGGCTCATATGTTATCTATGTCATGCATATGTTGTATTATGTTTTTTTTTATATTTTAAGATGTATATATAAGACTAATTAATTTTTGAAGTATTGTTTTTTTGCTTTTTTACATGTTTTCATTTATGCCTTGTTGCTATTTGTTATGTTATGTCATGTTTTTTGTTCATGTATCGTTTTTTAATGTCGTAATATGCATGTTTTATGATTTTTGTACCATGTTAAGGTGAATGTACTTATTATAAATTGTTCTTTAAGATTGCACAACGGAATATTACTTGTCAATGTGGTGCCCTTTTATTCGAGCGTAAACGTGGCCAGTATCAAGCGCAGTGATGGTGGTCTATCGGTTTACTCTCGAATAACGAGGTCCTTAAAATCTACTCGCTCTTATAACCGAATTTTAATTTAATCGTCCATTTAATCCAGAAAGTTCAATATTAATAAAGCGGTAATTATTAAAGTACCAATTTGGGCGGTCTAGGGGAGCTAATCCTTCCCCATTCGTAACCGACTTTCGAACCCAACGATTTCAAAATCTCTGGTTTTACGGTGTCCGACCTACCTCAGTTGCCGGTGGCGAATCCATTTTTTAAAATAAAACACATTTTTTCTAAAACCCTACGGAATAAATATTTTAAATGCCCGAAATACCCCTACACACCTTAAAACCCCTTTTTAACGAAACGCACGTAAAATGATATCGCTACAGATGGCGACTCCGCTGGGGACCATTTTTTGTTTTTCAAAAATGAGAGTCGAGCTTTTCAAATAATTACCTCTTTAAAGTGACTATTAAATTAACATTTGGTTATAATTGCACGTTTATTTTAACGCATTTAAAATTTAGCGTATAAACCTGTCTTTTTTAAGTGTGGGAAAACACTAGTGCTTTCGTGAGGATATCGTCCCTCCGTATAGGCCTAGCAAAGTACCTTCAGGGCTTGAGTACCTTATGCTTTAGTGAGAATATCGTTCCTTCATAGGGGTATAAGCGAATGGTCTCCCTGAATTGAACCCAATTGAAAGAAGCCTATAATGGGTGATGATCGGGGGCCTTGCTACTCTTAATAGGGGACATCAAGGACAATTCGGGCACCTCCTAGCACCAAAACTGCATGTAGAGAATATAGGAAGACCCACCCTTTAGAGCCATGCAGATAACCTAGGTGTTTTTAGACGGGATGTAAATATGGTGGTTTTGTGTGTTTACCCTATTTAATTTGCCCTTTTATCTATGTATTTATTGATTTTAACCGGTACTAACTTCTTTTATTTTTTGTTTTGCTTTTTGCATATATCATTGCATCTGCATTACATAGAGGTACTGAATCAAGTGGTTTGCCCGATCAGAAAATCTTCCATCATGGAAAAAAGGTATCTTAAGAATGATGAACCCAACTCAGTTGTTAGACATGGTCAAAAGTCAATCAGAGCCAAGATCAGAACGCCGAGTTAGAAGAGAGACTAACAGAGTTGGAGTAGTTCTTTCAGACCTATCGTCGGAGGAATGGCTTCATCGAACTACAAGAAAGGGAGTGTGAAATTGGAATGTTACGAGCCCGCATTGAGTCCCTTGAGACAACCGTTCAGGATTATCGGGGGAGAATTAGGGTACTTGAAGAAGCTGCAGTAGGTGGAGACAATTACTGGCGGCAAGGACTTCGTGATGCCTCCCAGATGATCCAAGACAGAGACCAATATTACACGACCCTAATGGTAGAGATACAACAAGTTGCGGGACCTGTGACGGATTTAGCTACAGAAGCCGTAGCCCTTCGACCTTTCATAAACTCGAACATGACAGAAGCACCTAGATTCATCAAACTGCTTAAGGCTATTGAGAAGTTAAGAGCTAGAGCTAGGGTTTATGTGTAGAACTCTACTTTACTATTTTGTAATATGGACCCTTTAATTCCCATGGAAGTAGTTCAAAAGGGTGATTACCAACGAAACCAGTACCTTTATTTGCATACATTCTTGCATTGCATCATGGCATTTGCATCATTATACATGTATTCATCTGTTTTTGCAATAATATTGATAGTGTAAATATTGTGGCAGTGTGAAACTAAAATATAAGCCACAACCATTTCGCATCCATACTTTACTCAGTTCTAAAGCAAACTAATGGAGGACAGAATAGTCAATTTGGAAAAGAGGTAGAAGGATTTGGAAGCACGTTTTGATGAAGCTAAACAGTGCCTCAGCGAGCAGATCACCCAATCAAAAGTTGCGATAGTATCCGAGTTAACCGCATTACTGGGAAAAAGATATGGGAAGGAAAAGGTTAAAGACGAAGTCGCCTAAGAGCTAGAATGTACCGTATCTCACAGCAAGGTTCAACCAAAGATGCCAAGTCTTGCTAGGAGAGTATACATTGACCCTTCAGGGATATCTGTTAGTCATCAAGCAGAGGCATCCAAAAGCCAACTCATGGATACAGAGGCATTCTACGAAGAAGAGGTGCCAGATCTAGACTTGGTCGAGAAAATTAAAAATGAAGTGGAAATGAAATGAGAAGAAAGGTTTCATCTTATGGAGGAAAAATTCAAAGCCATGCAGACTGTAGAGGAACCAGGGAATGAAGCCAGTGATCTGAGCCTAGTATCCGACCTTGTTTTACCATCGAAGTTTAAGACCTCTGATTTCGATAAGTATGATGGAACTTCGTGTCCTTCCGCGCATATTACCATGTATTGCCGGAAGATGGCTGCTTTTGTAAAAGATGAAAAACTTTTAATCCATTGCTTCCAGGATAGTCTGACTGGGGCAGCCATCCGGTGGTACAATCAATTAAGTCGGGTAGATATCAAGTTCTGGAAGGATCTTTCAAAAGCCTTCATAGAACAGTACAAGCATATAGCAGATATGACCCCAAATCGATTCGTGCTGCAAGGTTTAAAGCAGAAGCCTGATGAGAGTTTTCATCAGTATGCTCAACGATGGTGAGATATGGCATCTCAGGTTAAACCCCCGATTTAGGAAAGTGAAATTACTCACATGATTGTGGATACTTTGAAGGGAGTGTTGTATGATCGTCTGGTAAGCCACCATGCCGACAACTTTACAGACTTAGTCAAGGTTGGAGAGCGCATTAAAGATGCAGTTAAGAAGGGGAAGATAAGAGATCCCTACAGCACAGTTCATCAAAAGAAAGAAGATTTTCATGTTCATATGGTGAGTGCTCGTCCAATCAGTCAGCCCAGGGTCGTCCTCGTAATCAGTCTTCACGATACGTAAAACCTGCAAAGGTATTCTATCCTATTCCTATGACCTACACTGAGTTGCTTCCCATGCTTATCGAAAAGAAGCTGCTAGCCCCTGTCCAATCCAAGCCAAAAGAACCTTCATATCCGGCGGGGTATGATGTCAATGCGGTATATAATTACCATTTGGGGAGTACAGGCCACACAACTGAAAATTGTGGAGCTCTAAAAAATAAGGTCCAAAGTTTGATCGAAGCCGGTCATCTGAAGTTTTAAGGACAATGACGGATATGAATTTTGGGGAGGTGCTAACTTCCTAGTTAGGTGTTTACCTAGATTTCATGTTTTTTTTTACTTTCTTTTAGAAGGCAATGCGAAGTCAGGTTTACTATTTTAGGCCCGAAAAGTAGTAAAGACATTTTGTAGGGGCATATCTCTTGTAAAATGATATTTCTTTCGCATATCATTTTTGTGCATGTTTAGCAAGCGATTTTCATTCTTTGATTCGTGAAAACATTTTACTCATCGGTAGGGGTTAGTTTTTGTTTTCCCATGTGCATACTCATATTTTTGCACAGAATATACATGTATCCGGCTATTGTGTCCCTGTATATAAATTGCATGAGGGACATCATTTTAACCTAGGTGATTGGTTTTGAGCAACCTGCATCTACTGGAAATCAAAGGCTACGGAGAAGACGAATTTGTAATTACCTTCCGAGTTATTTTGGTCAATCATTAATGACCCCACTTAAGCATAATTTACTGTACTTGAAAAAAATAAGCATCTCTCACGTTTAAAATGAATGAGAGAAGAAATCCTAAGAAAAAGCACTCCAATGTTCGAGGCCTGGTAATAGGCATGTTTGAAGTCTCAGATAAGAGTGTGGCAACTTTGGGGCACTCCTCTGAAGCGATAAGATGGAAATGCACCATCTAACAAAGAAAAAAGAAGAGAATAAGAAGAAAGAAATAAAGAAAATAAAAAGAAAAAGAGAGAGAAGAAAAATCACTTCATGAGTGATGGTAATATTTTCGTCTCATGACAATGCTGAGTAACCCGGGGTATTATTGTTTGCTCAATCATTATTCTCGAGCCAAAATAATGTGATGAGTTGAATTCCCCAAACAAAAAGAAAATGAGCCAAAAAAGCCCAAAATAACTCGGAATGTATTTCACTTTTTCAGACAACAATTCAGCTTTTGAGGTCCCCTATATACAGGATATGCTTGGGGGCAATCGTTGGTAAGTTGTCTCAATATCGTTTTTGCACTTGATACTCAGGGTATACGATTTGACGTATCACTACAGCTGTCAAGATTTTCTTATCAAGCATTAGCCATAAAAAAATGGGAAAGAGTTTTTTTTTTCAAAATTTTGCTGTTCATTTCAAAATCCAATTTCTTTTTAGAGGATACACGGTCAATTTGCCTCTTTATATTTCTTTTTTAAAGATTTAAAGCTTAGAGACATAGATTTGGTTCCCCTTAGAGTACTTTATTTAAGTTCAAAGATATAGATTGAACTCAGAGATGGGATTGGGGGAGTTGGGGGCATTTTAGCTCACCCCAATGTTGAGACAGATAGAGACTCTGCATGATGGGTCAAAAACAAGAAAGAATTAGAGCCCAAAATCAGTGGGGCACCATTGTCCGTGAAACAACAGAGATAGTTATAAGAATTCAAGTCAGAATAAACCCGAGATGTTAGATGGTTCGAAAGATTTTGATTGATGAAGAAGAAAAAATACTTTCTTGAGTAAAGAGATGATGTTGACCGATGACATTTGACCTGAAAGGTTGAACAAGGAATGAGAAACAAAGTTTTGGGGGCGAAAGCTGTTGGAGCATCAGAATGATTAATGGTTGTAGTCACATGACGAAGCCTACCTAACCACCAAGTGGTGACTTGAGTACTAAGATGTCTGAGAAGACCGTGACAGGTTTTCATGCATCATTGCATCCTTATGAGTCTACATGAATAGGTCACACCTTTGCATCCCCAACAATCGTGAGAATAGCATTTTACATGAACATATGCATCTTTACATCATAAGGTATGCTCATGTATCATCCTTAATTGGAAAACATTCATACAGGAAGACGGACAGATAGTTTCCAAGAAGATGACTTCAGCAAAGACTTCGTGCACCTCTGCATCGATCCAGAAGACACGCGCTTGAGTGTCGCCTTCCTTGAAAAAAATAAAAAAAAAAACAAAACAAAAAAAACAAAAAAAACAAAAAAAAACACAAAAAAGAGAAAGAGAAAGAAGAAGGAAGAAAAAGGAAAAAAAAGAAAGATATAGAAAAGAAAGAAGATCGGTTGACCAGAGAAAATGTCAACATTTTCGAACCGCCACTCTAACGGATTTCTAGACGGATAAAACCAAGGTATCACTTAAGGTTTTTCTTAAAAACCAATTTTTTTAATGACATCCTTTCATAAGGATGCTTTTCTTAAAATCAACTTCTTTAGTTAGATCCTTTCATAAAGATGTTTACCCCAGAAAGAAGAAGAAAAGCCAAGAAAGCAAAAAAGAAAAAAAAAGAAAAAAAGAGAAGAAAAAAAAAGAAAAACAAAAAAGAAGAAAAAAGAAGAAAGAAAAAGAAGAAAGATTGATCAGAGAAAAATGTCACTAGATTTTCGAGTTGTCACCTTGGATGGATTCATTGTGATATCTAGACGATTTTCTTAAAATCAAATTCAATCCTTTCTTAAGGATATTTTTCTAAAAATTAATTCCTTAATTTATCCTTCCATAAGGATGTTTTTCTTAAAATCAAATTTCTTAATTCAATCCTTTCTTAAGGATATTTTTCTAAAAATTAATTCCTTAATTTATCCTTCCATAAGGATATTTTTCTTAAAATCAAATTTCTTAATTCAATCATTTCTTAAGGATATTTTTCTAAAAATTAATTCCTTAATTTATCCTTCCATAAGGATATTTTTCTTAAAATCAGCTTCTTAGTTTAATCCTTTCGTAAGGATCGTTTTTCTTAAGATCAAGATTTCTAAATTCAGGTGCATACCGCTCAAGGACCCGAAGGAAGAACGGAGAGTTCCAGAAGAACACGTGACTCCGAAGCTACAAACAAGGAAGTTGGATAAAAATGAGTGCTTATGATCTTTGCTTTGTTCCTGTTCCACAAGAACAAGCAAAGAGGGGCAACTGTAATCACTCATTTTTATCTGGTTTGTAATTACCATATTAATATTAGTTAGTTTAATGATTAATATATAGCATGTATACATATTATATTATGTGTTTATTATATATATGTGATTAATGTGTACGTAAACTATGTGTGTGATGTATGTATGGTATATATGTCAAGTTATGAATGCATTAGTAATTATTATGGTATATGTGGTCACGTATGCTTTACATTGTTTGCATGAATATATTAATTGACGTGTGTATTCGTATTAATTATGTATATGCTACCTATAAGTATTTGAATGTATATGTATGCTATATATGTATGTGTGTATGTATGCAGTATTATTATTATTATTATTATTATTATTATTATTAGGCTAAGTTTAAATTAATAAACATATATATCAAAACCCAAATAAATTAGTGTTCAGTCCAAATTACATAAAACCCAAAAATTTAATTTACAAGGCCCATTTCGGCTTGACCTAATATCCAAAAAACCCTAACCCATCTGATTAAACTAAACCCTAATTACTTTTATCCCTTGCGTAGCCCAATCTAGGCCGTTGGATCAGATCTTGATCCAACGGCTCCAGATCGATCAAGGCATTCCAGCTGGCCGCAGGTGTGGTATACGCGCAGACTGTTCGGCTACCACGCGCACGTATGATCCACGCGCGGACTCTTCAGATTCTCATACACCACGTGGCGTGATCGTGAGGGGCCACGTCAGATTTCCAGATTGTATTCAAGTCGTCCAGACTTCAGGAAATCCTAGCCGTTGGATCAGATCTGATCCAACGGCTAAGGATGTGTCTGCCAGGGGATCACTACCGCCATGTCGGCCGTACCAACCACCGCACCAAATCTGACATGCCAAAATCACAAGAAAAAATAGAGATCTGTCTATAACAAATCAGACAAAAAATATATATGTATTTCTATATGTTATTCCTACCAAAAACGATCAGAGAACTCATAGATATGTAAACCAACCCAAAATTGTAAGGAACCATTCACCAGTTTCGGAAATACAAAAAAAGATAGTCAAGTTTCAGTGGTAATCTTTTCCTCCATTCTTTCCTCTCATACATGCATGCATGTAAACAAAAAAGCAAAAAAAAAGCATAAATATCAAAAAGAAAAAAGAGTTTACCTGAGTAAAAAAAACTATTGTTGGTCGGTAACAAGCCCTAAAGGGGTGAGCCGTTCAAAGTTTTTTTTTTGTTTTGAAACATCAGAGATTTGGGTTTTGTGGTCTCAAAATAGGAGGGTTGTAGTTTTTTGGAAAGGGTTTTTTTTTTGTTTTTGAGAGGTGTTTTGGTTAGGTTTTGGAACGGTTGAGGGTAGTAGCCGAAGTAGCCGGACGACCGCCGGCTTCTACAAACCACGGCGGTCGTGGAAGATCTTCAGAGGGTTTGTGGGTCTGGATTTGAGAGAAAATAAGGGAGAAGTAGTGTTTATTTGAGGGTTTAAAAAATGGTAAAAGTTTGAAATTTGGCCAGATTAAGGGGGTTTATAGGGTTTTAAAATTTTAAAATGGTCGAATTACTTCATAAATCCCACCGTGCTTTGTTTTTTTTCAGAACTGTCTTGCCCCTTGGTCTATCTACAACCCCAGTCCCCCTCTTTTTTCTTAAATCTTTCAATTTGGCCCTTAAATCAAGTGGATTCTGAGTTCAAAATGGTGAAATCATGCCCTTAGTTCCTCCGCGTTCTCAATGTTTTCAGTCTGAGCTTGCCCCTTGGTTAAATTACGCGTTCAGTCCTCCTAAGTTCTATCCGGTTCTTAATTAGATCCCTAAATGCCATTTTTTTCATTTAATTTATAAGCTCTCTGTTTTGATTTCATTTTATTTCGGCCCCCTATTGTTTTTTATAGCTATGTATTAATGTTTTTGCATAAGTATGATTAGTGTTTTTTTATATAAATAGGTATTATATATGTTTTGTGGCCTCTGTATTTTATGCTCATTCATGTTCTTATGCGTATTATCATGTAAACATGTCATTTAGCTAGTTTACTCATGTTCTGTATATGTTTTAGCCTGTTTGTTTCAATCTTCATGTTTTATTCTTTTTAGTATGTTTGCATCATCCATTAGTGTTTCTATGTGTTTGTTTTCATTTATCTCGTGTTTTCATGTCTTTTGTAACATATGTTTAGTTTGTGGTATTATGCTTTTATATGTTATTTCGTTCGTGCATATCTTACATGTCCGATTTGTGTTTATTTTAGTGTATTTGTATTTGGCATATTTTTGTAGTTTAACATGGATTTTACGCTCGCCTTGTTTTTTTGGGTTATATGCTAGTATGGTGATATTTTTGTTATATGCTACTATTATGACGTGTTTTAATTTAGGCATATAAATTGTGTTATGCGTTAAACGTTAAGTATTAGGTTTTTTTCTTTGCTAGCATGTACTTTAATTTGTTAGTTTAGCCTCATATTTTATCTATGCCATGCATATGTTGTATTATGTTTTTTTATATATATTTTAAGATGTATATATGTGACTAATTAATTTTTTGAAGTATTGTTTTTGCTTTTTTACATGTTTTCATTTTGCCTTGTTGTTATTTGTTATGTTATGTCATGTTTTTTGTTCATGTATCGTTTTTTTAATGTCGTAATATGCGTGTTTTATGATTTTTGTACCATGTTAAGGTGAATGTACGTATTATAAATTGTTCTCTAAGATTGCACAATGGAATAATACTTGTCAATGCGGTGCCTTTTTATTCGAGCGTAAACGTGGCCAATATCAAGTGTAGTAATGGTGGTCTATCAGTTTACTCTCGAACAACGGGCCCTTAAAATCTACTCACACTTATAACCGAATTTTAATTTAATCGTCCATTTAATCCGGAAAGTTCAATATTAATAAAGCGATAATTATTAAAGTACCAATTTTGAGCATTGTGGGGTGCTAATCCTTCCTCATCTGTAACTGACTCCCGAACCTAACGATTTTTAAAATCTCTGGTTTTACGGTGTCCATCCTACCTCAGTGGCCAGTGGCGACTCTATTTTTAAAATAAAACACGGTTTTTCTAAAATCCCACGAAATAAATATTTTAAATGCCCGAAATACCCATAAACATCTTGAAACCCGTTTTTTAGCGAAACACAAGGATATCACTACACACGCGCCTTCGCCTTGCGCCTTCTTATCTTCGTATCCAATTCAGTTAACATAAACCTCTACTGGAATTGGTCCATACCATAGAGAAAACTTGCAACCGATTATTAATGGGATTGCAGTTTCATGAATTACACTGTTTTGCTTCTCAAAATTAGGAAGCAAGCAAAGATACAATAGGAGTTGCTTGAATTATTAAATGTTATTATTGGAATGAATCACCATTGCTAGGCAATCGGATACTGGTCCAATGTGGACCACTTTTCCAGTAATAGTAATTATTCAAGCAGAAACCTTAAGTTCATCTTCTTTCATGCTCATTATATTGTCCTCACGAAGAGGCCAAAAAGTATGGGGATTTTCAGCTGAATATGAGATCTTACTTGTTCAGCAGCAGAAATTCTATGCGGATTTCGTGACTTGATGAATCACATTTGCCAAATATTCAACATTGCCGGTCGTAACACCCGCCATACTGTATTTGTTCACAACAACAGCAGAAATTCAGTTATGATTCATGATACTCCAGAAAGGAAAATAAAAGGAAGTACTTTTCAAAGATATTTACCTGATTCGACCATTGCGAGTCATATAGATGTGAAATTCATTTGTCAAGTGATCCACCTGTTCTGGTGTCAATCCACTGTAGCCGAACATGCCTATCTGCTTGAAATCCCAAGAATTAAGGAAATAGCTATCCATATCATTTGACTAAAGAAAGTCAGCTTGTACTAAGAGAAGAGGAAATTGAGAAACTTAACACACCTGATTGGTAATGTGCTGCCATGGTAATGGGGAACCTAGCTTTTCAAGGTTCCCTCGTAAAGCAGTTCGCATTCCAATTATGCGATCAGCCATTGCCTGCAGATCCATTCGAGGTTTAATGTATTTCAGATGTTCTTAAAAGATCACACAGAAGCTTAAAAGAGGGTTCAGTTTCGTGGACACTACACGCAGCTTCATTCCTTTCTTGCCATTAGCCTAAATACAAAAAGTTTCAAAAAGAAACCATGCAATTACCTTAACTTCGCTCAGCCATAGTTTCTTCAAGTTAGGATCACCAAGAATCGTTGAAACTATGAGAGCACCATGAACAGGTGGGTTGCTGTACAGAGGTCTTGCAAGCTGCTGCAGTTGACATTTTACAGCTACTGCTTGCTTTTCATCTTCGCAAAGCACACAGCAGTTTTTATTGCAGAATCAGTATCGGGAAGTAAAACCTTGAAAGAAAAATGCGGTGCAGTCGTTGACAATTATAAGAGAATTACCTGAGGCATCCTACTATCTGACCATAGAGTCCCATATTTTTTGCATAAGATTGTGCAATTCCTATATGATGACCATCTTCAAGAAAAATCCTGATGGACTTTGCATCTCTCTCTGGGTTACCGCTAGCAAAACCTTGATATGCCATGTCAAAAAAAGGCAAAATGACCTTTCACCTAACAACAATGAATATAATGTTTCAACAAGGAAAAGGCCTGAGAAACAATTGGAATGGAGAATGCAGAAAAATATGAACACGAGGATACAAATTGTCTCATGAAGTGACTTCGGTAAAGAAAAAGGGTGCAAATAAGCATTTACCTAGATGTGGTGTGAAATTTCTCTCCACTGCTCCTCTGTAGGATCCACGCCATTGGGGTTATGAGCACATGCATGAAGTAGAAAGAATGAACCATTTGGAGCATTCTGTGAAGAAAGAGGGACATAACCTTTAGCAATGATGATACACACGTAGAATCAAGGGGAGTTCAAAAACTAAAAGGAACCAAAAGTAAGGATGGAACATTAATTAATATGTGTAAGTTGACAGAACAGGAAGAAACAGAATTTTATATTCTGTATTTTGTTATTGCTCAATCAAAATTACATCTCTCGATACACACTTATATAGGCTCTAGGTCTTTTAGTACATTAAGAAGACCTTCTCAAGATAACTTTTAGTTCTAATCTACTAAGTTGATAGACTCTAACTACAATAAGGAGTCCTACTAAGGATAAAATCTAATCTATTAGGGAGATAAACTTTAAGTAGGATAATTACTACATTATTTACAAAGGCTGAAATTTCTCTCGGATAACTCACAATATGTTCAGATACAAGGAACGATCCTTGCATACCTTAATGTCATCTATCATTGCTGAAAAATCCAGACCTCTCGATTCTGGGTGATAATAATGGTAGGTTTTCTGAGGGACCTGGGCATCTCTCCAAATGTTGTGGTGGCTGTTGATATCTCATATACAAGCAACATAAGTAATAAATTAAGTGATAGAGAGAAGGCTAGATTATAATTTCTCAATCTGATAACTGAACTTGTACAGGTCCTAAAAAATGAGCTAAGACAGAGAAAATAGTGTCTACGGCAACATAGAAAGAAGACTCACTTTGCCCAAGTAGGGACTGGTATATAGATTTGGGAGTCGGGACAAAAACGCTTTTGAAAGTCTGCAAAAAGTCGGCATGCACCAGTTCCAGACAGAGCTTGCACTGCTGCTATCCTTCTGTCTTTTATGAACTCATAATTCTCACCATAGGCAAACTTCAGTGTTTCTTCCACCATCCTCACACTTCCTCCCATAGAAAGATATTCCCTGATAGAAAGAAAACATGTGGAGAACATTTCTGTTAATTCCACATAGAAATAAAAAAAGAATATGGAAATGATTAAATATATAGGTTCGAGCATTTCATATGATTGTTGAAAACGATTAAATATCCATGAGGTCCAATACAATCCTCCTATAAGATGGTAAACAACATGCAAAAGAAGTTCGGTAAGTATGGTCCAACAGATAGATGTGCTATATGCACTTGCTTTCATATGAATCAGATATGAATGGACTACGTGCACAATAAAGGAATAATGTGAGAAGATTCTGGCCTAGTTTGTTGAGAAAAATAGCACATACATTCTATATATCACCAAACAAAAAGTCTGATCAAAATGAAAAAAAAAACACGTTCCTACATTACTAGTGTCGTTAAGGCTTGTGCTTAGAACTGGGAGAGACAGACAACAAAAGTACCAAAAACCTGACTGGGCAAAGTGCATTTGATCAATGCATGTCTAGTGCACCAATTGGCATAAGAAACGGTCCTCATGGTTAAAATTCTCCTTAAAGTTAATTATCATAATTATATAACTTAAGCTTATTACACACACACGGTCTCTCAAAGATAGGGCACAAAAACAGTCGCATAACATAAGTCAGGTAAGTGCTCTTTTAGCGCTTTGCACTTCAAACAACATATAAGTTATACTGCCTATAGTGCACCTGGCAGCCTTACGTCACCCCCACTAATAGTTGTCTACAGATCATAAATGCGCCAGTAGCAATGACATAGCAAAAACATAGAGCTCCTGAATTTTCTTTTTTCCCCTCCAGGTATTACATTTAGTACAGCAAGTGAAGAATCACATATAAGATATAATTCGCAAGATTCAAATTTAGGATGTGCTACTAGATGCTTCGATTCTGAATTTGGGTAAGATCTAACAAAGAATAATAGTCATTTTTAACCGTGTTTTATATTTGATACACTCTTAAATCATTTCAATAAATGTCGCATTTAGTTAAATTGAACAACAACGTTCAGTTTTGGCTTTCATTGTACCAATAAATAATAATAATAATAATTAAAAAAATCTAACTAGTTTAGTTTTATGCTATACTTGGAACAACAACGTTTAGTATCTAAAATTGCTTACATGTTCACATTCCCAGCAATTCTTCGCTCGGCTTCTCTAACACATCCCAAAACAACCGGCTTCCCATTCTCATCACGGTAAGCACCCTGGAAACAAGTACTGAACATTATCAACTCTATTGCCTTTGCATTTTCAGCAACAAAAAGAAATTTGCGTATCATCCTGTTCATGCTTTAAATTAATATTGAATAATCCTTACTTTAGTCCTCACAGCAGAATTCAACTTAACTAATAGGCCATGATATATGTCTTTCGCATATTAACCGAACTATTCATTTTATCTAAAACACAAAAAGAAAATCAAATATGAAGACAAATCAATAGGATTAAATTATATTATAAAACACAAAAAAGGAGTCAATTCAAATAAAGAAGCCCAAAATAGAAAAATGAATTTATGAATAATTAAATGTAAAATCTTTTATCTTCTCTGTATATAAAAATAAATATGCATTAGGAACTTTTTCCTAATTTAAGTTTATATAAAAAAATAAGATTTTTTTTTTTACATTTAACTAGATAATCGTGATTTGACCCTAAGAGTTACTCCTATTAACCTTTAAACTTCTTTTCTGTTTGGTAGCTGAGAAACTTACAAAAACAAATCAAAACAAACGGGAGTAAAAAAAGAATGCAAAATAGAAAAAGGAAATCGCTATCGTAAGTCATTCAAAAGGAGAGAAGTCGAAAACAGAAAAGTCTAAGAGCAAATCTGTATGAAGAAAGAAAGAAAGAAACATACGACTCCAACATTGACTTTATCGGGATTGGGATCGGCCAAGAAAGCCTCCGTAACACTAAGAATGGGATCCTTGAGAGCGGGCTGCACGCTCCGCCACCACGACGAGATGTATCGAGCTCCAATGACGGCCGTCCGATCCATGATCGGCCCAGACAAGGCCCATCGGATAGCCATTTCGCCACCAACAAAGAAGGTCGTAGTTGAAACAGAGAGTAAAAGGTCTCGGTTTTATCAATGAAATGAAAATGAAATACTAAGATATAATTGCAATTGCAAAAGTTCATGGTTAAACAACATTAAATAGTAAGGGTATATATGTCAATGACGAATTAATACAATACAATTAAGTAATTTGCTGTAACGACCTTGAAATACGTAAGAATAGTCCAGTCAGAGTTTACGTTACGTCTTTGCTCTTGACACTGATTCTTCAATAATTTTATTACTTTGCCTTTATGTTAAGTTCAATCGCTCTATCTACAAATATATTTATATATTATTAGAAGGTTAAAAATATATATAAATAGATAATATTTTATAATCGTCTTTGAATTATTTAAAAAATTAATTTTTTATTTTTTATTTTGATTTGTTTTTATTAAATTGAACTAAAGTCCACAGAACAATAATAACGTCATTAAGTTATTTTTCATTTCTACCGTGTCATCGATAAATACATAACAAAACAACTATCAATAAATACATCAACAACATTCTTGAATTCTTGAGCATGGAAGGAGAGAAGAAAGATTGGGAAAGGGGGGTGTTACTTTGTGACGTGATTTGGGGAGATAAGAGGGGAATGAAAATATATTTTATTTTTTAATATTATGTGACATGTCAATTATATATTGGTCGGGATATTTTTATATTTTTTAAAATAAATATTTCACTTTTTATTGCAATTATACCTAAATAGATGGGGGACTTTTTATTTTTTTTAAATGACACATGTCAATTTTTTACTTATTCAAGGAATTCACATATTTCGCCACTAAAACGAGAAAACTCATTAACGTCAAAATAACTCATGTATGAATTTGAGAATAAAAAATAAAAATATAAAATTGAAAATTTGAGTATAATTATGTACCAAAGGTGTATATAACATTCAAAGATTAAATAAGTTGGCTACATGGCGCTCCTAAATTGTATCTAGGCCTTGTGGATGCCTATTGGTGAAATTAGCCTGATAGATCTAGATAATGATTACTTCATTATCTGTTTTGCCTTGGAGGCCGATTTTTCTCGAGACCTAACTAGAGGGCCATGGATGATTTATGGCAGTTATTTAACTGTTCAACCATGGAGCCGATCGTTTCCGACATCGGAAGATAATCCTTCAAAGGTTTTGGTGTGGGTGCAGTTATCTGGCTTGCTTTATACAGATATTACACCAAGAGCATGTTCTGGGCTATCTCTAAATGCATCGATAATGTGGTCAGAATTGATTACAATACAATAGAAGGGCGAAGAGGTCGCTTTGCACGATTAGTGGTTGTGGTGGACTTGGATAAACCACTTATTTCAGGACTTATTATCGATGGAATCCACCAGATACTTGAGTATGTGCCGGTTATCTGTTATTGTTGTGGTAAGTATGAGCACTCTAAGGAAATTTGTTGACAAGAGATTTCAAAGGACCAAGTTGAAAGACCAACTTTGGCGACTAGTCCTGTTATATCCGAATTTTGATCGAACTAATAAATAAATAAATAACCCTCAAGCACTACTGTTACAGGGGTATAACCCTCCTCATTTTTAATTCATGCAAAATAATAGAAACGCCAGTTTAGGTTTTGAGTCTAAAAACAGTTTTTAAGACAAAAGATTCAAGGTGATCGAAACTTCCCTTTGGTCGCCGGTAAGCATCGAGTGTCGGTGGAGTTGAAAAGTGGTTCCGGGTAGTTTTAGGCCGGGGAAGTTGGGAGGTTCGATCGAACTGGGATGGATCTAGGTTTCCAAAATGACATTTTTGGGTTTTTTTAGGTTTTCCGGTGAACAGTAGCCGAAAATCGCTTTACGGCGGCCGGCTGCTGGTTGACGGTGGTCGAAAGTCGTGGGTGGTTGCTGGGAAACATGTCGGAGTTTGGTCAGAAGTTTCAAGGGTGGCCGGAGTGAAGAATGATAACCGGAAATGATGACTGGTCTTAACCGGCACCGCCTCTGGCGGCCGGTGAACAGATCGGGAGTGTTTAAGGGCGGCAATGATAGATCAAATGTAAAAAAAAAGGATGAACTAGGAAGAGTTTTAAGGGATTTAGGGAGTTTAATCGAGGAAAAACACAAACTTAAGGTGTTTAGGTGTTTGTTGAAGATCAAATAGGTGATTTTGGAAGAACATAGGTTATTTTGGTGGTTCGATCGAAAATGAAGGGAATTGCTGGGTTTCTGAGTGTTGTAGTTGAGAGAGAATAAGGGATGAGAGGGAGTAGAGAGAGGAGGCTCAGCTGATAATGAAACAAATAACCCAAAATTTGACCTTTATAACTTTTCCCAAACGGCACCGTTTTGGTGCTGGGTTTAGGAGACCCGCGAGGGTCAATCGGGTTAAGCTCCAGGGTCCGCGTGTTTTTTGAGCTTTTGGGTAATTAGAAGCTTTAGTCCTTAAGGATATGGGATGCATTTCGATTTGGTCCCTATTTCTCTTAAATTGAGCCCAAACTTTGGTAGTTTTCTCATTTCAGTCCCATCTCCTATGTTTTGTTCCCTTAGGCTTGTACTTCTTTCAATTGGGTCACCTTAAGCTTTGTAATTGGGCATTTAGATTTTGTAATTGTTTCAATTAGGTCCTCATATTAATAAAAATCAGTTTAATGTTCAATTTAGTTTATTTTAATTAATTAATTGTTCTTTTTAAATGTCATTAAATTATTAGTTTGAATGCATTTCTTTAAAATTGAACATATAGTATAGTTTTGTTAGACAATTAAATACATTTAAATTTAATAATTGCCTAGAACCTTTAGGTTTAAGTTCTCTAATTAGGACTCAATAATTAAATTATGTAAGATAATTGTAGTAATTAAATGCATATTAAATATAATTTTAAAATTCTAATTTGGATGATGTTCCATTGTTTACAATGGGGTGTTATCTCAAAGTGAATTTTAACAAATTATATTTAATATACATTCCATGTATAATTGGGAATTAATTTAGTACTTTAGTTAACACTAAAAATTAATTAAATACTTTGTAGTTAATTAAATGTATATTGAATAGAATCTTTGAGATTTAAATTTGGATGGTGTTCCATTGTTTACAATGAGGTGTTATCTCAACCTTGGTCACAAAGGTGCATATTCGATATACATTTTCACCTATAATTTTGACTTAACAAATGGTTAGAGCCTTAATTAGGATTATAACTCTAACTAATTAGAAGGATTAATTAATTAGGAATATGATTAATTTAAGGGCTTTACATATATGGAAGGTGTTCAAGTAATTGGCATTTTCTCATAAAATCCATTAAATTAATTAATATTCATAGATTTAAACAATTAATTAAATAAAGCCTTTTAGGATAGAACTTAAAATCAACAAGACAATAATTGATCATTCATTAAAAACCTTTTATGTTGGAAATTCATTTTAAAATACGAATAAGGGTGCCACCTAACAGGGTGCTTTTAATCTCGTATTCGAACAAAAATGAATCTCCTTATAAAAGGATATCTGCATTCGGAATTTAAATTCAGTTAATAATTATAGGATAAATTAAATTCAAATTATTATTCGAAATGCCAAAATGCCACGTAAAATTAAAGGTACCGATAACGGGGGTTCGTAGGGGTGTTAATCCTTCCCTACACGTAACCGACTCCCGAACCCAATTTTTAAGACAGAATCTCTGGTTTGTTTTTTCGGTGTCCAGTCTACCTCGAAGTGATCGGTGGCGACTCCAAAGGTTTTTTTTTAAAAGGTAATAAAGGAAAATCCAATTTAATACTAAAAACCCTAAATTTTCAAGATAAAATTAAAATTGGCTAGAAAACCCTAATTTTCCAAAAGATCGATCATCATGCTATTTTTACACGTCCCGATTTTTTTTAAAAAATGGTCGCAACAGCTTGGCGACTCCGCTTGGCGAGAGTCAGGCCTAATTAATTTTACGTGGCATTTTGGACAGTAATTTGAATTTAATTTTTCTATAATTATTGAATGAATTTTCTGGAAAAATGCAGGTAGCTTTTTCTTGTGTGATATAAACTAGCATTCATGCATAAGCCTTCTACCCGGGCTTTTCACCCTTGAGTGGGAGTGAGGCATGATCTTACGTGAGTTATTCAGCTATGTGATCAGGTTTTGTCCTCCTTCCGGTATACCAACCTTATACACCGTGAGGTTACGCCTCTGCCATAAGGGGTCGTATACTCCCGAATCGATGTCTTACTAGTCCGTTAACGACAGTTCGGGTACCCAGAGTCTAGATCGAAACCCACATGCTATAATAGAAGCCTACCCCACTAGAGCCAAGCAGGGACTAGGACAGGGTGTTGCTGATTTAAATTCATTTCTCTGGTTATTTTTGTGTGCAATATAAACTATTCTCTAGTTAATTTTACGCAATATAAATTGTTTCACCTGTAATAATTATTTTTGCTTACAATATTACTTCATCATATTGACACAAATTTTTTATTTTTTTGTTTTTTTTTTGTTTTGTTATATGGCATTCATGAGAGGTATCGGTTCGAGAATTAGTTGAGTAGGGAGTGACCATAAGATTCACTACAAGATTGTACCATAAATTTTTGTACCATAAGATTCACTACAAGTGAGGGATAATATGCCACTAAGGATTGGATTCGAGAAGATTCACTACAAGAACAAAGACACTATACATGGAGACCAGGTGTCATCAATGCAAGGTTGTACCATAAATTTTTGAACATGATGAAGTTTTGAGAACTATAGGATGGGGAATATGAAGAGTCAATTCTAGTAAGATTCATAGATTATAATGTTGCTGCTAGACAATCAAATAGATCAAGAGTCATGACCTGTGCATGAAGCCCGATATAATTGTTCGCTTTTTGAAGGATATATGTAATACCAACAATAAAGGATTACGAGGCATTACTACACTGTTCTGTGGTTAAAAGGAAAGGTTTATACACGGTCCAATAATTGCTCAGAGTTCAAGATAAGGTCAGTGGCAGTTATAAAGATAAACAAGACGCGGTGTCAAAAAAAAACACAGTGATAATCAGAGGAAGGATAGATGATAAATAATTGAAGGGGCATTCAAGGGTTATTGTTGACAAGAAAGAATGCGAGAAAGAATGGAAGGCTTTGAACTCAGAGGCGATATCCATGATTCATAAATGATGAAATTTATTAGGGAACACCATAATTAGGGGAAATGTTGATGAAAATGATGAGCTGAGAAAAGCGTCAAAATCAGGAAACACGATACAACAATTGAAAGATCGACTCGACAGTTTTGAAGAGGAACCACAATGAAGGACAAAACATCGAAAATAAAGATAGGGCAGTAATCCAGGCTATCTAGAAACAGAGTTGTGAATGATTAACTTTAGGAACCAAGTGCGGGGAGTTGCCTAACATGTACAGATTTTGTTTGATGGGTTTGGGAACCTGCAGCAACATTATGATATTGGCACTGAGCTAGGGCAGACGTTGACTCTGAGGCTGAACAAGTGATCAACCAAAGGAGCTGGAGTTAGTGAACATATTGCCTTTGCTCTATATTCGACCTTTCAGTTAGATGGGTGTTATTATAATGACTAGTTCTTGAAACCGATATCTCGTGCATTCATGCATTACATCATTTAAACATTATGTAAGATAAAATATTGCACTTTTGTTGAAAAAATACATTTTGGCTTAAGATATTACATTTTGTTTTAATAATAATAATAATAATAATAACATTTGCATTAGTTAAATTTATGTTCTGAAAAGCATGAGTAATAGATTTATTAAGGTTGAGCAGTTACAAAGGCTGTCGAGGACCAATTGGATCAAATGAAGAAAAAGGCTGACCAGTTCAGGAACCAAATGGAAATATGAGCTACCACGTTGCTTGGAGTCAGATTAGTTGAAGAAAAAAATATGCCAGACAAAGCACCAACAAGAGTGATCAAGATAGAAATTCATCTCACATAAGGGTTTAGTCTGAAAGGACTCTTCATGCAAAAAAAAAGAGAGCAAAAAAAAAGTCAAAGAAAGGAAAAAAAGTCAAAAAAAAGAAGAAAGAAAAGAGAGAGAGAGATGGAAATAAAAGCTAGAAAAAAGGATGAGCAAGTCCAGATCAATATAGCTGGGGGCATTTGTAAAGAATCCTGAAGATCTGAGTTGGACCATGATGAGAACAGTGGAATGCTTGACTTAGAGTTACCAGTGGATCTTGAAAATACTAAAATGAAAGAAGCTCAATGGACAACCATAGAAATTGAATGAACTCAAATCCTGGAGTTTAGCCGAAAGTATGGACGATCGATGGTTCTGCAGCAGTCAGAGGATATAATGATCCTAACAGAGGCAATGGGCAACATAAGAGTCTTTTTCTAAAGGGATGAACGCTAAGGTCAATTAAAGATTGAAGTTTGCTCACAAAGAAACTGATTGCAAGAAGGGCAGAATACAGATGCAAGACAAAGAGATAGAAGATATCAGTCAGAAAAATAAGACAACCATCCCTATCCAATGTCGTTTTCAGATTTGTGGCCCTGCTCTATCCAAAATCACTTTCAGATAATGACCCTACTGAAGTTTTTGGTCTCATCAGGGTTGGGTATTTATGTTTCGAAAGTAAGAAGTCAGGTTCAATTAAGGGCTATTATTTGCTAAAGCAGTTGAGATAAAAGGAAAGAGATAGAAGCTGTGACAAACTTTCATGAGTAACTCGTTGCAGTCAGGGGTTTACTAGATTCAGAGTAATAATTTGGCATTTTTTCTACAATATTTTCTGTACCAAAGAATGCCCCAAGATCAGACGCTCAAGATGCTCCTATCAGTGGAAAGTTAAAAATTCAAACTGGATCTCTTTCACGTTTTTATTTAGAGATGTATTTCAAACTGCTCAAAGCTTCGTCGTATCATGAGAAATTATCAGAGTCTCATGAGTCATGATTGAGACATTGAAGTTTGCCACACTTTCAAGCTGCAAATTCAAAACTTTCTGAAGTGGGATATTTTAGAAGTTGACGCTAAATATCAGTTATTAAGATATGAAACTTAGAGAAAAACCCCTAATTGGAGAAATGCAATTGGATTGCTCAGAAGACGAGTGTTGAAAATGTCAAGTGAAAAGAGACAAAAAAGTGAATGAATGCAGTGGTCAGATTTCTAGAAGAATAGGTCAACTAACTCATCAGGTCTATCATGGAAGGTTTCTCGGACAAATGCAAATTTTGAATGCCCATTTCAGACTTATATTCTTATCAAAGGTCAATCTCTTATCCCTGGACTGGTGAAGAAGATGTTAAGCCCATTTGCATATATATATGATCCCGATAGTATTTTCAAATTTTACATGGGACACCAGGATGAGCTACCAAGAAATCAAGAAGTTGGTTAGTCAGAGATTTAGAATGAATGCTTCCAAGATTGTTTGAAGTTTTGAATTATGTCTCGTTCGTGTCTAGGTGGCACAGTTTGCAATAATTATCTCTGAAGTAGTATATGAAGTCAACTTTGTTACTTCCAGCCCAAAGATTCTCTTGTGTTGCTTCATAGATGATTTCAAAATGTAAAGCCATGGTTGCAAATGTTCGACCACTCACGCGGAGGATATGACTGAGTATGGGGCAATCATTTTCAGTCGGTATCTCTTTATTCAGGAAAATTGCCTATCAGAGGTCATGATGACGATTATGATAAGATACATATATCAGCTAGTTCAGGGACTTAGCAGGTTTTTCCAAGGTGGTTCTACAAAATTAAAGATAAATTTGATGAAAGTTCAGGTACTTGGGGTATTTGTTCGCCTTAAACAATAAAGGTTTAGCAAACTTAATATGGTGAGATACCAGTGGAGCGATATTGAGGAATTTGATCACTGAAGAATTAAAAAATCTATTTAGAAAAAATGAGGGCATCAGAGTATGAACACGAATGGGCATGTCCTTGTAATGGTAAAGAAAATAAAAAATCGAAGATAAAAGCGGAGTGACCAAAATTCACCCAAGTTTTCCTTGATTAATGGTCAACAGTGAACCACGTGGATCTATCTGCAATTTTAGGACCGTTGCAGAGTAAAACCCTGAACCATCCCAATCGCTTTTGCCCGCGAGCATTGGGGGTCCTTTGTAAGGGAGGCTATTTCAATTTGTTTGTTTATGATGCTTGTTTCCTATATATGTTTCTCAAATGGCAAACATTTTGCATTCTTTGATTTTTAATATTTCATTCGCTATTTGTTATGGGTTAGTTTTTGTTCTCCCATACATATATGTATATATCTTCAATAACATTTTTTTTCTTTCAGGTCCCGGGATATTAATTGTGAGAGTGACCTTGAATCAAATTCAGAGATCAACTTCAAAAATGTGACTCTCTTCTAGTTTATTTAGGCCAATGGGAAGACATTAATGAGTGTTCAAGAATCACGGGAAAATCTTAAATACAAATTTTGAGTGAATTTACCTCTCAAGCACTGTTGGTTAAGATCTTTGAATGAAGTGATAACCCAAAACATCTTCCACCTGAAAATGGCTTCCCTTCGAAGATATCCAAGTATGGGAGGACATTTGGCATTCCTTCATTTCCCTTAACAAAGAAAGAAAATAAGAAAAATATCATTTGTTGTCCCCTTTGAGCCTGAGGATTTTCTTTCGATTTAACCCAAACCAAGGACCACCCCTACACTGGGGGCAAAGAGGATGAAAGTTTGTTTGCAAGTGAAAGTGTTCGATTTTGATCATTCTATGATAGTAATGCCTTGTGAATCAGGGGCAAAAAAAACAAAAGTAAACATATCAAGCACAAAAGTCAAAAGGTAGGATGAATGAAGAAGAACATTCTGAATCAAGTAAAAAAAGAGAGGAAAAAGAAAAAGAAAGAAACTGTGGAAGTTTGTGTTAGAAAAAGAATCAACTGAATCAAGTTGAAGCAAAGAAAGCACTAAAGTTGAAAAGTGCAAAAGAAAAACAATACATATATGTGAGATCTTCCATTCAACAAGTTTCCATCTAAAAGAGCAGTGGAAGATTGATTTCAAGGAAGGGAAATGAACTCTAGGGTGAAAACCCAAAATGGGCAGTCTCGAGTGATTCACCCACAAAAAAAAGAAAAAAAGAAAGAAAAAGAAAAGAGTATTTCGTCCGAGCATATGCAGATCAAGGAGTACAAAAATGATTTTTCACTTGGAATAAATGATCCTTGGTTTCATCGCCCTTAAGTATTTATTTGAGTCTATATATCTTTTCTTTGGCAGCCGCGAACCATAGCCTACATTACAAGCCTTAAAAGACCATTTTGACCATATACATGTATTGGAGCAAGGTGAGTTAATCTTCAGAATACATCCCGCTTATCAGGGTTAACCTTTCTTCAAGGACTTCCAGACTTCTAATGCTTGATCGAGATCAGAAAAGAGTGAAGGATTGGGTATGGTGAGTTAGTGAGATAAAGAGCGCCACCTTAAATGGGATAGAATTAGGAATATGGGAAATGTTTCTCCCAGAAGCCTAATAATTTAGAAGGGGTCACATTGGAATTGATCTTTGCAGTTTGATTCAAAGGCTCTGTTGCACTTGATATTTAGGGGCCTAATCTTGATTTTTGTTCTCATGTTTGCCATGACTTATCAAATTATTCTAATTTCTCAAATCTAGTAAAATAATATTTTGAGCCTTTCACTTATCTTTTCAACAAGTATCTTGCAGATAAATTGATTAGATACAAGAAAAGCAAATGATTTCATGGGTATTATTATGATGTATTAATCCTTTAAGTGCAGGCAGAATATTAGGTGGCTTCGATACTTGTTTAATGATGGAAAGTATGACGAGGAAAATGCATGGTTCTAAGTGCCAAAAATATCCAAACAAAAGCTGCAAGAAATGATACAAGTGATTCTGGGGCAAAAAGAGAGAGCATGAGCCATCTTTTGGGAGCAAAGATACAGTCAGATCAATCTGTTGGGGTTTTTGTTAATCAAAAGTAAGAAAACACGGTAAATGTGAGCGAAGATGATAATTGAACACAAGCCAGAGTGGGGCAATGCTGCAAAAAAGAACCTTACAGAACAATCACATGCCGGTAAACAAGATCTGCAAGTTGAAATAACAGTGAATCATGATAAAAGAAAAAGGAAAATCTAAAGTGAAAACCTGAAAAGGCGCTTTAGAGAAAAGATGCAGAGATCCTGAAGATTGAACCTGAGTGTGAGATGGGTTACATTGTCAGTAGAAGAAGTTTCAATGAAAGATGAAGCGAAGAAATTTGGAGCTCCCCAGCAGATGAAAGTTTGCCCAAATAGTCATCAATTGACAACATTCATGCATCATATAGTTAGGAATCCATAAGAAGGAGCATGCTAATTCATACATTCAAAGCTTTTTTGCATATTTTGGAAGAAATTTGCATATTCAATCAAGGAAAAGCGAAGATCAATTATAGCTTTGAGTTTTGAAAGAGAAGATCTAAGCAAGAATAAGTGGGGATTTCAGAAAAGATCCAATTAAGAAAGAATAAAGATCTTGAAAAGGTAGACCCAAACCAAGAACGAGCAAAGATCTGGAAGGAAAGATCCAGTTGAGAGTGAATAAAGATCTCGAAGAGAAAGATTCAGCGAGGAATAAACATAAATCTCGAAGGGGAAATTCGACAACGAGCGAACATAGACCTTTGAGAAATAGATCTAGCAAAGATTACAGTTGTGTTTACAAGAAAGCAAATATATTAATTCATGATTTTATGTTTGCAAATATAGATCTCAAGATATTCCGTTTATAGAGGCAGATTTCTCCAAAAACTCCGTTGGCAGAGGCGAATAACAAGATATTCCGTGTGCAAAGACGGATTTCTCTACACAAAAAAGCTTCATTTGCAGTGGCAGATCTCAAGATATCCCGTTTATAGAGACAGATCTCAAGATATTCCATTTGCAAAGACGAATTTTCAACAAATATCCTGTTTCTAGAGGTGAATTTCAGCAAGATATTCTATTTGAAAAAGACAGATTTGAGCAAGAGGCTCCGTTTGTGGAAGCAAATTTCAACAAAAGCAGATTTCAACAAGATATTTTGTTTGTAAAATGCATATTCAGTCAGATGTTTCGTTTGAATAGGCGAATCTCAGCAAAGATTTTAATCCGATTGAAGAGGCAAATTTTAGCAAAGATTTCAATCCGTTTGAAGAGGCGGATCTCAACAAAGATTCCAATCCGTTTACAGAGACGGATCTCAGTAAAGATTTCAATTCGTTTATAGAGGTGGATTTCGACAAAGATTCCAATCCGTTTACAGAGGCAGATTTCAGTAAAGATTCCAATCCGTTTACAGAGGCAGATTTCAGCAAAGATTCTAATCCATTTGTAGAGGCGGGTTTCAGCAAAGATTTTCTAATTGTGTGCACAGAAAAGGAAGTGTATTACAACTCTAAATCATTCAGGTCATCAGTAAGTCCTTCGGGCATGATGTTAAATCCTTCGGGTCATTAGTGTAAGCCCTTCGGGCATGATGTTAAGTCCTTCGGGCTATCACCTTCGGGAGTGATGTAATTGTTTGCGCAGGAAAGGAAGTGCAATGCAATTCTAAATCATTCGGGTCATCAGTAAGTCCTTCGGGCATGATGTTAAATCCTTCAGGTCATCAGTAAGTCATTCGGGCATGATGTTAAGTCCTTCGGGTCGTTAGTAAGAGAGTGATGTAATTGTGTGCACAGGAAAGGAAGTGCATTACAATTCTAAATCCTTCGGGTCATCAATAAGTCCTTCGGGCATGATGTTAAGTCCTTCGGGCTGATATCTTCAGAAATGATGGGAACTTTCCGAATGTTATTGCAGTAAGAGGTGGGGCAAGATATCAACAGAAATATTACTCTTTTGGGCCCTCGGTTTCAAAAAAAGAAAAAAAAGAAAAACAAAAAAAGAGAAAAAAACAAGAAAAATGAAAAGACAAAAAGACAAAAAAAAGGAAAAAGAAAAAAGAAGAGAAAAAAAGAGAAGAAAGAAAAAGAGGGAAAAACAAAAAGAAAAAAGAAAGAGAAAAAAGAAAAAAAAAAGAGGAAAAAGAAAAAAAAAGGAAAAGGGAGAAAGAAGAAAAAGAAAAAGGAGAAAAGAAAAAAGAGTGAAAAGGAAAAAGAAAAAGAAAAAAAGAAAAAAGAAAAGAAATATAGGAAAAAGAGAAAAAAGAAAAGAAATATAGGAAAAAGAGAAGAAAAAAAGAAAAAAAAAGAAAAAAAGAAGAAGAAAAAGAGAAAAACGATTCAAGCTGCCAGATTGAAAAGCAAGATAGACCAACTTCAGGCTCAAACGAGGAAGATTCATAGTTTCAGTATATTTTGTTGAAGCACTTGAAGTTTCCTAATGATATACCTAAATTGCACATTTTTACAATCAATGATGGAAGATTAATGATAAATTTGACTTTTGCAGGCATAAAACGAGGAAGTTGATCAACAGAGAAAGAGAAACAAGAGATGAGATCCCATATGAGTTTCAGATAGAAAGATCAAGATACCTTAGACAAAAAAATAATGACATCAAAGATTATTCCCCAAAGGAGAGCAGAATCAACAATTCTAGAATCCAGAGTTCTCAGTAAGAAGAGCTCACCCAGCAAAGAATTCAGTGTTACTAATGAGAAGAACTCGCCTAGCAAAGAATGAAGAGCTCTTAATGAGAAGAGTTCGTTCCAGAGTTCATAATGAGAAGAACTCGCCTAGCAAATAATGAAGAGTTCCTAATGAGAAGAACTCGCTCCAGAATTCATAATGAGAATAATTCGTCCAGCAAAGAATGAAGAACTCCTAATGAGAAGAGTTCGTTCCAGAACTCCTAATGAGAAGAGTTCGCTCTAGAATTCCTAATGAGGAGAATTCGCCACAGAGTTCCTAATGAGAAGAACTCGCCCGATGAAGAAAGAAGAGCTCCTACTGAGAAGAGTTCGCCATTTTGGAAGATGAAGAATTTCATAATGAGAAGAACAGCTTCAGATTCCACATTTTGGCAGATGTTTGAAGAGTTTCATAATAAGAACAACTTCAAACCTCGGAAGATGAAGAATTTCATAATGAGAAGAACGGCTTCATATTCCACATTTTGGTAGATGTTTGAAGAATTTCATAATAAGAACAGCTTCAAACCTCGGAAGATGAAGAATTTCATAATAAGAAGAACAACTTCATATTCCATATTTTGATAGGGGAATGAAGAATTTCATAATGAGAAGAACAGCTTCAAACCTCAGAAGATGAAAAATTTCATAATGAGAATAACGACTTCAGATTCCACATTTTGACAGGTGAATGAAGAATTTCAGAATGAGAAGAATAGCTTCAAACCTCGGAAGATAAAGAATTTCATAATGAGAAGAACAACTTTAGATTCCACATTTTGACAGGGGAATAAAGAATTTCATAATAAGAAGAACAGCTTCAAACCTCGGAAGATGAAGAATTTCATAATGAGAAGAACAACTTCAGATTCCATAGTTCGGCAGAAGTTTGAAGAATTTCGTAATGAGAAGAACAGTTTCAAACTTCAGCATTGTTCATAAAGGAACATACTCCTTTCAGAGGATGACCAAGAGATCTGGACAAAATTCGTGTATTTTCAGTCTTTGCTATATCCCTGTTCCACAATAATGAGCAAAGAGGGGCAGCTGTTATACCCGAATTTTGACCGGGCTAATAAATAAATAAATAAATCAGTCATTATAAATGTCCAAATAACCATAAAAGTCCATGTTATATTCTTAAAATCCAAAAGTCCATTTACAGTTACAAAGGCCCAATTTATACTCGTATTCCCGCCCATTTTCCGTTACAACCCACCAAAGAAACACAAAAATAAATATGGTTTTCTTTTTCCCGCCCAAATGTTAATATAAAGGGACACGTGTCAGTCCCATATTCGTCCAAACTAGCTCCCTTGGATTGTGGTTTTGTATGACGTCATTTCCCACTTAGTATAAATACCTGTAAAAGAGAGAAATGTCAGTCATTATGAGGATATTGATTAAAGTAATAATTACTAATAAAATAATAGAATAAAGATGAGAGAGATTATACCTCGGTAGCCTAACCGACTAGGGGATTGAACCGTTGCCTAAAACTGAACCATCACCGTAGTAATGAACAGACGTTGACCGGACAATGAAGATATCACCGGACCTCAAGCATTGCCATTACAGAGGTCAGTTTAGCTTTTGAGTCTAAAATCAGTTTTTAAGACAAAAGATTCAAGGTGATCGGAACTTCTAGTGAAAAAATGACGTTTTTTGGGTTTTTTAGGTTTTCTGGTGAACGGCGGCTAGAAATCGCTTTACGGCGGCCGGCCACCAGTGGTTGGAAGTTGTGGGTGGTTGTTGGGAAAATGTCAGAGTTTGGTCGGAAGTTTCAAGGGTGGCCGGAGTGAAGAAGGATAACAAGAGACGATGACCGGTATTAACCGGCACCACCTACGACGGCCGGTGAATAGATCGGGAGTGTTTAAGGGCGGCGGTGATAGATCAAATGTAAAAAAGAGGATGAACTAGGAAGAGTTTTAAGGGATTTAGGGAGTTTAATCGAGGAAAAACACAAACTTAAGGTGTTTAGGTGTTTGTTGAAGATCAAATAGGTGATTTTGGAAGAACATAGGAAGAACAGAGGTTATTTTGGTGGTTAGATAGAAAATGAAGGGAATTGTCGGGTTTCTGAGTGTTGTAGTTGAGAGAGAATAAAGGATGAGAGAGAGAGAGAGTAGAGAGTGTAGGCTCAGCTGATAATGAAACAAATAACCCAAAATTTGGGCTTTATAACTTTTCCCAAACGGCACCGTTTTGGTGCCGGGTTTGGGAGACCCGCGAGGGTCAATCGGGTTAAGCTCCAAGGTCTGCGTGTGTAGCGATGTCCTTTTTTCGCTAAAAAAACGAGGTTTTCGAACTGTTTGTGATTTTTCGGATATAAAATGTTTATTCCGTGGGGGTTTTAAAAAACGCATTATATTAGAAATTGGAGTCGCCACCGGACACCATAAAACTAGAGATTTAAAAAACTGTTGGGTTCGGGAGTCGGTTACGGATGGGGAATGATTAGCACCCCACACCGCCCAAAATTGGTACTTTAATAATTACCGCTTCATTAATATTAGACTTTCCGGATTAAAGTGACGATTAGTTTAAAATTCGGTTATAATTGCGAATAAATTTTAAAGGCCCCGTTATCCGAGAGTAAACACCCAACCACTATCATTACGCCTGATACTGGCCCCGTTTACGCTCGGATAAAAGGGCACCGCATTGAAAATTTATATATCATTATGCAACCTTAGTGAGCAAAATATAAAACATGGCAAATAATTTAAATACAATACAAATAAATATTAACATAATAGAATACTAATATAACATAAATAAAATACATAAATAAAATACTAATCTAAAACATACATACATAAATATTAATCTAGCTTATAAATAAAAACTAATCTAACATAAATAAAATACTAACATTCATAAATATTAATCTAACACATAAAAAATAAATTTAACATAACTAAAATATTAACATAAAACATAAATTTAAAACATAATAAATACTAATCTAAAGCATAAATAAACATACAAGGTAAAAAAGAACACAATTTTAAATTAACTAATACTTCATTAAATCATAAAAATTACAACATAAATAAAAAGGAAAGAAAATATACCTAACTAGGAGCTCGAATAACGAACCCCGACTGAACCCCACCGAGATCTACCGCAACCACTCCAAAAATATTAACTAGATCGGACCTAAAATAGGACCCTGATCGAATGTTGGATCAAACCAACTGGGGCTGAGGGCACTGCCCCCAACCCTGGCCAGCCTTGCGCCCGACCATGCTTCCAATTGGGGAGCCAATTGCATTTGCCAATTTTGTGGCAAAATTGGCGTGCAATTGTGTGTGAAATTGTGTCCCTGCCCCATGCCTTTATATGGGCAGTTGGGGTGGGTTAAGGGTGACGTGGAGCACCCTGCTTCACACAATTTTTTCTTTTTTTTAATATATTTTTATTATTTTTTTATTTTTCATTAATTTTATATTAATAATATTATTATTAAAATAATACTAATAACACTAAAACCCGATAAAAAATGAGTGATTACAGTTGCCCCTCTTTGCTTGTTCTTGTGAAACGAGGACAAAGCAAAGATCAAAAGCACTCATTTTTGACCTACTTTCTTGTCTTTGGCTTCGGAATCACGTGTTCTTCTGGAATTTTCCGCTCTTCCTTAGCTGAATCTTCAAGCTGGTAAGTTCTTCCTATATAGAAATTCTTCACCTTCTGATCTTGGAACTATAGGTCCTCCCTATATAGAACCTTTCATTCTGAAGCCTCGAGTTATGAGTCCCTCCTATATAGAACTTTTCATTCTGAGACGGTAAAGCTTGGGGTCCTTCCTATATAGAACTCTTCACCTTCAACGCTGGTTTCTCCTATATAAAACCTTTTGTGCAACTGATGGATTCTTCCGACTGGGAGTTCCTCCTGTATAGAACTGCTAGTCTTCAAACCCTGGAGCTGTCAGTCCTTCCTATATAGAACTTTTAGCTTCTGAAATCTTGGAGCTACAGGTTTTTCCTATATAGAACCTCTCACTCTAAGACAGTAAAGCTCGGATCCCTTCCTATATAGGACTCTTCGCCTTCAACACAACAGGTTTTCCCTATATAAAACCTTGTGTATCATGGGTGAATTCCTTCGGCTGGGAGTTCTTCCTATATAGAACTGCTAGTCTTCACCCTGGAGCTGCAAGCCCTTCCTATATAAAACTTTTAGCTTCTGAAGCCTCGGATCCGACTTCCCTGCTCACAACTTCGGAATCACGTTTTCTTCTGGAACTCTCCGCTTTTCCTCGGCCGAATCTTCAGGCTCATAAGTTCTTCCTGTATAGAACTTCTTCACCTTTGGTTCTTTTTTGCGATTCTAGAGTTAGAGCTCTTCCTATATGGATCCTTTCACTGGGGCTTGAAAACGTAAATCTCTCCTTTATATAACCTTTGTTTTCGCTTGTTCTTTTCTCTTTCTTTTTTCTTTTTTCTTTTTCCGTTTTTTTCTTCTTTTTTCTCTCTTCTTTCTCTTTTCTATTTTTTATGAGGCTGTTGATATCTTACGCTACTAACTGCCGCATCATGCCCGAAGGACTTATCGATGCCCCAAGGATTTATCACCATGCTCGAAAGACTTATTGGTGGCCCGAAGGACTTAACATCGTGCCCGAAAGACTTACCGATGACCCGAAGGATTTAACATCTGGTCCTCACGCCGCTATGGCTACCGTTCTTTCGGGACTCACGCTACTCATGCTACCGCATCATGCTGCCGCATCATGCCCGAAGGACTTACTGATGGCCTAAAGGACTTATCACCACGCTCGAAAGACTTATTGGTGGCCTGAAAGAATTACGTCGTGCCCGAAGGACTTACCGATGACCCGAAGGACTTAACATCTGGGCCTCCCGCCGCTATGGCTGCCGTTCTTTCTGGACTCACGCTACTCATGCTGCCGCATCATGCCCGAAGGACTTATCACCATGCTCGAAAGACTTACTGATGGCCCGAAGAACTTAACATCGTGCCCGAAGGACTTATCGATGACCCGAAGGATTTAACATCTGGGCCTCACGCCGCTATGGCTGCCGTTCTTTCGGGACTCACGCTACTCATGCTGCCGCATCATGCCCGAAGGACTTATCACCATGCTCGAAAGACTTACTGGTGGCCCGAAGGACTTAACATCGTGCCCGAAGGACTTATCGATGACCCGAAGGATTTAACATCTGGGCCTCACGCCGCTATGGCTGCCGTTCTTTCGGGACTCACGCTACTCATGCTGCCGCATCATGCCCGAAGGCCTTACTGATGGCCCGAAGGACTTATCACCATGCTCGAAAGACTTACTAATGGCCCGAAGGACTTAACATCATACCCGAAGGACTTATCGATGACCCGAAAGATTTAACATCTGGGTCTCACGCCGCTATGACTGCCGTTCTTTCGGGACTCACGCTACTCATGTTGTCGTATCATGCCCGAAAGACTTATTGATGGCCCGAAGGACTGATCACTATGCTCGAAAGACTTACTGGTGGTCCGGAGGATTTAACATCGTGCCCGAATGACTTATCGATGACCTGAAAGATTTAACATCTGGGTCTCACGCTGCTATGGCTGCCGTTCTTTCGGGACTCACGCTACTCATGCTGCCGCATCATGCCCGAAGGACTTATTGATGGCCCGAATGACTTATCACCATGCTCGAAAGACTTACTGGTGGCCCGAAGGACTTAACATCATGCCCGAAGGACTTATCGATGACCCGAAGGATTTAACATCTGGGCCTCAAGCAGCTATGGCTGCCGTTCTTTCGGGACTCACGCTACTCATGCTGCCGCATCATGCCCGAAGGCCTTATTGATGGCCCGAAGGACTTATCACTATGCTCGAAAGACTTACTGATGGCCCGAAGGACTTAACATCATGCCCGAAGGACTTATCGATGACCCGAAGGATTTAACATCTGGGCCTCACGCCGCTATGGCTGCCGTTCTTTCGGGACTCACGCTACTCATGCTGCCGCATCATGCCCGAAGGACTTATTGATGGTCCGAAGGACTTATCACCATGCTCGAAAGACTTACTGGTGGCCCGAAGGACTTAACATCGTGCCCAAAGGACTTACCGATGACCCGAAGGATTTAACATCTGGGCCTCACGCCGCTATGGCTGCCGTTCTTTCTTTTCTTTGGTAAATTCTTCGATAATTCTTCAAATACCTGTCTAGGAACAAGCAAAATTGACACGCCTCTATCTATATGATGCATGCAATGTCGTGCTTTCTTCTTCTTCTTCTTCTCTTTTCCTTGTTTCTTTTTCTTCTTATTCCTTTTTTTCACTTTCTCTTTCTTTCTCTCTTTTTCTTCTTTCTTCTTCCAGCCCTTTCTTGTTCTAAAGTCTTACCCCCTGAAAGGTCATTCCTCATATTTCTTCATCTATTTACTGCTTCACTGTATGCTCTTAAATCCTCATTTGAACCTGCTTTTAAACCTTTTGTGCGGAAGGCTTTCTTGTCTTCAAGGTTATCACTCATCTTCATAAATGATCTTCTGGTTCTTATATTATTCTTACAAGAACCCTTGTCATCTTCTTCGCTTGGTGTTGCCCCATTCAACCACGGGCTCCACTGCTTTAAATTTTCTGGCCCATCATACAGAGCCTTGATCTATTTCTAGTCACCAGGGTGAGCCAAAAATGCTTCCATCCCCTGAGCTCATCCTTGATCTTCTCGTAGCACTTCGACGGGAACTAACTCTCGGTCCCTATGCTTTAAATCTCATCATCATTCATTTTTAAAGTAATGCAAAAGGCAATTTACTTGCGTATATTTCAACAAATAATGATTGTTTGAAAAGATAACAGTCATTTTGAAAATCACAACTTGGGAGGGGATACCAAACATTTTGAAAACATTGTTTGGAACAAATGGTAAACATCTTTTTCTTTTCTTCTTCTTTTTTAAGGACCAAACATTTTTTAAATAATGCTTGGAGAATGGTAAACAAAATTCGAAGTGTATTGCCAAACATTTTTTTAAAAACTAATGTTTGGGGGAAATGGTAAACATCAAAACTTTGGGAGAAAATGTCAAACCTTTTAAAACATGTTTGCCCTCGAAATGTCAAACACCATAGCGCATCTGCTTCAAGTTGCCAGAGATCAACTCTAATGAAGTGCATATTTAGAAGATCGTGACCATTGTGGAGATATATGCCAATGTATAGTTTCTTCTGGTCTAATATGCTTTTGAGAGGAACAACCCTACCTAGTTTCTACCCCGTTTAAGGTGGCTCTCTTAATCTCACTATCTCACCATACCCAATCCTTCCCTCATTTGGGTGTCGATCAAGCACTTCGAAGTTTGACATTCCTTGAAGCAAAGTTAACCCTTATAGGCGGAATGAAATCTGAAGACATTCTCATTCAACTTGGATATCTATGGATGACCAGAATGGTCTTTGGGGCTTGTAATGTAGGCCTTTGGTTTATGGTTAAGTGAAACAGTATTTCTGTACTTGTGTAACTTGGATATGCCCATTATTCCTTCTCTTTTTTGATCACTCTAGACTGTCCGTTTTCGGGTTTTCACCCTAGAGTTCATTTCCTTTATTTTTATGTAGGCTGCCTTGCATTCTGGCTATATACTGATGTTCGTTTTCTGTTCAATAATGCTTGATCCTTCAATACTCCTCGAAACTGAGATTTCTTGAATGAAGGACTATGAATACATTTCTGGGAATTCTTGTGATTGGCACGCCCAGATGAAATGTTATCCTTTCTTTTTTTCTTTTCTTTTTTTTTCTTTTTCACTTTTTCTCTTGGATCGCTCTAGACTGCCCATTTTTGGGTTTTCACCCTAGAGGTCACTTCCTTCTTTTGTACCTTCGGATCAATGTATTTTGGCTGGATATTGATGCCAGAATGCTCAGGCAAACTACTCTTTTTCTTCATTTTTAGGATCACTCTAGACTGCCCATTTTTGGGTTTTCACCCTAGAGGTCATTTCCTTTTTCAAAATTGGCAATCTTCGGGCCGAATTGTCTTGACTTCAATTCGAGCTTCTATACTAATTTTAAAACTGATATTTACTTGAAATGTGGATTCCGTGTGTCTCTTGCTCATGGTTGAAGTCTCATTCTTGTATTGTTTAATCCGTGTGTGAAGCATAGACAGTATTCTTCATTTCTCTTTCTTTTCTTTTTTTTTCTCTTTTCTTTCTTTTTTCTCTCTTTTTCTTCTTTTTTATTTTATTTTTATTTTCTTTTTTCTCTTTTTTAGACTGCTCATTCTGGGTTTTTAGCATTGAATCTCTTTCTTCTTATTCGAGTCTATGAATGTATCCTCGAATCAACACGAATCTATACTGGGTATTGATGCGATCTTCCGCTCGGAGTTAATTGCCTCTCTGCAGCTCTTCTGATATTTACTCGATCTGTATTGCTTTAGCCTTCTGATTACCATTTATCTTCTTTTTTGGTTTTTCGTTTGGACATATCCATGTTTTCAACCACTTTATTCTGATGATTTTCTGATCTTCGTATCCAATCTGTATGGTCTCATCTGTGTCTTCTGGTAAAGTAAAAGAACAAAATTCGCTGTCATATTCACAAATGTCCTGAGAATGCCTTTAGGGGTAAAGGTTTAGGGTCAACTTTCGTTCCAAGGATCTTAAACGACAAGTGCCTAAGAAGATAAATTCTTAAAATGGGATCTGCCCATTGTCTAAACACTCGTTTTGTTCCTCTGTTGGCCTAAGTAAACTAGCAGATACTCACATTTACAGTATCCCCATAACATTCAATCTCTTCTAAATATATGCAACTTAGAGTTGATCTTTGGGTTTGAAGCAAATGTACTGTTGCATTCAAAATTCGAGGGCCTGGTATAGAAATGATATATACATATGTCCATTCAAAAATGTGTGTATATGCATATGGAAAAACTACCCCATAAAAATGAAATGTTTAAAGAATCAAGAATGTAAAAATGTTTTTCTAAATGAAAATGTGATTTTTTTAATTCTAAAAATATCTGTTTGAGAGTTTTTTCCTTCTTTTTTCTTTTTTTAAAGCATTGAGCATTTCTTTGTGAACTGACGGGAGAACCATAGGGACATCCGGACTACCTCCCGAGTACTAACTCATTCCGGTCCTTTGTAGTGTAGGCTTGTGTCACTTCTCTTGTTTTTCCTTGCTGGATCAACTCTCTCGTCATGACTCCCTCGTCGACCAGCTTCTTGATTTTTTTTAACGACCCCAAATTTCTTAGTGTCATGCCCCAGCGCCTCAATGTAGAACTCACATATACCTTGACCAGATAAGCCCATATGTCCAAGATGGACTACTCCGAATATCTCTAAATACGTACTTGTTCGAGGAATTTTTCTCGGTGATTCAGAGGAATCTTCATGTCTTCTTCTCTTACGAACACAAGAACCTTTGAAAGTGGTACCCGTTTATCTCATTCTTTCCTTCTGCTCCTAGGCATGTCTGGTCTTTTAAACTTAGGTCCCGAAGTGCATGTTTGATTCTCTCTCCGACTGTCATGAAGTCCTCAAAGTTGGCATTCATTTTCCCGAGCACCTTATCAAAGAAGAAAGGTGGCATGTAAGTCACTTTCCTCTTCATCTACGGGAGGCTGCACCTGGGTCGCTAAACACAGACACCTCAAAGCACATTCCTTGAAGCTTTATCAGGTTTCGTCTTCGTACCCTGGAGATACTGCCGACTTGGTGCTAGGTCTAGAGCATATTTGTATTGCCCATAAAGATGTCGGTTAAGTCTCCGCATGACTACACTTGGTCTCTACTCAAACAGTTGTACCATATCACGGTAGGTCCTGCTAGACTTTCGTGAAAGTAGTGGATCGGCAATTTTCTATTCTCGATGTAGCCCTCTATCTTTCTGCAGGACGTGGTCAGGTGAATCTTGGGACAGCTTGTTTTGTCATACTACACAAATCTTAGAATCTTGAAATCCGGTGGGATGACCAAATCAGGGCTTTCTTGCGTCGAATGTATCAGTCTTCTTCTTTTTCCTCATTTCTTTTTTCTCTCGAGCCCATCTTCTAACTACTTGAATCTTGATTTTTGAGCGTGTTCATTTATTTTACTTGGCAATGATAATGCTATGTAAAATTTTATGCAAGATAATGATAATGTTATGTAAAATATACCATGACTATACAATGTGAGGCAATGCAAGGTATGAATGCAAATGCGGTGTTGATTCTCGAACAGTCCTTAAAAGACTTTCAATCAATAGAAAAATGTCTGGTTGCAAGAAACTAATAATGAATTACAGGTGACAGTTAGCTTCCTTCTGGAGATCTTGACTTCGGGAAGCAAAACCTGTGCTCCACGTCTCAACGTCGTCTTCAGGATGATGAATGACTCTGTCTTCTCCTCTTATTCTATTCTATGGACTCGTGACGTCATGATCTTTATTTTTGTGGCTTCTAAAAATGACATCAACAAGTGCAGGCATAATGCAGATAAGATCTTTTCTGGGTGCAAACGAATAATACGTCTAAACAGGGATAGATTCTATCGGTCCTAAGGGAGTACTTTAAAAATTTTAGGGTTTAAATTAAAATTCTCAAAGATTATTTGGTTTAAAAATTTCCCCATTTTTATTATCAAAAAATTTTACCTTACTTAAAAAATGAAACTTTTAGGTTTCTTTTTGTTATTATTATTATTCTGAAAGTTTTATGAGAGAAGAAATTTCAAAGCAAAATAATAATATTTTCAATTTTTTCTTTTTTTAATAAGTTAAATTAAAATCTGAGAATTTTAAAAAATGGTCAAATGTGAAGATTTAAAATTGGGGTTATGCGGCCCTGACTGAATCTTCTGCGTCCCACGTGCCTTATTGTCGTACCGTCTTCTTTCGCGATTGGTCTTTGCTCGGCCTAACTTGATACTGTAATATTATCGTTCCTGGCAAAGCAGACTTTTTCTATTTTGAAAGCCTTTTAATGAACTGCAACACCATGTCATGATATGCAACATGAATGCAAATAAAGGCGTTGATTCCGCTGGTAATCACCATTTCGAACGACTTTCATGGGAATTAAAGGGTCCAAATTACAAAAAAAAAGGTTCATATTACAAAAGGAGTCCCTATTACAAAAAGAGTCTATTACAAAAAGTCTTAATTACAAAACAAATTTCTACACATAAGCCCTAGCTCTACCTCCTAGCTCCTTGATAGCTCTGGGCAACTTGATAAGCCTTGGTGCTTCTTCCATGTCCGGGGTTACGAAAGGTCGGAGAGCCTCAGCTTCGGTAGCTAAGTCATTCACACGCCTTGGAAATGTCCACCATCAGGGTCTCGTGTGCATACTTTGGCACTACACGCTTGCTCGGCAAATTGTTAGCTCGGATCTGTTGATTAATCTTTGACCAATGTCGCACGACTGAATCGATGCCTTCCTTCCTAAGACACTTTTTTTCCATGATGAAAGATTTTCTAATCGGGCAAACCACTTGAATCAACGCCTCTATATAATGTGGATGCAATGATAATGCAACAAAAGTATGTGTAAAATAAAATAAAAATAAAACACAAAAAGAAATGAGTTAGTATCGAATAAAAATAATAAATACATATGAACACAAAAAAACCTATTTATCCCGTCTAAAACACCTAAGGTTATCCGCATGGCTCTAAAGGGGTGGGTTTCTATATGTTCTCTACATGCAGTGTTGGTGCTAGGAGGTACCCAAATTGTCCTTGCTGTCCTCTACTAAGAGTAGCAAGGCCCCCGATCATCACCCATTATAGGCTCCTTTCAACCGGGTTCAATTCAGGGGGACCCATTCGCTTATGCCTGCACGAAGGAACGATATCCTTACGAAAGCATAAGGTACTCGAGCCCCGAAGGTACTTGCTAGGCCTATACGGGAGAACGATATCTCCACGAAAGCATTAGTGTTTTCCCCCCACTTAAAAACGGGTTTACATGCCATATTTTAAATGCGTTAAAATAAACGCGCAATTACAACCGAATATTATTTAATAGTCACTTTAATCCGGAACTTCTACTATTATTAAAGCGGTAATTATTTGAAAAAGCTTGACTCTCTTTATTTTGTTAAAACCAAAAATAGTCCCCAGCGGAGTCATCATCTGTAGCGATGTCCTTTTTTCGCTAAAAAACGAGATTTTCAAAGTGTTTGTGATTTTTCGGATATAAAACGTTTATTCCGTGGGGGTTTTAAAAAACGCGTTATATTAGAAATTGGAGTCGCCACCAGCCACTTAGGTAGGCCGGACACCATAAAACCAGAGATTTAAAAAACTGTTGGGTTTGGGAGTCGGTTACGGATGGGGAAGGATTAACACCCCCACACCGCCCAAAATTGGTACTTTAATAATTACCGCTTCATTAATATTAGAATTTCCGGATTAAAGTGACGAATAGTTTAAAATTCGGTTATAATTGCGAATAAGTTTTAAAGGCCCCGTTATCTGAGAGTAAACGCCCAACCACTATCACTACGCCTGATACTGGCCCCGTTTACGCTCGGATAAAAGGGCACCGCATTGACAATTTATATATCATTATGCAACCTTAGTGAGCAAAATATAAAACATGGCAAATAATTTAAATACAATACAAATAAATATTAACATAATAGAATACTAATCTAACATAAATAAAATACATAAATAAAATACTAATCTAAAACATACATACATAAATATTAATCTAGCTTACAAATAAAAGCTAATCTAACATAAATAAAATACTAACATTCATAAATATTAATCTAACACATAAAAAATAAATTTAACATAACTAAAACATTAACATAAAACATAAATTTAAAACATAATAAATACTAATCTAAAGCATAAATAAACATACAAGGTAAAAAAGAACACAATTTTAAATTAACTAATACTTCATTAAATCATAAAAAATACAACATAAATAAAAAGGAAAGAAAATATATCTAACTAGGAGCTCGAATAACGAACCCCGACTGAACCCCACCGAGATCTATCGCGACCCCTCCAAAAATATTAACTAGATCGGACATAAAATAGGACCCTGATCGAATGTTGGATCGAACCAACTGGGGTTGGGGGCACTGCCCCCAATCCCGGCCAGCCTTGCGGCCGGCCATGCTCCCAATTGGGAGCCAATTGCATTTGCCAATTTTGTGGCAAAATTGGCGTGCAATTGTGTGTGAAATTGTGTCCCTGCCCCATGCCTTTATATAGGCAGTTGGGGTGGGTTAAGGGTGACGTGGAGCACCCTGCTCCACACAATTTTTCCTTTTTTTTAATATATTTTTATTATTATTTTTTTATTTTTCATTAATTTTATATTAATAATATTATTATTAAAATAATACTAATAACACTAAAACCCGATAAAAAATGAGTGATTACAACGTGTTTTTTGAGCTTTTGGGTAATTAGTAGCTTTAGTCCTTAAGGTTTTGGGATGCATTTCGATTAGCTCCCTATTTCTCTTAAATTGAGCCCAAACTTTGGTAGTTTTCTCATTTCAGTCACATCCCCTATGTTTGTTCCCTTAGGCTTGTACTTCTTTCAATTGGGTCACCTTAAGCTTTGTAATTGGGCATTTATATTTTGTAATTGTTTCAATTAGGTCCTCATATTAATAAAAATCAGTTTAATGTTCAATTTAGTTTATTTTAATTAATTATTTAATTGTTCTCTTTAAATGTTATTAAATTATTTGTTTGAATGAATTTCTTTAAAATTGAACATATAGTATAGTTTTATTAGACAATTAAATACATTTAAATTTAATATTTGCCTAGAACCTTTAGGTTTAAGTTCTCTAATTAAGACTCAATAATTAAATTAGGTAAGATAATTATAGTAATTAAATGCATATTAAATATAATTTTAAAATTCTAATTTGGATGATGTTATATTGTTTACAATGTGGTGTTATCTCAAAGTGAATTTTAACAAATTATATTTAATATACATTCCATGTATAATTGGGAAATAATTTAGTACTTTAGTTAACACTAAAAATTAATTAAATACTTTGTAGTTAATTAAATGTATATTGAATAGAATCTTTGAGATTCAAATTTGGATGGTGTTCTATTGTTTACAATGTGGTGTTATCTCAACCTTGGTCATAAAGGTGTATATTCGATATACATTTTCACCTATAATTTTGACTTAACAAATGGTTAGAGCCTTAATTAGGACTAAAACTCTAACTAATTAGAAGGATTAATTAATTAGGAATATGATTAATTTAAGGGCTTTACATATATGGAAGGTGTTCAAGCAATTGCCATTTTCTCATAAAAGCCATTAAATTAATTAATATTCATAGATTTAAACAATTAATTAAATAAAGCATTTTAGGATAGAACTTAAAATCAACAAGACAATAATTAATCATTCATTAAAAACCTTTTATGTTGGAAATTCATTTTAAAATACGAATGAGGGTGCCACCTAACGTGGTGCTTTTAATCTTGTATTCGAACAAAAATGAATTTCCTTATAAAAGGATATCTGCATTCGGAATTTAAATTCAGTTAATAATTATAGGATAAATTAAATTCAAATTATTATTTGAAATGCCAAAATGCCACGTAAAATTAAAGGTACCGATAACATGCGTTCGTAGGGGTTCTAATCCTTCCCTATACGTAACCGACTCTCGAACCCAATTTTTAAGACAGAATATCTGGTTTGTTTTTTCGGTGTTCGGTCTACCTCGAAGTAATCGATGGCGACTCCAAATGTTTTTTTTAAAAGGTAATAAAGGAAAATCCAATTTAATACAAAAACCCTAAATTTTCAAGATAAAATTAAAATTGTCCAGAAAACCCTAATTTTCCAAAAGATTGATCGACAGTCTATTTTTATACGTCCCGATTTTTCAAAAAAAATGATCGCGATAAGTCCGAATACCGAAGGACTTTATGGCCCCTGGATGCAGGTTCAAAATCGCAAGAAAAGACCAGGGACAAGTCGTAAGGTGATCAATTCTGAGGCACCCTCTAATAAGGGTAAGGGTAGAGGCTCACGATTTAATATCCTCGATCCTGATACTATTCTGGAAGAGCCTGTGAATAGGACCAATGCTAAGAACATATTGCATGACCTACAAGCCAATCGTGCTCATCCCTCCTCTCTAGTTCGTGGTCAGACTATTGGACATGCCGGGGCCGAAACTAGTGAACAATGAGACATGCGAGGTAATAAGAAGCAAGGGGCCTAATAGGTTCCATCGCATTAGCAGGGTGAAAAGATGGGTTCTAGAGTCACTGGTGCTAGCGTAAGCATTTTGGGGAAAGGAAAATGTTGTGAATTTTGGTAATGATCGGGTGTAACACCCTAACCAGTATTCTATACCCAATACTAATTAGAGTGTCACATAAAGAATATAACAACATTTCCCTTATTATATTTATAAGAAAAATTATAATTATTTATTTTACCTTTTATCGCGGAGAGTCATATTTCAAATTTTTAACCAACATAATTGAGTCCGATTTTAGACAGCAACTTAACAATTCTTTTCTATAATATATAAGGAATATAACTGCCTAAAAAATGCCTAAAATAAAAATCTACCCGATTTCTCTAATTACCCTTATCTAGTTATTACCCGATTTTAACTTCATATAATTACTTATCATCCACTATAAACATAACTAGTTAATATATTATTACAAATCATATATAAACTAATATATAACCAATTACTTTAACATATACATGTCATCTAGAAACATCAAAACACATCAAAGGATGTTATTATTGATACCGTATTTATATTTCGTATAAGTCTCCGATTTCTGCTTTTTACCTACCCTTGAAAACCATCACACGCTAAGTATATACTTAGTGAGGCAATAGTAATGTTCAGTGCAATATAACATAACTATAAATAATAACATGTAACCGTATTCATGCATTTTGAATCACTAGATATAGCTTACCTTCATGTTCCTCATATATCAACATAATATAAACCAGATATAAATTTCTTACCAATATACTTGCCATAACTTTAAGAGTGTATAAACTCTTTAGCCCGTTTATCAATTATTTATCGAGTAATTCATAGCCCAAATATAACCTATGGGGACCCTGGTACACGAGTCAAAGATGCACCGAAGTGCTAATACTCATAAGGTCGTGCCCACCATCCACACGTTTATAAGGCCGTGCTAACCATCCGCACATTTATAAGGCAGTGCTAACCATACACTAAGTGTACTTTATATACACTTTAGTGCTATCTCGGATACTCGAATATACAGCGTGCTGCTCGACTCTATGGCATGCCAACTATACCCTGTCCCTCAATGACTTATTTGGGCATAATTTCCGTATTTATTCCTTCCATGGCAATGTATATCAGTATAATTTAACATTAGGCAGTTCATACCTGAATAACATTCATAATATAACATCATATATAACTAGTGATCCATGCATTTATATTAAATCTTTGACATATTTAAAATATGTCAATCATATGATCAATGACATAAATATCATGCTGATATATAAACCAGGTAGACTTATCGCAAGTCTTCCTAATATGTAAAACTATATAATTCGAGTGATCCGAATTATTGACTCGTCGAATTCAAACCTTAAAAAAGCGGGTATCTATCTAAAAAAATTGTGTTAACAATAATAACTTATGGTTGATTGTTTCTTGCCATCTCAAGACTGTGTCCATTCCTCGAACACATTTTCATTAGATTCAGAACTGTATTAAAATAATAACGACTTATGGTTTTCTCCTATAATTGTAAACGTTGAGACGGTGTATGCACTAAACTAGTACACATAAATCTTATTTTGGATCTCAAATTTTATTTTTTCATATCACCATTCAGCTTGATGTTGCCATTTGACCCACCTACAGGCTTCATGAAGCACATGTTTTTAGGTACTATTCTAAGCATTGATTCAACCTTTCAGTTTGTTCATCTGTTTTAGGATGATAGGCAGTGCTGAACAGTGTTGTAGTCCCTAGTTGTTTCATTAGTTCCTTCTAAAAGAGACTTATAAAAGCCTTATCCCTGTCTGAAATAGCTATTTTAGGAGGCCCATGTTGCTTATATACTTGATCCAAGTATAATCTAGCAACTTCCAGTGTAGTATAAGGAAGTGGCAGGGCTAAAAAATGACAATATTTTGTATACTTATCAATGATCACCAGTATACAATTGAATTTTATAGATTGTGGCAATCCTTCTATGAAATCCATGATGATAACCTTCCATGCTTGTTGTGGTATGGGCAGGGGTTGTAACAACCCTGTTTTAGCCACATGCTCACATATAGTTATCTGACAAACTTCACATTCCTTAACATAGGCTTGAATGGCACTAGTAGTGTTCTATGCTATAAATGATTTTGATTTTCCTCATTGATGACAGTAGGTTTGGGCTCTTAATACCTATGAATATTGTGATAAAAAAAATGATGAGCATCTTTCCAAAGAAGGTATTATTTAATACAAACTATGAAGAAGATAAAATGACAAAGGAAAAGGAAAGAAACAAAAAGAAATAGTTTGTATAAAACTAATTAAGTAAATATTTTATATGTCTATAAATTAACTGTATTCTCAAAAAATTAATTCAAATTATAATATTAATTATTCTGTATTTATTTATAAAGAGAAAAAAAATCTACATCAACAAAGTGACTTTTTTGTAATTAACACATCATATGGCATCTGTCATTTCATGGTCATTTTGAAATGGGGATTTAATTGATATGTTTTGAAGTTTGAGATCAATATAAAATATGTTGGGAATCAAAGTGCGGAATAATTCCCCTTGAGATTAGCCGGATAAAATAGAGAAATAAACTAAAAAACAATACAATAAAAAGAACACAAGATTTTTACGTGGAAATTCCCAACCGGAGAAAAAACCACGACTGTTGTCAAAGACAACTCGAGAAACCACTATGTAAAAATTGTTACAACACATAGACTATTCTCACAATCCCGATACCCCAAGTACACTCGAGAAAATATTTAACTACACCTTGCACCACTCTAATACAAGAGAATAACAAGGAATTTAAAAGCCAAATAGAACTCTCAATACTTGACTTGGTACACTTGAAAATGGAAATGGTTAGGCCTATTTAGAGTTGAGTTCCAAGGACTAACTTACAAATACCCTAATCTTTAGGGACCAAAAAATAATATTCCCATTAATTATTTCCTACTTACCCAACCATTTTCAATATTAGGTGCAACCACTTTGGACTTTGGTGGTTGCCATCTTTGACAAAGGCTTTGAATTTCAAGCTATTTTCCAACAAATCTCCACCATGACTTGAAATTCCACCGCTTTCACAACTTCAAAACAGAAATTGTCGTACTCCACCATAAAAAGTACACCTTTATAAAAATAAACCTCGACACGTCGGAAATGCTGAAACTTATGGTGCAATTTCCATGTTGGCTCCCTTTAGAAGTTCATCAACCATCAACACCACACACCTTGCATCAATGCCAACCAATGCTCGTGTATACTATGAGATCCACTAGAAGCAACATATCCTCTTCCATGGTAAAGCAAAGATACCATGAGGACATACTTCTCAACTTTATAGAAGAAAATCATCTCCCGTGACAAGCGAAACGAAGCTAGTTTCTGATTCGGAGCCTTTTTTCCGAACTTGCTCCTCCTGGACAATTTTTTCTTTCATGCTCAGCCTTTCCACACTTCTAGCAAACCACATTTCTTTTTCTTCTTCTCGTTCACTACCAATACCGATTCTATTGAACCACGAACTGTGGAATCACGACCTCCATTCTTCAACCTTCTCTCCTCAGAAATGAGCTTATTGGCAATCTCTGAAAATTCCAGATTTTCCTTCCCATACATCAAAATAGGTTTCATGTGTTCATAAGAAGTCGGAAGAGACAATCTAAGCCTTAGAACTTTATCTCCATCATCGATCTTAACTCAAATAGACTCTAATTTAGTGACAATATGATTGAGTGCACCGAGATGATATGAGATCTTGGAACCTTCATCCATACACAAAGTATGAAACTGCTCCTTAAGGTGAAATCTTCTTGAAATGCCTTTCCCTTGGTACAATGCTTCAAGTTTCTCCCAAATCTCTTTTGCACCAGAGATTCCTTTCACATTAGGAAGAACATTCTTTGCCAAAGCCAAGCTAATTGAACTTGCTACTCTCAAATCAAGATCCTCCCAATCTTTATCACTCATACTAGAGCCGACTTTTCCCTAATCATTGTTGGCAGGCTTTCCTTTTAGTGCCTTGTGCATCCTCAATTATATTAACATGTCTTTCATGTTTATTTGCCATAAAGCAAAGTTGATCTTTCCATCAAATTTCTCTATGTCGCACTTCATAGCGGATGTCATCACAACTGAATGTAATGCGTGAACAATGCACCAGGTAGTTCCCAGGAAAGAGAGGTGGATCACAAGGATCACTCAAATACCAAGTCTTTCCTTAGCCAGAACTTTCCTAGACATGCATTGCCACACTACCAAGTAACCATCAATCGAGAAGAAGCCAAGAACAATCTCCACGAAACCATGAACTCAAAGTAACCGTGAAAAATTTTCTTTTTCAAAATGGAGGTTCAGATAATGTTGCAACCACGAGGATAAGAAAATTATCACTCATTCGACCTCGCTCTGATGCCAATTGTTGGGAATCAAAGTGCGGAACAATTCCCCCTTAAGATTAACCAACTAAAATAGAGAAATAAACTAGAAAACAATACAATAAAAGAACACAAGTTTTTTACATGGAAACTCCCAACCAGAGAAAAAAATACGACTGTTGTCAAAGACAACTCGAGAAACAACTATGTGAAAATTGTTACAACACATAGACTATTCTTACAATCCCGATACCCCAAGTACACCTGAGAAAATATTTAACTACACCTTGCACCACTCTAATACAAAAGAATAGCAAGGAATTTAAAAGTCAATAGAACTCTCAATACTTGACTTGGTACACTTGAAAATGGAAATGGTTAGGCCTATTTATAGTTGAGTTCCAAGGGCTAACTTAAAAATAGCCTAATCTTTAAGGACCATAAAATAATTTTCCCATTAATTATTTCCTACTTACCCAACCATTTTCAATATTAGGTGCAACCACTTTGGACTTTGGTGGTTGCCATCTTTGACAAAGGCTTTGAATTTCAAGCCATTTTCCAACAAAATATTCCATAAAGTTTGATACCATTGGTGTTGAATTGAATTACAATTATATTTAGTATTTTACAATCACATTAAGAGTTTAGTATCTTAGGTTGTTCTCCTTATAAGTTTTGCTTTCAAGTCAAGTTTAATCAGATTTCAATTGGGGGTCAAGTACATTCTCATACATCTACCTTGGACAGTGTGATGCAATTAAGGAATTCTATGTATGAGGCTTTCTTTTCTTTTCACGGTTGTGTAATGCAATCAACGAATCCAAGGTATGAGTCTTAGGGATCATTCGGTTTTCTATTTCCCTTTTGCATTATACCAATTAAGCTATTTATTTGAGAATTTCATACGATCACTAGTCTTTATCTGGCCATTGGATCCTTCATATGACACTAGTTCCATACAAAAGAAAAAAGAATCCCTAGCTCTAAGTTCCAAAGTGCAGACCTTGAAAGTAATCAACATCTTCTAACAGTAAATCTGAAAACATGCAACTAAGATTGAATAGAAAACCTTAATCATGATTGTAAGCAACTCAATCAAGATATAGCTCCTTCCTGAGAAAGGTATTCCTTTTTGCTTATATTTCTCAAATGCTCCAATTGGGAACTCGAGTTTGATCATTTAGATTTGGATTTCATTTGCTATGTAAATGATAAGAACGAAATGCATATTCGGTCTAATATATAGATGAAATGATCAAAAACATGGATTTTTATCAAATACAAAAAATATATTAGTAATTTCAAATTCACTACAAAATAGGCATCTAACAAATCCATGTATTTGAGAAATAATCATAAATGTTACATTTCTAAATATTACTCAGTTTACACTAACTTTAATCGCACACATGGCAGAACCTCCCTTAGTAGTGCTCTAATTTTGAAAAAAAACAATTTATTCTTTAATTTTTATATTCGATTAAATTTTTAGGATAATCTTTTGAATAGATAAAGATAAACAACAAGGAGATTTTGGTGAGGTATTTAGACGAATTTGATATCATTTTTTCTCATTCACGACTATAAAAGGCCAAGACTATTCCTCCTTGGTGACTAATGAGCAGAAATTTGTGAGCATGTTTTTTTAAAGAGATTTAGGGTCGTTTGGTTATAGATAACAAATACCATTTTTAAAAAGAAAAAAACTTTAATATACAGGCTGTGTAAGTTTTAGTTTACACGTGCCTTTTAGTTTTAGGGGTTAGGGTTTTAGTTTAGGGTTTAAAGTTTAGGAGTTTAGGTTGGATGATTTAGAATTTAAGGTTAGTGTTTAGAATTTAGTGTATAGGGTTTAGTTTTTTAGGGTTTAGGGTTAAGAATTTAGGATTTGAGTTTTTATAGTGTAAATACACAAGCTTGTGTAAAATTAGTTTTACACAGCCTGTGTATCAAAGTTTTACCCAAAAAGGAAAAAACTTTGATACACAGTACGTGTATGCTTTAGTTTACACGTGTCTTTTAGTTTTAGGGTTGTGGTTTTAGTTTAGGGTTTAAAATTTAGGGGTTTAGGTTGTATGCTTAATCATATTTTTATAGTTATAATAATATTTTTCTAATAATTATATTTTAGTTTAATTATTGAGCAATTATTTTGTTCATTCCCATTTTAAAAAAAACTATATATCATACACATTTTCATTTCTAAACACAAGTTTTCATTTCTATTAACCAAATATGATTTCTATTTTTGGAAAACTGAAAATGAAAATAGAAAATAAAAATAGTAAACATACAAGGTAATGCACGCACATCTTGTAAATAAAGCGCTTTGAATCCAAGTCTCTTACTATGAACATTATTATTTCTTCCACTAAAATCACTTGTTGAATTCAACGTTTTAGTGAGTTATCTAAATACAAGTATGGAATTATACAAAACAAATAATCCATGTTAATAATATTAGATCATTTACAAATCTGAATGTATGCAATATGTCTCGGCTATTATAGCATGTTAGACTTCCAATTAGGGACATTCATATATTAATCATGTATAATAATTCTATAAACCAAATTTTACCCGGGCCAGTCACTGAACTATCATTTTTTTTATTTTAATCACCGGACTATTTTTTTAGCAACACTGTCATTAACGTTACGATTTCTTTCTATTTTAGTAACCAACGTTAAAAAGTAAAAAAAAATGCTGACGTAAATTTATTTTTTTATTATTTATTTATTAGCAATTTTCTCTCTCAATGTATTATTTTTTCTTTAAATTTATTCGACCGATAAAGTTTACAAATGATTGTTTAAATTTCAGCAAAACTCTTATTTATTTTATACCAACTTAGAGTCACAAAAAATGATTGATGCAAGTAATAGATTCGAACTCATGCCCTCTTATTAAAATATTTAGCCACTGATATAAGTTAAAAATTTTTTTTTGAACAAATCTAATATATATCTTTAACTGTGATTAAATTTGAAAATCAAACACAAATTATCATAAATAATTTAAAATTTATTTAGAATATAAATTTCCAAGGCGAAATATCCTTGGAGATTTTTGATTTTTAAATATAAATTAATAATTTAAAATTTATATTCTATCATAAATAAATAATATAAATTTAATTTTTATATTTTAATACTAATTTTATAAAATAAATAAATATTTATTATCTTTTATTCTCAAACAGAAAATAATTTTTGATTTCAAATTTAATCATGGGTTCGAATGCACTTCCTTGCATTAATCCGTCTTTATTTTGTGGCAGTAAATTGTTATAACATAAATACCAAGTTTTGTTGAATTTATTTGAGTTGGTAAGCTTAGTTCAGTGGCCAACGGTTGGACCTTTGCTTGAGAGGTTTCAGGGATCGAATCACCCCAATGCCCATAACTTAACTATAATTTGGAATTTTCCTTTGCTTTTCTTTGTTCACCTACAGATATGAGGAGAGAAAAAAATGTTAAAAAAGTAAATGAATAATAGAAAATAAATCCACATCAGTATTTTCGTTATTTTTTAACAGTTTGTGATTAAAATAAGAAGAAAACATAATGTTAAAAAAATAGTTTGGAGATCAAAATAGGAAAAAACGATAGTTCGGTGACTATTGGTGTAGTTTACCTTAAAAATAAGATATAAGGCTGCAAGAAGCCCTTGAATTTTTTTTCACCCAATTAAGCCCTTGAATCAATGAATTTAATCCATTAAGCATTTTGACAAATTTTGACCATAAAATCTTGACAATTTTTTGGATCTGTTGGTGCAGTGCGTCGTGTCATACTGTTTCCACTTAACATTTTCAAAATTTTCTTATTTCATTTTAAAAAAATTCTTTAAAAGTTCTAAAAATTCTAAAAAAAAATACAAATTTATAAAAATAATATTTTTTGAAAAAAATATGTAAATGCAACATTATATAATTGTAGTGTATCATGTGCCAATAATATCTAAAGAAAAATCTATTAGGATTTACTGTCAAAATTGGTCAAATGACTTAATTGATTAAATTTCTTGGTTTAATGGCTTAATTGAGTGTAAAAAAAATTAAAAACTTAATTAATTTTTTCAAAACTTTAAAGGCTTCTTACGCTCTTAAACCAAAAAACAAATACTAATAAATCCAAAAAAACCCAAACTTATTTTTGGCCCATCTCCCTAACCTAAAACCTAAACAAATTTGAAAGATTTATTTAATTATTAATTAATTATTAACAAATTACAAATTAATGGGATACAATTGCAACTAGTTTTTTTTTTTAAAAAAATGGTCATTTATACAAATTGTCATATTAGTGATGTTTGTTATCAATTTAATTTTCTTTTAAAATTAAACTTTTAAATATTTGTTTAGTTTAACCACTGATTTTTGATCCATCGCAGATCGAATTTTGCATAGACTTATTATGGGGTGACCCTCCCAACATAGTTTTCTCCATTTATAATGCCAAGATTCGACCATTGACCTTGCTTAAGGAATCTAATGTCTCATCCCCTGACTTTTAAATATTTTATTAAATGAAATATTATATTTTAAAATTACATATTTAATTTCTAAATATATTCTACAAATGTTATCATTCTTAAATTATTTTAACATATTTTAATTTTACATATAATAATTTATTGCATCGTATGAAAAAGTAATAGTTATCTATATAAGATACATTAATTGGTCGAGTGACCAATAATGTTCATGCTATCTATCCTATATTGTATGGATTCGAATCTCAATATTTTTGGCTTGAAAATATAAAAATACCTCCCTACTTAATAAAAAAAATACAACACAAGTTTTCCTCAGAAAAGTTCTGCCCAAAATTAGGAGAAAAGTATTTTGTGTTATTTTATTGAACACAAAATAATTTTGAATTTATAGTTTTGATTTTAAATTTATGAGAGATTACAATTATTAACATCAACCAAATAACTTATAATTTAAGATCTATATAAAAAGCTAGTTGACTTTGTAATTCATGTATTTTGTGTTTATGATTTTGGTTTGAAGCTCACACTTGAAACATACTTGAGTTTAAGGATAGTAGACAAGATTGTTCGGTTGAAAGCACAGCTCGATCTAGCATCAATCCTCGTATATGAAAAATCTTATTCCTTAAAAAAACAATTTAGAGAAGTTTTTAATAGACCGTTAGTTTAGATCGTAGACCCAATTAATTTCACTTATGGAAGTGTTATTTTTTTTCTCGATAAAAATAATTTTATTAAAAGAGGATTATATAAACCCTTAACCTGAATTAATCGACTTATAGTCGGACCAACAAAAGAAAAGTTACAGTTTACAGTTCAAATTATTATAATTTTTTCGTCTGATGTTAAAACTGAGTGAAAGTTTCTTAGCTGGAAAGCTAAGAATCATAAAAAGTTGGTAAACACTTAGAAAAGAAAATCCTGAGTCATGTAGGTTCCTCGTTTATGAGGATCAAACATTTATAAATAGTGATTGCCTTATTTATTAACCTGTCTATTAGTGGCGGATTTAAAAATTAAAAAGGTCAAAAATATTTAATTTTCAAAATGGGTATATATTTTTTATTAAATAGAGAGTTTGTATTTTCATACCGAAAATCGAACTCATATAAGATGGGACAATATGATCATTCTTTAACCATTAGGCCAACTAGTAAATCTCCAAAATAAGTATACTTTGTTTTTCCCTTTACACATTAACTTATGTTTTTTTTTAAAGAAAATAACACTAATCTATACATATTTTCTAATAAAATGAGAATGCAATTGCTCCGTCACTCTGCTCTCTACTAGACTATTTATTTATTTATATCATGAAACCAAACATATTTCGTAACGAACATGAAACGTGAATAAATGTGAGTTTACTTAGTATATTTTACAAATTTTATTGATCTTGTACGAAGAACAGTCCCATGAACGTAATTTTCTCATATTTAGAAATTAAAAAGCAAAATAAAAGAAACAGGAAGCAAGCAAAAGGTAGTAAACAACTAAATGTGTAAAGGCGAGATTTAAATAGCACTCCGCTATCGTTATAACAATAACGGTATTATCCGAAATTGTTATTGTAGAAATTAGCGGTTTCCAATGAACATTATAACATCGGTTAAATTTGTAGCCGCGATAAATTATTATGACCAAAAACGAAATCACAACTGCAATTTAAATCCCTAATCTAAACGCTTCTCTCCATCATTTCTTGATACCTCTTGAAAGACAGGAGCTTCTGCAAGCGCATTTGTTTGTAAAACCTGGTTATGAATAAGTCGGCGACGTGATCGATCTCGTCTTCCAAACGGAAATCCTTTCCTTCTTCCTCTTTCGAGTTCCTCACCATCTCGACGACGGATCCGCCTTGAGTTTCCGCCACCAACTCCATTTCCTCGTCGAACAAAGAGTGTGTCAGGTCAGGGTACTTATCCTCATCCTCATCACCATCACCGTAATTAGATGTGAAGTCGTACGAATACGGAACAATGGCTTTGCTTCGGTCGTCTTGCTCTTGCTCCTGGTTGCTCTCCTTGTTGCCCAGGAGTCCATGAATCTTGTTGGAGATAGAACCGAGAAAAACCGACTTCTTGCTTTTCAACAATGTTAACATGATGAGCCTGGCTTTGGCTGCATTCATTTTGCCCTTGGCTGCCATGGATTTGGCTTTGGCTGCCACAGAAGAGATCATCTGTTTCACCAAAACAGATGGCTTGTTCTTCATAATTAGTTACGGATATCAGAATTCGCAAATCAGTAGATGATGAATAGATGCTAACTGCAAATCAGTAATGCATTAATTTTCTCCGAAAAAGTTGAGCATTTGATGGATTTATATAGACGTGAAAAAGGCAAGTTGCTTGCAACATGAGCGCTTTCGGTTTGCTTTCTCCCTTTTATATATTTTACATTTTTGGTGCAGCTTTTGCTTTGCTTTTCCGGAGTGGGGCGGTGAAAGTGAAACATCCAATCCTGAACATGTAGAAAACCAAGGGAAAACAAAACTTCTCACTTGGGAAATCTCATGTAACCCTAAACACCTGGGGCTACTCTATTACTTCATCGGACTTAAATCATCTATTTTATACAGGACCGATGCAAGACTTTTTGTTAGGGTGAACCCCTAAAATCTTTTAAGACAAAAATATATTTATAATAAAAATATGTAAAAAAATTTAAATTATATAATAATTTAAATTTTCAGGTAGACGACTGCCCCCTCCAACCCATCGGTCTATCTCCGATCTTACACCAGCTAGATTCAGTGAATCAATAATATTTTCTGGTTTGAACCAAAGTATCCACTGTCAATAGAGTGACTAATCATCTCACCGTGGATGTTTTCACTAAGAGGTAAATGACTTACTATAAAAATATATTTCATTTCCATGAATAGGGATCAATCCCCTAACCTCATAGTTAATGGATGGAATGAGCAACCACCACACATGTAACACCCTCGACCCGCATGTCACATTTGGGCCTCAAGCCCAAACCAAAAATCATAAAATTTCTCAAACTGTCCCAACAAGGTATTTCTCAAAAACATTTAAATCTAACAGTTGAAAATATAGATAAATTATCAAAATAGTACAAAGGAGCTCTAATTTAAATTTAAAAAATTTGAACATTCGATTTGATTAATACAATTTCAGAAATAAGAATTACAAACTCCAACACGTAAGGTCCTATGAATACATAGCCCACAAACACAAGTACCGTACTCTAGAGATCACCACATGCTAAAATCCCGTACCGATAGTGCTCCTCGATCCCGCGATCAACAATCAACCTATGCACGAAAACAACGATTCAAGTGCTGAGCTTACAAAGCTCAGTTGTACACATCTACTTTACTATACTTCATGCTAATCATAAACATAAGCATGAAAGTTAGTATGAGCAATCATGAGAGATAAATAAACACGTGGCGCTACCACTAGTCGCCTAAACACATGCTCTCAACATAGCAAAATATCATACATGGCATGTAACCCCCTCGACCCGGCCTAGTCGCAAGACCGAACCGAGCGAGCTACATTAGGTTTACCAAAGTAAACCATGAAGATAAAACCCGAAACACACCCATTTTTTTCTTTTATCTTTTCTAGATGCACAATTATCATCCTACATGTACATATTGATCATCGGTGAAAGCTCAACTCAATCGGGCATCGATTTGACATCCAATTGAACACAATTGTAATTTAGGGACCAAATTGCAATTTCGAAAAACCTTAGGGACTTAGCTCATTTTTATATTACCAACCTTCAATTAATTCAATTTCATGCACTCAAGTCCAAACTCAGCTCAAAGCAATCATCCATACTCATGCAATTGCATCCACAACATACATGGACTAAAACGAAAGAAAACAGAACTTTAAGGTACTCAAATAATCGAATTAACGGTAACCGTATCGATACACGTACCGATGTATTGGTACAGTATTGCTAATTTTAAAACCCCAGATTCTAGTAGCCAAAATTTGTTTTAATACGCCCCCGCGTATCGAAACACCATTTATGAAAATACTGTACCATACCGAAACAGCTCCCTGCGTACCGAAACACTGGCCAAATTTGCCTAAACCCGTACCAAAACGCCTGCCCGCGTACCGGTACGCTAAGCCTGAAATGGCTTACTCGTACCGAAATAGGGACACCTGCACTAGTACGTCTGGACCTGAAATGTCCTCTTTTACTTGTTTAACATGCTTTTGAACATACCAAAACACCTTAGCATGCTTCTAACATACATCCAACACATTTAAGAGTCATGCCACAACAAAACATCCAAGTTTCAACATCAAAACATGTCATCATGCATCAAAGGTAAATCTAGAGGCATGCGTCCTAGAATTCAAACAAGCAAAGCATGAAACCTCAAACCATCACCACAAACAATCCAAAATGGCCATTTACAAACCATGAGCAGCAAACAAAATTGCTCAACCAGGGAGTTTAACAAAACATCTCCCATAACAACAATGGAAACCCCATTGCCCTTATTGCTTATAGTCTAACTTAAAAACATACTTTTGGTATCAAGTCTTTGTCGATCCTTTGCTTCCCGCTGCCTTCCAAACTTTAATTCTCTGCATTGATGGACAAAGAGAGCGTAAGTACACTAGGCTTAGTGAGGAGTGCTCAAAACAAGACACCATCAATGCATTTAAAAACCATTTCTCAACAACACATTGAAATTCTTATTTCAATCCATTTTTAGACAACATTAAAACCATCATGCCTTTAAAACCATGCACTTAACATCTTTAAAAACCAACATATTAAACTATATGTAACATGTATTATTAACCAACAGCAAATCCCATTGCTAAACCTCAATTTAAGCCTTCCTATGCATAACAACCATGTGCAAAACTTAAAGAGTAAACATGTATAAATCATATTATACAACATAAACCTTTCAATGATACAATAACAATTATATTGGCTTACAAGTGATCATAACCAAGTTCCTTTACCAAAAATAGTTCATCGGATACACGGATTCAAACAAGTGTCGTCGCAACACTTCAAGTCATCTCAACCGGAATAGCAATACAATCACAATCGCGGTAAATTACAACCAGGTACACTTTATAACCGACGGGGACACCAACTCCAACCCTCAGTTAGATGCTTAACCTACTAACGGGAGTTTACGATACCATATACCCCTCGGCCGTTAGGGTACTTGGATGGACTATTCGGTACATCGTATAAAACCCCTCAACATCCAAGGCGACTTATTATAGTGCACTATCAATCCTATGGTTGGCCAACTATATCCGATAACATTTTTAAACTACATCTCTTGCCAATATAATTCACCATTTACCATTTACCTCACTATTTTCATAAGCATTTAAACCAAATCATTACCCAAGCAGCAACACATGCTTAAAACACAAGTATAAACCATATACTTCACAGATCACTTACCATGTGCATCCATCATCATTTCATGATCAAAAATAGTATCTCACATACTTTAAAACATGCTTAAACAATAGGTATAATGTAAATCAAAACAAGTGCATAAAACCATTTTACAATAGCACAATCGAGAGAAAAAACCACATTATACTTACTTTTGAGTTTAAACCGTTTCAATCTCAGTTTAAACTCCCATAAACCACCTTTAAACCATTTTAAAGCTGAAATCCAGGTTCTCACTCACCGATACGCGAAACCTCAATTCGCCGATACGAAATCAAGCGTTGGAAGACTCCAAAGCTTCACCGATCGCTTCCAGATCGACCTCCCCTATTTTAACCACATTACAACAGAGGATTAATGCATCTCAATGCATTCAAAACACCGCAATAACAATTCCTTGCAAAACCTCACAATCCTTTCACAATTACCAATCCACAACAACCGAAATCATCATCTAACACTTTCCAAGCACAACCTAGCCACAAACTATCAATATAACACTTCATTTAACATCAATTAACATCTAAAAATAGGATTACATCATCCTTAAACTTCCAGCAACTATTTAGCCACCACAACTCCACAAAAACACAAATCTAACAACTTAATAATCAAGGATTCAAGGAGTTTCAGGATTCCAATGTTAAAAACAACTTATCAACACTATAAATCATCCAAAATATATTTAAAATAAATACTCAGTATTGGAAAATAGATCCAATATGAATCTTCCATAATTTCATCAATTAAACCCAATTAAATCAATTATTCACTATAAAAAACATAAAATTAGATTATAAATAACAAATCAAGGATCAAATACTTGGGAATATTAATAAAGAACCATAAATAGAGGAGAAGAACAAACCTTACCTCTATTGTGTGATTTCTCCCTCAATTGATTGATTAAAGCTAAGAAAACACAAGATTTCAATGAGGTTTTGTAAATCAAAGGTAAAGAAGCAATTGCCAATCAAGAATCCAAGTAAAAAGATCTCTCACCTCAGGATTTTGATGAAAACAAGAGTGTTTGGCAGAAAAGAGGTAGAAAGAAAAGTTAAGAGAAAAGTTTACGTCAAATTCTTTAAAACCAACTAACTTTAATATCAAAAAATCCCTTTTAATTATCTTTAAAAACAAATGTTAAAAATGTCTTAATTGAAAGGAGAAATCACCAGCAAAACTTGGTAAAATAGCTCCTTAAGTATTCTAAGAATTTGATCATTTACAATTTAGTCTCCTTTAAAAATAGTTTACAAAAATTACATTTTAGTCACTAACCAAAATGTCACCCTTCCAAATCACATTTTCCAAAATTGATTTCACCAATATTTTTCATATATTTAAATATGATTTTAACCATTTCCCCATATTTTTATCTTACTCAAAAATATTTATTCCCGAACTCGACTCGAATCTCTTACCTGGTCCACTGGACCGTCTAACAAACCTCAAAACTGCTAGGCCCAAAACTGGGGTGTTACATGGCACACAAGGCCCAACAATACTCAGAATCTCACCAGATCATCCTTGCAAGAATACACAAGTCATCCCACAAACCTAGAGTGAGGCCTAGTGCCACAGAGATTCGGGAACCTACACTATGAGTGAGACCCAATGCCACACAACTTCGAGAACGTACACTCTTTGGGTGAGGCCTGGTGCCACACAACTTTGGGAAGATGCACACATCTCAAAGTCTCTCGTCCAGCATCTTCGAATGAAACCTAGTGCCACACAACTTCAGGAACGTACATTCGGCATATCTAAACATGGTGTTGTAACATTTTCTCCTTAGGTATCTAGATCCTATCAATCAAAGGTAACTCAACCAAGTAGGTGTCCAAACAACACACAACATGGATACGATTACCACACAACATTTACATGATTACCACACTCTATGATTTCTATCAATTATCAAACCACCCATTCTCTGTTTACCAACTTGTTAATATATTATGCAAGTGTACATTAATCATCCTCATTAATTATCTTTATTAACCCATATTATCTCATTATTAACTCACAAAAATTTCCATCTTTTTATTAGAATTATAGATTATTTTGTTTAGTGGGTACTGATACTCGAACACGAGAATCGATACGATATCCCTAGGTACCGATACTCAAACGCGTACTGATACTGGTATGGCTTATTAGAAATCCTTAATTTCCACAAGTACCAGTAAGGGACGATCCGTACCAATGATCCTCAATCACGTATCGGTATGGCCAAAGCTCATACAGATACCCTATACACAAGTTCGTACCATTTCCTTGAATTACGATTTTACAATGCTTACTTGATCCTTAAAACTTATAAAAGTCATTAGGGTTTGTTTACTAACGCATTTAATGAATTAATATTAATTACCGGCTTCATGACCATTTATTAGAATATTACCATTATTTATCACTTACACACATTTTTTATCGAATACATCAATATCCATACTCTAGCACCCAATCATCACAAAACATAACTTAAACAAGCATCACAAAAAATATACGAATGTCTGAACAACCACATACGATTGTCAAGTCTGTACGAGCCAATTCATATTCACAACATCATCATGCCTCACACAGATATCAATCTCATACTATCAGTCTCTACGACATGCATATTCATTGTCTACCTATTTTGTAGATACTAACATGCAAAGTAATCGCATTTATGATGCTCATGAAGCATTATGAGTTTGAGGTGTACTAACCTTAAGCGATTAATGATAAATCCTTACTTGAGCTCCTCAAATGCTTCTCTTGATCCTGTATTTGAGCCTGAACAAACCTCATAATTATATGAATACCATAATATTACTTAACCCCATCCATTAACTAATTTACAAGGTTAAACACATAAAAAGCTTACTGTGATAGAATTTGATGAAACGGACTACGCCAACGGGATCAAAATGTTGATAAACCCCTATGTAGGGTCCTCTGGAAAAAATCAACATATGTCAACGGTCAACGCCGGTTAACGACAACGGTGGTCAACGACAGCGCGACGACTGGCGAATGGCTCGGTTCAGCTTGAAGGTCTGGCTTGATGGACCGACTCAGTTCCTTGGCTTGGGTATGCTCAACAGACAAGCTTGGTGGTTGGCCCAGCGGCTTGGCCTAACTAGCTCGGCCTAGCTGGTTGGATAACCCCCTTCAGTTGCTGGAGCATGCCCACACGCAGGCGATGGCACGTGTGACCATACACCACTGGCGAGCTCTAGACTGGCTTTGTATTCGATTAGTGAGTCTAACAGTGGTAACGGCTCACGATGACAGACGATGAAAGATGGCGCTTGAACATTTTTTGTTCTTTATCCCTCCTACTCGGGTGAGTGACGCGGTGGTATGGTAACCATTGGCGGATGCATCTTGGCGAGCTCTATCCAATGATGGTGGTGGTGTCTATAATGGTGGCTCGGATGTGGTAGATCGGGGTCCAAACCCCCACCTCATTTTTCTCCCTCTTTCAAAATATAAATCTTCTATCTTTTTTCCTCTTTTTCACTACCTACACCCATTTTTAATTTCAAAACCCCTTCATCCAACTTGGATAAAAAAATTTAATAAATTCTCACATTCTCTTCTTTTTCTTTGCCACAAAGTCCATGTCCAATTTTCTTAATTGGGCTCCCAACATAATGGCCCAATACCCGGGTCCGAGACCCGATTCGCTAAGCCAACGTTTGGGTTGTTACAACTCTCCCCACCTTAAAAAATTTCGTCCTTAAAATTTATATCGGTAAACCAGAAAAGATGCTAAAATCTTTTATAACTCTCCAACATTCTCAAACATATCCCTTTGTGCTACTCTAATCTTTCACAACACTTGTCAATTATAACCCTTGTCTTCTAATACAAACATAATCTCCACTGATACTTTCTCTTAGAAGGAATCCATCTTCGCTCGGTACATTATATATGACAAGTAAAACCAAACGGTACCCTAAAAAAATTGTCACACTAATATATCATCAAAGAAACTTAACTTATGATGTAGAACCCAAAAGATTGTTGCACAAAGCATCCTTCCACAACAACGTTCTATCTAAAAAGATTAGGATGTTAAAAAGCCATTGCATCCAAAATAAAATAATTCCTCTCGTGGTGACTCCCTAAAGGAGACTCTAACTCTAATGTCATCCCATATCTAAAACATTGCTTGCTCGGTGAAAGACTTATAAAAATAAATGACGTCTCAACTCGCCTCAAGTACTTATCTTAAACTCGACATGATAACTCATATCGGCAACTAACGTAGCTCCCACTAACTCGGTTCACGCAAGAGTCTTACACTTTAACCCCAAAATGTGTCTAAAATCATGTCATATGTACCTTCACTCAGATATTTAATCACATGAAATCTCACTAAAGGATAGGGTTCCATCACAGACCTCAAATCTCATGTCAAGAGGTAATATGTACACATTACAGTGTCGTACAACCAAACCCACAAACAAACCAAGCAAACTTTTTATATGGATCTTACCTTTGCCAAAAATATCAAACGGTACCTACTAATGACTATATTATTACTCAATGTAATCTCAACGAAATTGTGCACTCATAAGTCATCTATTTAACTTCTACTGATGAATATCGAAACATCACAACAACTCTGAGAAATTCAATGTTTGACTACCAACCAATGGCAAGTAAAAAACTTATCACAATCTCAAACACATGACGCCACATTGTCTCTCAAAACACGCGACAAAAGCTTGGTACAAACTGTCACTCTCAAATTTCACCATATACTGAACACTATACTATATATGAGGAATCTCTTGTCTTGATATCTTTCTCTCTAAAGCACCCACAATAAGATCTCGAAGTCCATCAGAAACCATTGAACCTAAATTCAATCACAACATTGTATTCTTTTAATTACAATCAAACGCTACTTCTCATGGCTTCCAAATTTACCCAATCCTCACTCGGTGCTTAACCAACAAAACACATGGGTACCTATATTGACTAATCAATACTGACACTAGATGAATCGAGTATCGTTACCGTATTGAGCTAGCATCAGTACTCATTTACACGACTATCACTTGCGATCCTTGATCGCCCCACATGGGCTGCATGATACTCTAACCCGAACTAACTCCACGCGATTTCTCACTTATCAAGTTCACTTTACTTAAGTGGTGATCAAACACACAATCATCAGTTCTCAACCACTTTAACTCACGTTGTTGTCCAAATCTCAAATTTCATAAAGATCAAGGACCCAAATTTCTCATTGTTGGGGTAAGCACACCCTTTCCTCATCTTGCACTAAATGTAGTCATGACAAAACAACAAAACATCATTGAAGATCTCAAAACCTTACTCGACTTTAATTGAGTCAGCACCACTGTCACAACAAAACAGTCTCATGCAACTCGAATCTCCATCAATGTTCCCTTGCTTCTTTAAAAAAAACGGTGATGCAAAACAAAAACATTTACAAAGCGTCAACCCTTTCTTCCTTAACTGATTACACGGTGACTAACCTCTCCCACACGTAAGGTCATTATCTTGTCAACGCTTATATTTCCATATTTCATATACATTCACACGTGTTATAGAAAACATCAAACATAAATTTGGGGGACAACACAGCAACCCCTACCCTATCATCGTGAAACACCTTAAACGTCACTATAGACATCAACTTTACGATGACACTCCCTAAAGAGAAATCATTATTTCAAAATCCATTTCGAAACTCCTAGCCTGTAACACTTTAATCGTAACCATCTCATTCTCAAACCAATCCCAGAAAAACATATGGGTAATTCACAATCTGTTAAACAAGTCATCCACCTTAGGAAACACATAACGACCCTTCATTGTCACTTAACAAACTATCAACAGTTTAAGCATCACCTCAATGAACCAACTTCTTACTACCGAACAAACTCGGTTCTCCATTGGGCAAAACACTCAGACAAAATAAACCTCGTTCAAGTTTTACCTCCACAACTAAATCTCTAACTCTCTTAACTGGGTTGGTATCATCCGACAAGGGTGATGGGCACCGACGTCCAACTCGGCCTAATGTCAACATCCACTCATGTTCTTGATAGGGGAAAGTCTTGACGACTCTTCCAAAAAGCATAAACAAACACTTTGAGAGTCTGAAAGCTCTTGAGCATTGAACTACACACATTAACATCTGCCCAACTATTAAACATGTTTCAAAACCCCATTGTACCATTATCTAAACAACCACTAAAAAGATCACAGTAGTAGGGCAATGGTGCAACATTCTCATTACCAAAGGTTGGGCTCCCTCGAGGTCTCAGAGTCTCGAGCCCGCAATCAACATTATTGGCTATCATCACGCTTGAATAACCAAAACAATTTCCAAGGTACAACAACTCCCAAGAAGGTAGCTCTTTCTCAAACTTGTAGAACGTCTAACTTCAGCCATACTCTAATGAACTACTGGATCCCGAATCCACTATCTCTGAGAAATACCTTTAAAAATGACAATGATACTTCCCAAGTATCAAGGAGACTCACTTTTTAAGCAAACAAAGGGTCTTTCAAGTAACGTGCATCCACTGATCGATTTCAGAAGTGGGTTATCTATACCCATGTCACAAACATTATTCACATATAACGATGAAGATTCTTTGCAACAAACTCTCATGACGCATTTGAAGGCTTCAAAGTGTCTACAACACTCAACGAAGACACCATTCAAGTGGCATGAGGAGGTCATACCCTCGACTTTGGCATCATTCAACTAACTCGTATCTCAACAATACGGATCGACCTCGCCCTTAGATTTCCCCCTAAAGCATCTGAACGCTTAACTTGGTCTTTTTGGCCATGATTGTAACCGTCTTAACGTTACAACATTAGACGTACCATCATGATTTTAGTATTAAGGAATATGAACTTAATTTAAGGTCTTGTATTCACTAGACACCTTACTAAAACACCTATGCCACCCTAGGGTTTTCTAGAACCAGCTAAATGTAAGCTCTAATACCACTGTTTTAACATCCTCGACCCGGATATCACATTTGGACCTCAAGCTTAACCAAAAACTATAAAATTTCTCAAACTGGGTTTAGCCCAACAAGGTATTTCTCAAAAACATTTAAAGCTAACAGTTGAAAATATAGATAAATTATCAAAATGGTGTAAATCAGCTCTAATTTAAATTTAAAACATTTGAACATTCGATTTGATTAATACAATTTTAGAAATAAGGATTACAGACTCCAACACGTAAGGTTCTATGAATACATAGCCCACTAAACACAAGTATCGTACTCTAGAGATTACTATATGCTATAATCCAGTATCATAGTGCTCATCGATCCCGCGATCTAGCGATCAACCTACGTAAGAAACAACAATTTTGAGAGTTGAGCTTACAAAGGTCAATAGTATACATCTACTCTATTATACTTCATGCTAATCATAAACATAAGCATGCAAGCTAGTACGAGCAATGATGGGAGATAAATAAATACGTGACGTTACCACTAGTCATCTAAACACATGCTCTCAACATAGAAAAACATCATACATGGCACACAAGGCCCAACCATACTCGAGATCTCAGCAGATCATCTGAGCAAATCCACACAAAGTCATCCCATAAACTTGGAATGAGGCTCAGTGCCACATAGCTTCAGGAACAAACACTCTAAGTGAGACTCAATGCCACACAACTTCAGGAGTGTACACTCTTTGGGTGAGGCCTAGTACCACACAGCTTCGGGAACTTACACCCATGCTCGAAATCTCTCGTCGAGCATATTCAAATGAAACCTAGTGCCATACAGCTTCAGGAATGTACATTCGATATCTCTAGCCATGGTGTTGTAACACTTTCTCCTTGGGTATTCAGATCCCTTCAATCAAACGTAAATCAACCAAACAAGTGTCTAAATACCACACAGTATGGACACAATTACCACATAGCATTTACATGATTACTATACTATATGGGTTTTATCAATTATTAAGTCACCCATTCTCAGTTTACCAACTTGTTAACATATTATGAAAGTTTACATTAATCATCCTTATTAATTATCTTTATTAACCTATATTATCCCATTAGTAACCCACGAAAATTTCTATCTTTTTATTAGTATTATAGATTTTTTCCCTTCAGTAGGTACCGATACTCAAACATAAGTATTAATACGGTACCCTGGGTACTGATACTCACACACGTACCAATACTGGTATAGTTTATTGGAAATCCTTAATTTCCACAAGTATCAGTACTGGTCGACCTGTACCAATATGACCCCTAATCGCGTACCAATATGGTCAAAGCTCGTACCGATACCCTATACACAAGTTTGCACCATTTTCTTGAATTATGATTTTATAGCGCTTACTTGACCCCTAAAGCTTATGAAAATTATTAGGTTTTTTACTAACGCATTTAATCAATTAATATTAATTGCCAGCTTTATGACCATTTATTCGAATATTACCATTATCTATCCCTTACACACAATTTTCATCGAATACAACAATATACATACTCTATCACCCAATCAACACAACATACAACTCAAACAAGCATCACATGGATATACGAATGTCTGAACAACCATATACGATCTTTAAGTCTATACGAGTCAATTCATTTTCACAACATCATCATGCCTCACACAGGTATCAATCTCATACTATCGGTCTCCACAATATACATATTCATCGTCCACCTATTTTTCATATACTAACTTGCAAAGCAATCACATTTATGATGCTCATGAAGCATTAGGAGTTTGAGGTGTACTAGCCTTAAGCAATTAACAATAAATACTTACTCGAGCTCCTCAAGCAATTAACTTGATTCGGTATTCGAGCCCGAACAATCATTATAATTATACGAATACCACAATTATTACTTAACCTCATTCACTAACTAATCCACAAGGACAAATGCGTAAAAATAGCTTATCGGATTTGAATTTTGCAAAACGGATTGCGCCAATGGACTCAAAACATCGAGAAACCTGCAAGTAGGGTCCCTCCCAAAAAGTCAATGTCGGTCAATGGTCAACGCAAGTCAACGGTAACGAAGGTGGCTGGCTCAGCTCAAAGGGCCAGCTTTATACCAGCTCGGTTTTGTAGTCACCTATTTTATCCGTCTATGTATATACGATATAAAAGTTGAAAAATATACAAAATATAAAAACTCAAAAAGAATCCATGTACATTGGGTCCGATTAGCCCTTATATGCAAAGAAGCCATAGTTTTTCTTGTGCCGCATTCCTTATATTCGAATTACCACCGGGCGTAGTGATCACGCGCTTAGTTTTTTGTTCGGCCAGCCACCAAGGTTGTCATCGTGACCACCATCGACCACCATAGCCGCCGTTGGCGACCACCATAACTGCCGCCACATCATCTCCCCTTGGTCGGTCATGCCTTGCAAGCAAAGAAAAGGGGATTAAATACCAAATCAATTCAAAAAGAAAAGAAAGACTAAATCGTATCAAGCAAATTGGGCAAGACAATCATGTAGATATAAGGGTTTTTATTTTTGTAATTTGGGAAAGAATCACTGATTTTCTTCTCCAATTTATACCCTTGAAGTTGGCTATAAAAGGGTCAAGCATTCACCCATTGTAAACACATATTATTAAAGAGAAATACAAGCTATAGTCAATTTTATGGTATTTTCCATACCAAAATTATGGTCTTTTTTATTTTTTATTTTTTGTTATTTTATTTTGAATTGGAAGAGGGCTATGAGTTTTAACCAAGCCAAGCTCACGGAGGAGTCACCGACAGGAGGAAGAATCAGAGTCACCATCGGAACCAGGAGCAGCAACAATGGCACGCTACCTATGAGCGGTGTCTGGCATCCATACACGACATCATGCGCGGCGGTACAGGGAGGTTCACGACACGTCCGTACCCTATCTTTGGCGAGTTTACACTTCGACCCTCACTGTTTGTAATCTATTCACTTTGGTTATTTTTTATTTAAATTTTAGTCCTTTAGTTTCTTTTCTTTTTACTTGATGCAATTTAGTTCTTGTGTTATTTAAGTCATATCTTTCTTTCTTCTTTTAAAAAATATATTTGGCTATTATGTCATGTAAATAAATTTAACTTTTAGGTTAATATATGTTATATAGTAATATAATTTGCATAAAAATGACAAAAAGAAAACTTTTAAGTAAATTGACTATAAAATATACTTTTAGGCTAGTTACCCTTGTAAATAATTAATATGTTTTAAATGACTTAATTATATTCTTGCCTTGTAGGTTAGCTTACTAATAACATAATTTAACTATAAATGCCTTAGGTTTAGATTCCTTAAATAATTTATCTCTTAATAACCAACTTGGTAAATATTTAGAGAAGTAGATAATTCATTAATTATAAGTAATTAAATAAAATCCATAGGTAAATTTTCTTGAAAAAGGCAAATAATCTATTAATTGTAAATGATGGTAAATGAAATCTAAACTGGTAAATTATTTAGAAAAGTGAAATAAATATTTTCTCCTTAATTGTAAATAAAACTCTTTTGGTAATTTTTAGAAGAGTAAATAAATTGTAAGCCATTAATTTAAGCCTTTAGGATTAGTTATCCTAAATGTGTAAAATTAACCTTAAATGTTAAACCACCCATAAAAATAAAAAGAAGATACAAAAGGCCATTTAAAAAAGAGATTTTATTGTATCATGAAAAATGAGATACTTTCTCAATTAGGGTTACTTTGGTCTTCCCCTAGTCATTGGAGAACGGTCGAAACTCCTATGCGAGACTATATCTTCAGATTTTAGAGATTAATGCCTTAATCCCTTAGCTTCTAAAATGACCAGGGTTTTCTCAGTCGTGAGTGAATTCGGGTAATTTCTACAACGCTATAGATTTTTACATTAATTTTTGCACGCATTCATTTGGATTATAATGAAAATATTAGTGATCTAGTAAGCGTCGTTTTTACGGGCTTTGTTGGAGTGCTAATCCTTCCCCACACGTAACCGTGCCCCCAAACCCTTGAGATTTCGTAATCTCTAGTTTATTTTTTAGGTTTTCGATACGCCTAATATAATAAAAAGGACCGGTAGAGACTCCGTTATCATAACTTGGCGACTCTGCTGGGGATATTTTAAGAGCGCACAACTTTTACTTGATCACGAGTTTTTTTCCTTGGTAATCCGTTGCATTTTTTGTGTGCTCATTTTTGGTGTATATAACTGTTTGCATCATAACATAAGCCTTCTACCTGGGCTTTATTAAACGTAAGTGGAGGAAAATAGCTATGCCTTCGTGAGTAACCCTCCGCATGGGCTAGTGAAAGTCTTATGGGGTCCATAGTAATTATGCTTTTATGAGTAACCCTTCGTATGGGCATAACGGAAATACATCTCCTCAAACCGTATTTGATTTGCAAGCCTGTGATAGGCCATGATCAAATATCTCATTCACCTTATTAGGGGTAAAGGCGGTTCGAGAACCTTTTTAGATCCAAGCCCACATGTTTGAGAATTTAGGAAGCCCACCCCATTAGAGCCATGTGAAAAGCCTAGAGAACTAGAATGCATGAGGATTAGGATTTGTTTTTTTGTAATATTCTCTGTATTTATAATTTATTATCTTGTACTGACACTTTTCTTGCATCATATGTATTTTTTTAGCATACATCATATTGCATCCCGTTGGTATTTCAAAACATCAGTCAGTTAGAGATCATAAGTGTTCAAGTTGCATTATCTAGTGTTAGGGTCCCTTGTTCGAACGTTGACATTCGAAATGAATTTTTAGAGCTTCAATGCCAACACGGAGACAATGTGCAGAAGAAAACCACCATAGATCTACCGAAGCAAGTGCATATGTGTTTGTCTTGCAATCATCTGTCGGGACTGGTTACGGTTTGGGAAGCTTAAAACCCAAGACCGAGCCATATTTACCAAGTGATACGGAGACATAGCCTTTATGCTTGGAGTAGAGATAGATGAGGCCATGGTTCTAGCAACTATTGAGTTATGAGATCTGGCCTATCGTTGCTTCGTCTTCAACCAGGAAGATATGATGCCCACCATCGAAGAATACATAGTCCTACTAAGTCTAGAGTTAGAAAAGCCCGACAAGATATACTGGAAAGAGAAGAACTTTAGTTATCGAAAGAAATTTGCCAAGCTTACTGGTCTAGACATAAAAGAGGTGGATGCCTATCTTGTCGAGAAGAACAACAACCCTTGTTTCACATGGGAGATCATTTATGTCCAGATCATGAAGGACGTGAACTATGGAAGTGTAATATCCCAATTTTTGGCTAGTGACCAAAATATAAATTTTGAAAGTTTGGGGGTTACAGTGTAAACTTTAAAAAAGTTCAAGGACCAAAGTGTAATTTTCAAAAGTTGTGTATTTAACCCCGTAAATGAATAGTTCACTCCCAAGAGTGACATTTTTCTTGTTACTCAGATTTTTCGTACGGAGTGTGTATTAATGGCAATAAAGCGATAAAGTTTAGAAAAATATTTGAATAATCGGATCGAATTGAATATCCAGGATATTTTGAAGAATGATAAGACAAGGTTGATTATGTCATTTTACATGTCTAATATATTTTCCTTGTGTTGGAAGAATATGAACCCTTGAATTTAAGTTGATTTTACATGCTAAATATGAGCCTTTGGATGAAAAATGGTAAGATCGTAATTTTGGAAAATCACAAGGGCAAAGTTGGTAAACTGCTAACTCAATATTAAATCTAAGTCATTGGATGAAGGATGATTATATGAGGTAAATTATGGAAATATAGAATTTTCGGAATAGATCCGATAGCTTGGTAAAGGTAAAATCGTAGTAGAAGTATTTTGTGAATATCGGGAAATCGGATCGGATTGAAATTTCAGAGGCTGTTCCATAAGTCATGGAAAATCATAAAATGATATTTATGGAATATTGGCTGGTTGAGAAGGAACTAATCTAGTTAGATTCTAACGGAATGGCAATTTTGAAACAAACTAGTAAATAAAGACTAGTTGGTGGGCAAATTAGTCATTTGGCCAGGATGGCAATTTTGAAATATTTTTGAAATGTTGAGGACATTTTTGGAAGATGAAATATATATGTATTTAATCTTGGCCCTTGATTTTAGATGATATTAAATTAGCCATTGGATTTAAAGGCTAAAGTGGTAATTTAACTATTAAATAAATTAAAAAAAATTCATTTAATAGTTACAAGTGTAAATTAATAGTGAAAAGATGAACAAATGTTCATCTTTTCCAGCCATAAACCATGGAGAAAGAGGAGAAAGAAGAGGGAAATTTCCAAGCTCGATTTAAGCCCCGAATCTCGGTTTTAAGGTAATCTTCCGAACTACAAAGTTGTTCTACTCTTCAAGCTCTATCTTTTGATGTAATTAATTCATGGAATACATGCTTGATTGATGAAACTTTTATATGAGAAGGAAATTAGGGTTTATGAACAAAATTGGGGCTTTTGAGATTTTATGATTCCATGGTTGAATTTAACTTGGAATCAAGCTTATATGATGTCAAAATCATGTTATTGAGTTAGGATTTAAACCCTACATATTTTGGTTTGTATGGAAAAGATTAGGGTTTATGGATTTAAGTCTAACTTAGGGTTTGTGATATTGGATTAATGATCTAGTAAGCCTGATTTGTTGATTGGAAGCAAAACCCTAAGTTAAATATATATAGGGACCAATTCGGCAAGCTTCAAAGTTAAGGTAACGAATCTAAATTTTATGAATCTAGAGTGTATTTATGTAATTAATGATGTTGGAGATGTGAAATCGATGTTAGAATGCTAAACCGATGTTGAATCGAATTAGTGACTATTTTGACAATTTGTCAAGATCAAGTGACCAACTAGGAAATGAATTATTGGATGAGGATTAAATCTTATTTTTAGTTAAAATAATAGAATTAAGGTAGTAATGTTGATTTGAGGACTAAATTGCAAAGTTAAGAAGTTTGAATCCTTACCTTTGCATTTTAGTGACTATTTTGGCAAAGAAAAAAAATTAGAGTGAATTATTTTGAATAATTATTTAATGAAGAATATGATGAATTGGTGGTTTGAAGCAAGAGATGGGATTAAATTGTCAAGTAGAAAAATAAGAAGAAGTTAGTATAAATTAGAAGTTTATTATGGAAAGCTATGATGAATATTGAATTTTGGCAGTGAATTTGCAAATTCACCATAAATTCTACAAAAATGGTTAAATGATGAATTTTATACCATTGTAAATATTTATCCATCTAGTTTCTCCTCCAACAAACGGAAACTGATTTTGAGTTCCGAGTTAAAAGATATGATTTTTTAATCGAATGAAGGTCAGAAAATTTATAGAGCAGTTTCTGTCAAAATAGAACTGTGACAGGAGTTTGAAGATTTTTCATAATTTTTGTAGATTTTATTAATTTATGTGGCTTATACTGTTAGAACCGTTATCGGATCTAGTTTCTCCAGTATAAAGGAAATTAATATCCGGTGTGTATTCTGCCTGGTATAAGTAAATCTTTGAAGGCAGCACAAGTTGCCAAAAAATAAATTTTGATACATTGTGTATCTAAATGTTTGATAGCAAGCTCAGAAGAATTATTGGAAGCTTAAATTGGTCACTAAGGACCATAATGAGTTTCTGAACAGTACAAGGAAGAAAGGAAAAATAATTGAAAATTTTATATTCGAATGATTATATTAGACAGCATGGTTAAGGTATTTTTAGATTTTAATCTAACAAACATTTTATTTTATTCATGTGATTAATGAAGTCAAGTCCGAATCAAAGAAGGTTCGAGATTTTATAATGGAAAGGATCGAGTAGAATTTAGTGAGTGCAATGCATTCATAACATGATACATGGATGTTTTATACATCACTGGTAAGACTTGCGACGAGTCTATCTGATATATATATTGGCATGATTTTTATGTCATTGATCATATATTTGACATATTTTAAATATGTCAAAGGTTGAAAACAAATGCATTGATCACTAGTTATTGAGGATGGTATGCTATGAATGTTATTTTGTGTCTGAACTGCCCAATGTTAAATTATATTGATATACATTGCCATGGATGAACTAAATACAAAAATTATGCCCAAATAAGTCATTGAGGGACATGGTATAGTTGGCATGCCATAGAGTCCAGCAGTACGCTACATAACCGGGATAACACTATAGCGTATATAAAGGACACTTAGTGTATGGTAAGCACAACCTTATAAATGTGCGGGAAACACTTCAGTGCATAATTGACTCGCGTACCCAGTGTCCTCAAGGTTTATTTTGGGGCTATAAATAAAGGGATAATAAATGATAACAGGTTAGAGAGTATATGAACTCTCGGGACATATGGAAAGTATATCGGTAAGGAAATTTATATCCGGTTTATATTGTGTTGATATATGATGGTAATACTTATCTAGTGATCATGATACATTTATGCATATAAGGCATATTATGATAAACGGGCAAGCATGAAAATATTATGACATTGGTATATAGTAAATAATTACTAATACAATGTGAAAGTGGATGCATTGGCATATATCATGCTATATAAATGTAGCCATGAAGTTAAATAAAGTTTAAATATTTGTTATTAACTTCCTTTACTGCCTCACTAAGTTTGTACTTAGCGTGTGTTTGATTGTACACACGTAGGTAAATCAAGATGAGAGTGAGAAGAGCATTGCACCAATATTGGAAAGCTCAATAGGTAATCACAGTAATGATATCCTAATTAAGGTTTGGTTATTATAATGGCATATATACTTGCTAAACTTATTCGAGTTGGGATTGGCCTTTAAAGATGTTATGGGTTCCAAGATAATTGGCGATTCTGGAAAGATTCAAGGTTAAGAATAATCTTTGTTGATGGGTTGCTTGCTAAGACAATTGATTTATGATTGGAACTCAAACAAATAATTTATGTCGATTTTAAATAAAGTTAAGCGTGCTTGTGCTAGAGAAATTTTAGGATGGGTGACTATGGAGAAGATCTCTAAAAATTTTAAATTACCTTGATCTTTTAAAAAAAAGTCATAACATTTCTGACTCGTATTTGGTGTACGGATATGAGAAGGGGGTGTTACAGGAAGGGTCATTGATTTGCTTGCCTTAGCCATTTATGGGTTAGTCATCTTCCCTAAAGTCCTGGGGCATGTGGTGATAACCCTAGTAGACTTGCTAGCTCAGAAGAATGTGAATCTTGTCCAAGCAATTCTGGCAAATACCTTCAGGTCCCTTAATTTTTGCGAACTCGAGGAAAAGGTTGTTTCACCAGGTGATCTAAGCTCCTTTACTTATGGCTGCAGAGCCATTTCTGGGACAACAAGAAGATAAATAAGCACCTTACTTCTAGAGATTTGATTCTGATCCGAGAAGTCACTAGGAAGTAGTGGCCACGAAACGAGAAACAAGAATAGTGGGTAGCCTTCTTTAGAAACATTGTCGATGATGATGTCATATGGAGATCCCCGTGGATGTACCCAGTATCGATTCTGTACAATTGTGAAAAGATAGAGCGGGTCTCTCTCATAGGCTTATGGGGAGCCACTAGTTATGCCCCTTTGCTTGTGCAACGTCAATATGGGTCTCGATAGTTCATTCCTGTTACTCATGGGCTACTGGAAGAAGAGTTCTCATACACAAAGGATAATTTCACAAAGCGAGTCATGGAGTTGGCTAATGAGTGGAAATGAACATACCGAGTGAAGATAGCTTTATTTTCTGATGTCGTGCTTGTGTACACGAGTTGGAGAAAGCAAAGGATCGACAATATAGGCGCTCCATTCTTGAAAATCCCGTCAGAAAATCCTCAGCTTGGCATCCTTTTGACTGGGCTGGAGATCTACAAACAAGACTTCAAGAAAGAAAAATAGAGGTTATGGGGTAGAGTCACTGAACTCGAAGGAAAGCTGGTAGCCGAAGAATATGAAAGGGAAGGCTACCAGAAAAAAGTAAAGACTCTGCGGTCAAAACAAGACCTCTACCTAAAAGATGTGTAAAAACTGACATAAGAGAATAACTGCTTAAAAGATCGAGGGGCACATGCTAGTTGTTCCAAAACCTCGAAGGAAGAAAAGGCATAGCTAGAGGAAATAAAGAAAGAGCTAAAAGTTTGGCAACATGAAGCTCAAAAATAGAAAGAGAAGGCATACCAACTTGCCAAAGAAAAGGAACACTTAGAGGGGCAATGCTCCAAAGCACGTCGTATTCTCAGGAAATGCCTTAACCAAAATCAAGAGCTTCAATAGAAACTAAAAGAAGAAGAAACAAAGGGTGTCGAAGCCATACTGCTCCGTTATGGAATCAAAGACTTGAAGAAACAGTTGCAAGTACACAAGGACCATATTCGTACCCTCATCGACGATTGGGACTTTAAGAAGATCCAGTGGGCTGATAGCAAACGGGCTATGTATGTCGCATGTCTACGCAGACAACTGTACATTGACTACCTAAGTCGTCAATTTTGGAAGGCGGTCTTTAAGGCTCGTGAGATGAGGAATCATGCCCAGAGATTTGAGAGAGACTCCTTCCAATGGGGGAGGATGGACAACATTTGTTAGATTTCCTCGATGAGGTAGTGGATCAGTACCAACAGGTTAGCCAATTTTTCGACCATATTTAGAGAAAGGTCGTGCCAATTAGAGGATTCGAGCAGCCATCATTGAAGCGCATCAAAGCGGGGGAGCAATCAGATTAGATGATTATTTTCTTATTGTTGAATAATGTGTACTTGAAACTTTATGATCTATGGATTGCACTTTTGATTTTGGAATACCATCGATTTTGTATCTTTTGCATTTACATTTATATCATAATTTAATAACTTGCACTAAGTTTAAAAACAAAAAAAAAATAACTACGAGAAGTTCGATCTCAGTTGTCAAAATTACTCACCCGTACAATGCTCGCTCCCAAACTTGGAAAATTGACATGGAAAACAAATGGCAACCATCAAAGTCAGCTTGAAAAACACTCAGACCAGCTTGAAAAATTTGAGAAAGATTTAAAGGACAAAATCACCAGCAGTCGGGAAATCACCATGTCTCAAATAGCAGCCATGTTCGGCTATAAGTATCTAAAGACTGTTAAAGTCCTTAAAAGCACAAATACGGAAAAACCACAAGAAGTGAGTCGTGAAGTACTCAAAGGAAAAGTTTAAATCCATTTTCTAAGAACTTCAACCAATGCTCTAGTGGAGTCTAGGGCAGGTTGAGACAATGATCAAGTTTTTGAGGTCCCTGACCTCGACGAGATGGCCGATAAGAGCCAAAATGACAAGAAGTTAGAAGACCATTGTGATAAACATGAAGGGATTGTCAAAGCCCTACAACGAGTCAACATTCATCATGGCCTGAGTGCTAGGGACCTTAGCCTAGTAACGAATTTGGTCATTCCTCCAAAGTTCAAGATGCCAGATTTTGAGAAGTGTGAGGGAACTTCCTACCCTTCAGCACATTTAACCATGTACTGTTAGAAGATTTCTTATTATCTTGACAATGAGAAGTTGCTCATACATTGTTTCTAAGATAGCTTGTTAGGATCGGCTATACGGTGGTATACACAGCTAAGTCGTACCAATATAAAAACCTGGATGGACCTGTTAAGCACTTTCATCGACCAATATAAACATGTGATGGATATGATCCCAAACTTGCTAGTATTGCAAAGGATAAAGTAAAGGGCCAATGAAAGTTTTCGCCAATCTGGCCAAAGGTGGCGAGATGTGGCAGCCTAGGTTCAGCCACCGCTGTTAGAGAATGAGATTACCCTCATGTTTGTGGAAAGCCTAAAAAGGGAATTTTTATGGTCGAATGATAAATCACACAACCAAAAGCTTTGCAGACATATTAATGAATGGGGAGTTGATCTTGGCGGCTATAAAGAGTGAAAAGCTCGACGAAGATGAATCGAAGAAGCCCAAAAAGAAAAGATAAAGTGAAGCGAACATGACATCAGTGTACAATCCAAACTATTCCCAAGAAGTAGTAATCAATAAACCCAGCACGATGAGCTTGGACCAGGTGGCTCCAAACCCACCAAAGGCCGAGGCAAGAAATCGAGGAAATAGGCCATACTTTACCCTTATACCCGTAACTTATGTGGAGTTATTCCTACAGTTGGTTGAATCTTAACTAGTAGTGCCTCAACATCTCACTCGAATGCCACCACCATACCTTCCATGGTACGACATAAACGCTTACTACGAATACCATGCTGGGCTCGCCAGACACACAATCGAGAACTGCATTGCCTTTAAAATGGGGTAGAAAACTTGCAAAAATTAGGCATGTTGTCATTTGAGGCAGTAGAAGAGAAAGGAAAACCCCTACCAAATCATCAAGGCGCAGGGGTGATGCCAAACCCCGCTGAGTCTTTTGCACCGCTCAATTCAACTATGTCTTCGGTTGATTTGAAGATCAACTATTCGAATCAGATAAGTATTCATGTATCATTAAATTTTGTTAGATTAGTATTTAGGAATAATTCTTTAATCATAGTGATAATAATAATAATAGTGTTATCGTAGGATTATTCTCATAGGTACCAATACAGCTAAACCCAATGCTTCTGATCCTGAGAAATGTCTCAATCAGTAGATTGAGTTTGTTTTGGCTAAGGTGTGTTTTCTTCTCGTGCTATAAATAAATAATTTTTATATGGTTTTACACCTTGTTTGATTATGATTTGCATTAAGGCTTGTATGGTTGACATCATGTGCATACGATTTTAGAATGTGTTTTAATTATGATTTATAAAATATTTGATTTACGAAAAATTGGATTTATAGAACTATGATTTATGGAATTATGGACTATGATTTATGGATTTATGACGTATGTTTATGGAATATCGGATTTATGGAACTTTGTTTATGAATTTGAGTTTTAAACATCATATATGTATGAGCATGGGTTGGGATTTGTGCTGGGAAGTTCAGTGGTTTCACCTTCGGGCTGAATTCCACTTCGAATTGGTGGTTGTAGTGAGGAGTTCTGAGGAACTTTCCTCTTCTCTTGGCGGTTGTGGTTGGGTGCATTGCATTACGCTTGTGATATTGTACCATTATTTTATGTTTTAAAGAAACTTGAGAAAATATTACTTTGTTTTACGACTATAGTTTCCCTGCACATTAGAGACACACTAAGCTCTTTAGCTTACTCCCCCATAGTTTTCTTTTACAGATATCTTTGGACTTTAGGCGACGTGGTACTTGGATGATCTCACATTTTATCCAGTTATTTTATTATTTAGTACGAAAATATTTTTAGTTATTTAGATTATTATTTTGAGTCATTGATGTAATTCCATACTTTGAGACTAATTATATTTTGGGATTATTTTTGGCATTAATTTATTGTGGTTTTATTTCAGAGATTTTATTTAAATATTCAAATATTAATTATGATATTTGTATTTTATTATTATGAGATATTTATTAAATTATAGTTATATATATATATATTCTTTTTAACTTAAAGTATAATCTTTAAAATTTATTTTCTTGAGGGAAAAGTTTTCAAACGTGACTTCCTAGATTCTACCATATTTCTTCTGGACCGGGTTTAGAAGGTTACATTTAGTGGTATCAGAGCTAAGTTCAACCCTCGGACTGTGAGGCTTACATAAAATTTTAAACCAAAAATGATTTTTGCATGCATATTAAATATTTTTGGCAAAATGAGATTTTCTGATAAGTATATTATTTCAAAAAAATAAAGATATATTTTAGAATAGAAACTTCAAGTACCAACTCTAATTCTAGGATTATTTCCTTTTATAGATAGATTTCTATGCCACCTTTTATGTTGAAGAATGAGGAATTCAGAACAAAGAATTTTAAGTTGTGTGATTAATTTTTTTGGGATCAAATACCCAAAAAAAAATTTGAAATTTAAATTCAAAACCCTAAAAATTGGGAATTTAAGTATAAAACCCTAATTAAAAAATTGGGAATTAATTAAATTCTAAACGAATTTAGTGACCTTTTTATAAAGAATTGATATTAAGTACCTATTTTGTGAACCCTAAAAAAGTACAAAGACTTGCCTTATAATTTATCCAAAGAATTGGTTATATATAAGACAGGATTACCCTATTTTCCCCTGTAATTTTGTTTCATTCGCCTACTGCCGTCTTCCCCTCTCCCTCTCTTTAATTGTGTTCGAATCGCATCTCCCTTTTTTTTATTTAATTCGATCAAACCTCTTTGAGTCTCTGCCACCGCTTAATTCAACTATGTCTTTGGTTGATTTATGTTCTACTATTGAATCGGATTGTATTGATGTATAATTAAATTTCGTTTGATTAGTATTTAGGAATAATTCTTTGATCATAGTGATAATAATAATAGTGTTCATATGATTATTCTCATAAGTACCAATACAGCTGGACCCAATGCTTCTGACCATGAGAAACGCCTCAATCAGTAGGTTGAGTTTGTTCTGGCTAAAGTGTGTTTTCTTCTCGTGCTATAAATAAATAATTTTTAAATGGTTTACATTTTTTTTATTATGATTTGCATTATGGCTTGAATGGTTGACATTATATGCATACAATTTTAGAATGTGTTTTCATTATGATTTATAAAATATTTGATTTACGAAACATTGAATTTACAGAACTATGACTTACGGAATTATGAGCTACGATTTATGACGTATGTTTATGGAATATTGGATTTATGGAACTGTGTTTATGAATTTGAGTTTTAAACATCATATATGTATGAGCATGTGTTGGGATTTGTACGGGGAAGTTCAGTGGTTTCACCTTTCAGGCTGAATTCCACTTCGAATTGGCGGTTGTAGTGAGGAGTTCTTGGGAACTTTCCTCTTTTCTTGGCGGTTGTAGTTGGGTGCATTGCATTACGCTTGTGATATTGTATTATTGTTTCATGTTTTAAAGAAACTTGAAAAAATATTGCTTTGTTTTACGACTATGGTTTCCCTGCACATTAGAGACATACTAAATTCTTTAGCTTACTCTCTTATAGTTTTCTTTTACAGATATCTTTCGACTTTAGGTAACGTGGTACTTAGAGGATCTCACATTTTATCCAGTTATTTTATTATTCAGTACGAAACTATTTTTAGTTATTCAGATTTATTATTTTTGAGACATTGATGTAATTTCATACTTTGAGATTAATTTATATTTTTGGATTATTTTAGTATTCTTTTACTATGATTTTATTTTAGAGATTTTATTTAAATATTCGAATATTAATTATGATATTTGTATTTTATTATTATGAGATATTTGTTAAATTATAGTTATATATATATATATTCTTTTTATAAAATTTTAAACCAAAAATGATTTTTGCATGCATATTAAATATTTTTGGCAAAATTAAATATTTTTGGCAAAATGTATATTATTTCAAAAAAATAAAGATATATTTTAGAATAGAAACTTCAAGTACCAACTCTAATTCTAGGATTATTTCCTTTTATAGATAGATTTCTATGCCACCTTTTATGTTGAAGAATGAGGAATTCAGAACAAAGAATTTTAAGTTGTGTCAGTTAATTTTTGGGATCTATCGTCAAGTTTGAAATTTCGAGGACGAAATTTCTTTTAAGGGTGGGAGAGTTGTAACACCCCAAAAATACCCCCAATTCAAAAACATAAATTTGAAATTCCTAAATTCAAAACCCTAAAAATTGGGAATTTAAAAATAAAACCCTAATTAGGAAATTTTGGAATTAATTGAATTTTAAACAATTTAATGACCTTTTTTTATAAAGAATTGATATTAGGTACCTATTTTGTGAACCCTAGAAAAGTATAAAGGCTTACCTTGTAATTCAACCAAAATTTTGGTTATATAAGACACATTTCTCGTGCAGATTTTTTTATTCAGCCGCACCCTCCTCTTTCCCTCTTTCTCAATTTTTATTTGAAACACGTCTTTCTTTCTTTTTTATTTATTTAATTCAATCAAACCCCGCTGAGTCTCTGGCACCGCTCAATTCAACTATGTCTTTGGTTGATTTAAGGTTCTACTATTCGAATCAGATAAGTATTGATGTATAATTAAATTTCGTTTGATTAGTATTTAGGAATAATTCTTTGATCATAGTGATAATAATAATAGTGTTATCGTATGATTATTCTCATAGGTACAATACAGCTAAACACAATGCTTCTGATCCTGAGAAACGTCTCAATCAGTAGATTGAGTTTGTTTTGGCTAAGGTGCGTTTTCTTCTCGTGCTATAAATAAATAATTTTTATATGGTTTTACACCCTGTTTGATTATGATTTGCATTAAGGCTTGTATGATTGATATCATGTGCATACGATTTTAGAATGTGTTTTAATTATGATTTATAAAATATTTGATTTACGAAACATTGGATTTACGGAACTATGATTTACGAAATTATGGACTATGATTTATGGATTTATGACGTATGTTTATGGAATATCGGATTTATGGAACTGTGTTTATGAATTTGAGTTTTAAACATCATATATGTATAAGCATGAGTTGGGATTTGTACGGGAAAGTTTAGTGGTTTCACCCTTCGGGCTGAATTCCACTTCGGATTGGCGGTTGTAGTGAGGAGTTATGGGGAACTTTCCTCTTCTCTTGGCGGTTGTAGTTGGGTGCATTGCTTTACGCTTGTGATATTGTACCATTGTTTTATGTTTTAAAGAAACTTTAGAAAATATTACTTTGTTTTACGACTATAGTTTCCCTGCACATTAGAGACACACTAAGCTATTTAGCTTACTCCCCCATAGTTTTCTTTTACAGATATCCTTGAACTTTAGGCGACGTGGTACTTGGAGGATCTCACATTTTATCCATTTATTTTATTATTTAGTACGAAACTATTTTTAGTTATTTAGATTATTATTTTGAGACATTGATGTAATTTCATACTTTGAGACTAATTATGTTTTGGGATTACTTTTGGCACTAATTTATTGTGGTTTTATTTCAGAGATTTTATTTAAATATTAGAATATTAATTATGATATTTGTATTTTATTATTATGAGATATTTATTAAATTATAGTTATATATATATATTCTTTTTAACTTAAAGTATAATATTTAAAATTTATTTTCTTGAAGGAAAAGTTTTCAAACGTGACTTCCTAGATTCAACCTATTTTTTCTAGGCCGGGTTTAGGGGGTTACAAACAATCATTGAAAGATAAAGGAAAGAAAATATAAACAAATTTTGTTTGTGAAAATGATGAAGATAATATTGGTCCAACTCTTTTGGATGTTGTTGATTTCCTTACAACCTTGAAAGTAATAATTAATTTTTTAGTTAATTTTTCATTTTAATTTACATAAAAATGGTTTTATTTTTATTTTAAATATTTGTGACATTTATTTATTTTTTGATAATGTAAAAGGCTAATGTGAGTACTATATTTTAAAGTACCAGAAATATTGATGACTCCGGAAGAGCAATAAATTATTGAGATATTAGCTTTCATAGATAATTGATTTGATTCATAAAGATACGCGCTATATTAAATATTACTCATTCAAAAAAGTGAATGGAACAATGCACATATTGAAAGGTGGATAATTGTGCACATTTTCCCATTTGAAAATGTAAGAAAATAATGCGAGTACTATATCCGAAAGTATTAATGTCATAGAAGACTCCGAAAGAGCAAATATATTATAGCCAAATGAAACTGAATTTCAAATTCAGAATGCGTTATGCTCACCAAAGTCGCAAAGAAAGTTATTGAGTATTAAATATATTCGCAGAAATGAATATCATATTGAGACTTTTACTGAAGGGGATGATGAATATCTCCAAATTATGAGTATAACTCAAGGCAATAAGAAACCGTGGAGATATATATATATATATATATATATATATATATATCTTTAAAAAAATTGTCTTCACTCTCATCTGGATTGTATTACACATGTATGAATGAGATTGAATCACATGTTATGGTAAATCAAAAGTTTCTAAATTCATATATATGTATGTATATCATGATCAGTTAGACCATCATGATCAATAATAATGCAAAAAAATATTGAGATTTAAATGTACATTTATTAAAATAACATGATTAGTTAGACTATCATGATCAATAATGATGCAAAAAATTATTAAATTTAAATTTACATTTATTAAAATAACATGAAGTTTTTGTGGTGCTTGTTCACAAATGAAATGATTAAATTCGACTTATTAAAAGAACTCGAAGTTCTTCTACTGCTTATTCTAAAAAGAATTAATTAAAATCTCACTTAGCAAAAGAACTTAAAGTTCTTGTACTAAAGTTGGGATTGAACATGGAAATATAAACAAATTAATTTGATATGACAATTACAAACAAATTAATTTGTTTGTCATTATTGTTGTGAGTGATTTGTCGATTTTACCCCAATTTTTAGCCTATAGAAGGCTTCAGGTTCACTTTTAGTGTATCTCAAATACTCGCATATGTGTTTCATGCTTATGTGTACAGAGGAGCAATACCACTTTTTCCAACTTCAAAGTTCGAGTGTACAAATTTTGAAGGCGATGTGTTAACCTCGGGGCATCGTCCAATGAAACAATTACACATATCGGAGCGAATTTGCTTTTAAGGCAGTGGTCATACCACGACACAATAGATGGTTCGATATTTTCCAATTTACTTTATTTCATCTAGTTAGTGTTAATGGTTTTATTTTGTAGTAATATTTTTAACATCCCTAATTTACTAGGAATTGATTTTCTTGATGACTCAAAGTACAGTAACATAAATTTGATCATCATGCATATTTATACTTTGAAAATATTTTATAAACTTGAAGACAATATTCTTATATTAAGACATTATAGATAATCTAACTTGTATGATAAATATTGATGTTCGAAGTAAAATGATGTCCTCTTAAAAAACCGAGTGAATGACATTGATTTTAAATTCCTCAGAACAACATTGTGGATGCACTTGTAGGGATAAGCCATGGTCAACCTATTAGTGAAATAGTATTCGAGACTCTCCCCATTTTGGTGAAGAATTTGTTGCAACTTGAAAGTTAATTTGAGTTCATGCTTATGTACTAGCGAAAAAGAATCCTCCGAAATGCTTTACAAAGTATTTGGTCCTTTCAAAATTTTCCATTTATGGATCATTAATTAAATTAAATTTGAATACTTTACATCAAATCCTAAAACGAGTAATAAATTAGTTAGGTAACAATTTTTGAGCATTGTGGGATGTTAATCCTTCCCCATATATATTCGACTCTTGAACCCATTTTTTAATTTTGTAGACTGAAAAATGTTATTTTAATAATAAAATTATTAAAACAAACGAATTTTTAGATGATCCAATTAATACCTTAAGAAGAAAAATTGGTGGTGACTCGTTTATTTTTTTAACTCCTCATACTTGAAAGACCATTCCAACATGATTAAGGAGGGGGAAATCGACGTATACAAGGTGCCAATGAACTGCACTATTAGTTTCCGTATTTGAAGACTCAAATACCCGGTAGAGCATATTTCAGGGTCTCGAACGAAAACTCAAAAATTATCCTTTATAGAACGAAAATATATATGTTTACTTTGAATAAATAATTTAATCTTCTATTAATAAATCATATAAACATGATTAAAATTTATCAAACACATTGTTTTCATTGTTTTGTTAAAAAAAACCATAAATACAACTAAAAAAAATAAAGAGTAACCAATAACCACTAACTTATTAGAATATTACTTGAAAAATCTGTAAAATTATAAAGGTAAAAGATGAAAACTTAAGCCATGGTTCATGCTATTCCCCTTATCCGCCGCCACTATTTGAAGATCAAGAGAAGCAAATAAATTTAGTTGGTATGAAGATACAGCCCTGCAGGATTTAATAAAACAATATTTACAATTAAAATGGTCTTTGAAATAGTAGAAATATTCCATCTGGGAATATATTTAGGCAAAATTGGAGGAATAATGGAAATTCGAAAAATTATTGGGTTTATAGGTCATCCACTCGATTATTTTGGGAAATAGGCCAAAAGCTACAGTGCACACGGTAGGATGCCATATGCACAATGCGTCTTCACTGTTGGCCCAACTTTACCCCCAAGCCGGCTTTCGGCAGCTTTAAATGAGAGGGCAGGGCAGGTTGCAGGACGCCAAGAGGACATGGTGTTGTCCTACATGGTGCATGCATGCACACTGTCACCCACGTGAAAGCTGGTACCCGACAGCTTTAATAATTTGGGTTGTATAATGGGTTGTTGCCTCCTCTATATATTCAGGTAATTGGTTCTGGGGAGGGATAACCGAAAAATTGAGTGTTTAGGTTTGAGAAAAATTTTGAGTTGATCGAATATTTTGATAGTATTTTTTAAGATTTATTCGAAGAGACAAAAAGGTTTTTGAAGAAAAGTGGGCTGTAGATCTTCTCTGTTTCTCGAAATTAAGTAATTTTTTTAGTTATTTTGGAGCACATTTACAGGGTTTTTCGACTAAATCATTAAGTCTTTATATTTTTGAAATATATATTCGTATAGAAGACAATTGTTTAAATTAATAGCTTTTTTGTTGTATGTATAGATAATAATATTTTAGATGTATTTTCAAGGGGATTTTTATGTCCATTTTTAATTAATAGCTTTAACCTCAATTCGTTGTTTAATTTGTCCATTTTTTTCTTGTTTGTGTATGCTAGTTACAAAATTAATTGTTGAAATTAAATTTATAGATAAATTTTTTTGAAGTTAATACCATTTTCGGATTGTATATATATATATATATATATATTCAAATTATAAATATTTTTGTAGATTTGTTTGAAAATGGCATCTGAAGGAGTTTTATTGTACCGTGATCGTGAGCATATTTCGTCTCATATTTATGAAGAGCAAGTAAGTAATTTAAAATTCATTATGTCATGTATAAAAAGAAATATTTGATATTAATAAATTAATTATAAGGTGTAGAGCATACCATCCGCCGCCGAGGAATGAAGATTAGGGAACCTTCCGAACGCATAGTTTATTATTTACAGCTTGCCGGTTTTTATAATGCTTCCTTTCTCCGTGGATTTAAGATTGTCCCTGGGTTAATTACTAGATTGCTTGAACGTTGGAGACCAGAGACTCACACATTTCATTTTTCATTTGGCGAATGCACATTTGAGTTTTGCATGCAGTACCTCGGCAAAATTCCTCCTGCGACATGTGTGAATGGTCTACGTCTAAGAATTTCATGGTTGCAAAATGAATTTATTGTAACGGAGGAATCTACACGACAAGAACTTTTGTATGCAACTCGAGCATATATATTACAAATCATTGGTGGGATATTGATGCAGATACATCTGGTAATCTGGTTCACACACAATATCTGCCAATGTTGGCTGATTTGAACACAACTGGTGAATATAGCTAGGGATATGCAATATCGGCATTCTTGTACCATGAAATGTGCAAGGCCGCAATTATGATTGGTGCCAAGAAGATTTGAGATATGGGTGGATGCCAAATCTTGTTGCAGTCGTGGGCATGGTATAGGTTGGCTTATCTAACGCCTATTGTGGCAGCACCATTACCGATGCAATTTCCCCTTGTTGGAAGGTAATATTATGATTACATTTGTCATATGCCTATTTTATTATATTAAATTATTTAACTGCAATGACTTAGAAATATAAGTTAAATATCTTTGCAGGTGGAGACACAAGTTGACGAATGTAGGGGTGGTACACAATAACGTTAGAGATATAAGACTAAAAATCCAAACAATAGGAAAAATTTAGGTATCATAATATTATTTTTAATTTAATTTTCCGACTTTGTATATTTTACAGTAATTTGTATGTATGTTTTTGGTTATGTATATTAATTAATATTTATGTTTTACAATTTATTTGGCAGCCGTATTTGAATCGATATTTGGTAATGTTTCAGAACAATCAATATTTGGTGACAGCTCATCATTTGCTCAATCATTTGGATTTGGTAATGTTCCGGAATAACCGGTATATGGGGAAGGCGTGGGTGTTGGTAGCTCATCATTTTCGTTTCCTGAATATTTGTATGATACACAACCATATATGCAAATGGTGGATGATCGTGGTATCAACGATGAGCAGACTCTGGATCAACCACGCCGAATGGTTCAACCCCCGAGACGGTACGATCAAACATCTTCCTTGCATGACAGGAATTGCCCTTGAGAAGGAGACGAAAATAGGAAATATAGCTTATTTGAATCTATTTTTTTTCTTTTGACATTTTGCCACTCTTGTAAATTTATTATTGTTAAAGGTACTCAAATATTTCATAATCGATTCTTCTTCTAATTCAAATTTAAAAAAGAGTTGAATGAATTTAAAAGTCATAATATAGAACACCAATTAATTCAATTAAAACTCGATTATGAAAATAATGAAAAAAAATTGTATTCGAACTACAAACCATCACCATCACCACCATCCAATGAATAAAATTTAAATATTAATATTTAAATTTGAACTCGGCTTGGTTAGTTTAAAATTATAATTTTTAAAAATTATATATATGCATTTGATTGTTATTATAAATTGTAATTAATATATGTTCAAATAAAATAATAAAACATCCATATAAACAAGAATTAATATATATTTAGATCAGCCCAGAATAAAATTGTATTTATTATTGTACAAATACGTTCATATTAAGTCTATATAAACAACTCACTTTAACATAAAATTTAGGATGATGGTCCAGCATGATAGTTTGCATTAGTGGATTTGTTGGGACACTTATTTCTGGTGTGACCCGGTCCCCTACAAATAGTACAATGCTTAACTTGAACTCCCCCTTCTCTTTCATCCAGATAATCCATATTCATATGAATACGTGTGGACGCCGGCCGACCCTTTAACTTTCTACGAAGCTCTGGATTTGGTAACCATTCTCCGTATATTGGCTCTGTCGGCCAATAATCTTGGTTCGGGATCGTGCTGAACTGAATTCTGTATATATTTGCTATAGTCTGCAGGTTATAACACGGATCCGCAAACCTGTAAGGGTCCATATGAATATGCATACATGCGGCGTGTGCGTGAGAGCAGGGTATCTAAATGCTTGAAATTGACCACAATCACACCATCTGCGATGAAGGTTTACGCCAAAAGTTTTTTGCTCACCTCGAACCATAGCTTCGACAGTAAATTCTGCACCACTTGGGTCAAATGTTTTGACCCTCATAGCGGTTGCATCCGCTTGAAGAACGATCATTCTATCCTGTAGGGTTTGAGACCAATTTTGTCCGCTATTTATCTGGGCGTTAACTTCATGTCCTTTGTCAGACCAAACTTTACCCAATCTGAAGTAAGTCTCCCACACAATACTTGCAATTGGAAGATGACGTGTTCCTTTAAGCATCGAGTTTATAGCCTCGGCAAGGTTTGTTGTCATATGGCCATAACGTCTCCCTCCATCATAGGCTTGTGACCATCTTTCCTTGGGGATGTCATTTGCAAACTTAAATACACGTCCACCGTGTCGCCTCAACCTTCGTATCCTCGCGTCAAATTTAGGTTTAACTAATTCATACCCTATTTAAAAAGGTTAGTTTCCGAATAAGAAAATATCATAAATAAATTAATATTTTTTATAAACAACAGAATAACAATTTACCTGCGCCTAAAATATCTTTCCGGATCTCATTATTTCTAAAATTAGTATTTGCATTTGTCGCAATATGTCGTACACAATATACTGGATATACATATGGAGGAATCCATAAACTTTCTGGTCTATCAATTACTGATAAGAGAGCAGTTCCTCTATCAGAAATCATACACACCCCGTTTTGTTTCACTACATAGTTGCGTAAATGCTTCAAAAAGAATTTCCATCCATCAACGTCTTCCTTTTCAACTATGGCAAAGGCAATTGGGAATATATTGCTATCTCCATCTTGTGCAACATCCACAAGTAAAATATGATTGTACTTCCCATAAATCCATGTACCATCAACTTGAATCATGTTTTTGCAGAATGGAAACCCTTCAATGCAAGCTTTGAATGACCAGAACAACTTACTGAATATCCTTTTACCAGCCATTAGTTCTCCTTGTAAGGTGTACGCCGGCAAGGTTTCGTATTCTACAATCGTTCCTGGGAAGAATATTTGCATTGCTTGTATAAGAGCCGGTAGCTCATTATACGACTTATCCCAATCTTCATACACCTGCATCATTGCCTTTTTCTTTGCCATCCATGCCTTGTAGTATGATGGAATATATCCAAGCTGATTCCGGATGGATGCTACTAACACGGCAATCGAAATCCTTGGTTCCTTTTCAACCAATAATCTAGTATATGCACATATTAGATCAGAGTCTAAATTAATATGGTCATGTGATAATGATATATTTGAACAGGTGTACTGCTCAATGAACCGTGACACCTCCCACATCTTACTCTTCTGCTCGTATGAAATTCTTATCTTCCAAGGACATTTGATTTTCCAGTTAATACACCTTGCGCAATAGGTTTGCGTATTAGACTAAGCAACACATAATCTTGTATGGCGTTTGATGTAGTACTCCTTAACTGCCAGCTGAGCATCTTTTTTTGTTTCGAATTGAGCCTTCAGTACCAGTTCTCCATAGTTGAAAGATGATGAAGAACCAAATACGCAGGCTTCATGTTCCAGATCTCGCATTGCAGTATAGTCCACCTCATACATGCGTGCTGGAGGTTCATAAGCTGGATAAATGGGTTCCGGTTACTCGTCTCTGGTTCAACATAACCCCAAACAGGCTATTCATTTCCTAACCCAAGCTTTTCGACAGCCACGTTCCAAACATCATCTTCAGTTCAGACTATTACCACCACTCACTTTTTTTCATAACAGCCTCAACATCATCAGCATCAAGTAAATGCACGTCATCATCTTCCGCAATAGGCACAATATTTTCTTCATCCTCACTGAAATCATCAAGTGATTCACCCCAACGACCAACTATATTTTCAGCGTCAAATAGGTTGATGAGCTCATTCTATGCACATATTAAAAAAACATTCATAAGCATAGAATAAAAATTGTTTTATTTAATTTGTACTGAAAATACAATAATTAAAAATTTACGACTAAAAAAATAAACGACTACTTTCAACAATTAAAAATTAACCACAAACCCTTCTGATTAAAAAACAAATTAATTAAAATAAATAATTTGTACTGTAAATACAATAATTAAAAAATAACTACTCAAAAAATAATAAACGTCTAATTTCAACAATTATAAAATTAATCACAAACACTTCAGGTTTTTAAAAAATAGATTAATTAAAAAAATAATTTTAAAAACTAACATTCTAATATATATCTAAAAAATAATAATCATTCGAATATATATACATACAACCGAAAAAAAATATTAATTTGCTCCAAATTAACTAAAAATAAATAAATTACTTACGTGAAGCCGAGAAGATCTACAACCCACTTTTCTTCAAAAACTCTTTGCCTCCTCTTATGTTAATTTGTACTGCAAATACAATAATTAAAAAATAACTACTCAAAAAATAATAAACGTCTAATTTCAACAATTATAAAATTAACCACAAACCTCAGATTTTTAAAAATAAATTAATTAAAACAAATAATTTTAACAACTAACATTCTAATATATATCTAAAAAATAATAATCATTCGAATATATATATACATACAACCGAAAAATATAAATTTGCTCCAAATTAACTAAAAATAAATAAATTACTTACGTGAAACTAAGAAGATCTACAACCCACTTTTTTCAAAAACTCTTTGCCTCCTCTTATGTTAATTTGTACTGCAAATACAATAATTAAAAAATTAACTACTAAAAAAATAATACACGACGACTACTTTCAACATTTACAAATTAACAACAAACCCCTCTGATTTTAGAAAAACAAAATATTTAAAAAAGATAATTTGAACAATTAACTTTCGAATATATATCTAAAAATAGTTATTATTCGAATATATATACAATAAAATATATTAATTTAAAACCTTTTTAATATATACAAATATAAATTTTTAAAATATAAAAAAATTATCATTAGCCGATAAACCATGCAAATCTACTCCAAATTAACTAAAAATAATTTAAAATTACTTACTTGCTTACGATAAACCGAGAAGATCTACAACCCACTTTTCTTCAAAAACTCTTTGCCTCCTCTAATGTTAATTTGTACTGCAAATATAATAATTAAAAAAATTAACTACTAAAAAAATTATACACTATGACTACTTTCAACATTTACAAATTAACAACAAACCCCTCTGATTTTAGAAAAACAAAATATTTAAAATAAATAATTTGAACAATTAACTTTCGAATATATATCTACAAAATAATTATCATTCGAATGTATATACAATCAAAAAGGTATTAATTTCAATAATTTTCATCTATAAGAATATAAATTTTTAAAATATAAAAAATTATTGTTAGCCGATAAACCATGCAAATCTGCTCCAAATTAACTAAAAATAATTTAAAATTACTTACTTGCTTACGATAAACCGAGAAGATCTACAACCCACTTTTCTTAATAAACTCTTTCTCTCTTCAAATATTTCTTGGAAAAAAACACTGTCAATATAATCGATCAACTTAAACTCTCTCAAATTTTTTCTAAAACCTAAAAACTTAAATTTTTCGACTATCCCCTCCACATAACCAAATCCGTCTATATAAAGGGGAGGCAGTAACAACCCAATTATACAAAAAAAAATTATTAAGCCTGTCGGTGGTACCAATTATGCATGGACACAAAGCCAAGAGGATATGGCGTCCTGCAGCTTGGTTTAAAGCTGTCGTTCAAAGCTGACGGCTACATGGCTTGGGGTTAAAACTGGTCTAACAGTGACAACACCACCTTCTCTTGGCGTTCTTGGGGAAGACGTATTGTGCACATGGTGTCCTGCCTTGTGCACCGTAGCTTCTGACCTATTTCCCAAAATAATCGAGTGGGTGCTTTATAAACGCAATAATTTTCTAAATTTCCATTATTCCTCCAATTTTGCCACATAGTTATGGGGAAAAACTACTAAAAAATACACAGACAGATGGCAATACATAGCTGCATATAATAATGTCAAAACAAATGATAATGAAACGAAAGTATTTTTAAGAGAAATTCCAATGATTTCCACGTAAACATTCATTTTTTAGATAAAAAAATAATATTACTATATGTCTTGTTAAATTTTTTTTCTAAACTTAAACAAAAAAAATGCACTTAATAATACTTACAAATAATCAACGAGACAAGCTCGGCAAACAAATTAAAGACAAAGCACATCCTATTGTACCAAACTAACCACTAATCAAATCAATGCAACCTCACAACTATGGCCCAGCACCGTCTCTATCCTTGTTTAATATGGACAAAAACCGACTCAGGTGGAGCAACAAGGAAAGTAGGTTCAAAACTATTCAAATTCGATCCCTTGGCTAGAACATCGACTACTTCATTGCCACTGCGCAGAACGTGCTGAATTTGTACTTCCCAAACTCTTCGAAACAACTACTGCAAGTTCCAACTCAAAAAATGAGATCCATGAGTTCCTTTACATAAAATCCGTAACACGTCCATTTTATCTAACTCCAACACAATTTTCCAAAATCCAGCATCTCAAGCGAACAATAACCCATAGTAGGCACCCCATAGCTCAGCATCAGTTACTGAGCACACCCCAATGAACTTCATGAACCCAAACTGCCAAATGTCGAAGCTATCCCAGGCCACACCACCACAATAAGCAAAACCGTCCGCCTCACGTCTTGCACCATCCGTATTAATTTTGATCCAACCCTCATACGGTGGGCAACAATAGAGTGAACCCCGAACCACATCCGGTTCATGACAGATTTGCAATGGAACACTTTCCCGTGCTCGAAGCATAATATCCACCAAGCGACGGCTACGTTCAACAATACCACCACCCTCCTCAATTGGATTGTCGAGGACCATAGAATTCCTAACTAACTATATGTTCCAGAGCATATCCGCAAATAAAAGCTCCCAATTTGCCGATTCTTTAGGATACCGAGCAAAACTATCCAAGTTCTTTGGAATCCACACAATCAACTCCTCAGACATAAAGGCCGAGAACATACTCGGTTTGATTAAAGCATGCCAAATCACGGCTACGTTAGGGCATGTACAGAGAACGTGGTCAATGTCTTCACTACCATAGCCACAGATGGGACAACTCCCATCCAAAGTGAAGTGACAACGAAACCTTTTGGCGTTTGTCATAACTTTCTTACGGCAAACAAGACACAAAAATGTTTTGATTCGGGGAAGACCTTGAAACTTATGCACTATATGTCAGACCCCATCCAGAGACGAAGACACATCCCCACAACGAAGCATATAAGTTGATTTAATAGATAATGAGAAGTCAGATTTACCTGGCCAACCAATAAGATTCGGAGGACGCCCTGGGGAAGGACCCTTCACAGCAGCGATCTGCAGCAAAACTCCTCTCGGCAAAAAATTTTCAAACCTGTTCCAATACCATGCCCCCATAGGGCTTGCCATTTTTGCGACTGAGACATCATCCAAATTGTCAGCCACCATTGGCGCAACATGGTTCCGCAACGGGCCTACATCTTGGAGCAAATTATCATGCCAAAACTTCACACTATGTCCGGAACCAATAGACCATACAACACTGTTACATAAATCATTCTACACCACACTCAGTCCTTTCCAAACCCTAGAATAGTATGAACTACGCAAAGTCACGGGAATACCTTCCCCACATATATATTTTTCACGGATAAGCTGACCCAAAGAACATTTTTCTATACCAAAATGTTAAATGCTAACTTCATCAAAAATGCCTCAATCAGGTTGACAAGTTTAAGAAAACCCAAACCACTATGAAGCACCTGTTGACATACATCATCCCATTTGACAAGGTGAACACCACCTCACTCTGATGTAATTCCCCAAATAAACCGACAAATTAACCATTCCAACTCCAAACATGTATTCTTAAGGACTACTTCCGTATGTATTGTGTATCTCGGAATAGCTGCGAGCACTGATTTGGCTAGCATAATACGACCCGCCAATGAAAGACACTTAGCTTTCCAGCCACTAAGCTTTCTTTGAACCATTTGGACCATATAGAGATACGATGCCGACATCACCCTCCTATAAAGCAAAGGGATACCTAAATACCTACCAAGATCCTCAACCTCAAAAAATCCAAAGCTCGCACTAATTGTGTTTCAAACCTCCTACGCCACATTCTTCGAAAAAAACATTATCGTCTTCGCAATACTAACCTTATGTCCCGTCACCTGACAGAAATCAGACAACACATAACGAATCTCAGCAAGTTGACTAATAGAAGCCTCTGCAAAAAGAAGTATATCATTCGCAAAGAACACGTGAGAAATAGCTGGGCCACTACGCGAGACACAGAACGGTTTCCATCTTCCCATATCAATAGAATTCTTGATCGCCTATGCCAAATGCTTCATACAAAGAACAAAAAGATAAGGTGACGACAGATCGCCTTGTCGAATACCCCAAGAAGGATTGAACGCCTCCGTCTTTGAACCATTCCACAATATGTAGGTAGACACTATGGACACACACTGCATAATCAAGCTACACATCTTATCTAGAATACCAATATCAGATAAATTATCATCTATAAAATCCCACTCTAGTCGGTCATAAGCTTTCTCCAAATCTATTTTAATTGCCATCCAACCTTTCCTACCTGTCTTTTTTTTGCATAGTGTGGATAACTTCCTGAATGATGACAATGTTATCCGTAATTGAACGACCCAAGATGAATCTCGTTTGATTCTGAGACACCCAAGACGACATATATGGTTTAAGTTTGATCACCAAGATTTTAGAGATAGCTTTATACACTACTGTACACAAGCTTATAGAACAAAATTAACTCATGGACTCCGGCACTACAACCTTCAACAGCAACACCATCAAAGTATGATTGACATGTTTTGAAATCACTCTAGATGAGAACACCTGTAAAATGAAATCACACATAGAACCTCCAAGAATTTCCCAGTTGTACTGAAAAAAGCCTGCATTCAAGCCATCAACACCTGATGCCTTAGAAACCCCCATATCGAAGATGGCCTTACAGATTTCCTCCACTATTACCCTACGATCAAGAGCCACAACCTCATTATGAGACAACGATGGGAAACACTCACGTCTATACAATATATGTCGATCTGCCCCTTTACTAGTAAATAACGCACGATAAAAGTTTAGTGCAAGTGCCACCAACTCTCCCTCATCCGTACACCAAGAACCATCATCTCGCTTTAGATCCAATATAGTTGGCTTGACGTCGCGCAAGCATAGAAGCGTGAAAAAACTTTGTATTTTGATCTCTATGCAACACCCAATCTGAATAAGCCGTTTGTCTTCACAAGCTTTCCTCTTGTGCCAACAACTCTTCAAATTCCTCCTTTAATTGAGTAGCTAACTCAAAAGGAGATTCAAAAAATTGAACCATAAAAGATTTTTTAATACTGCACAATCGAGCCTTAATACGCTTTATCCTATAACCAATGTGACCAAAAACATTCGTATTCCACAGACTAGCCTCTGACTGAAACTTGGAAATCTTACACTCCAAAGAAGAACCGTCATTCCACACAGACTCGAGCAACTCATGAAATTGAGGATGGGACTGCCACACATTGATGAACCAAACCGGACAATTACCAACTAGTCTCGGATTCTCTTTCAGACAAAGCAACAAAGACCTATGATCAGATCCAAGCTTATCTAATTGATTCACAAATGACTCTAGGAAAGTGGTGCACCATGTCTCATTAGCAATACATCTGTCAAGGCGCTGATGAAGGTCTACCCGTGACCAAGTAAATAGAGGACCGTGAAAATCTAGATCTGATAACCCCGTACGAATGAGAAAATCTGTAAATAACCAGCTTCCGTAAGCATGATGAACCACACCAACGGTTCGTTCATCCGTAGATAATAGAACATTAAAATCACCACCCAAAACCCAAGGTACAAACTCACCTGGATAAAGACATGCTAGACGACGCCAAATATGTTTACGCCTGAAATTGTTAGGGCTTGCATACACTGTAGTAAAATGAAATAGAACATTCCCTCCCTCATCTAACACCATACCATGAACAAATTGATTCAAAACTTACGTCACATCGACTACAACTAACTCATTAAAAAGAAGCCACAACCCATCACTAAACCAGTGCGCCTCAACTCTAGAAGAATTAGAAAACCCCAGTCTCGAGATGACTTTATCAGCGGTTGAACCACTAATGCAAGGCTCAAAAATGGCCACCAAACATGGATGATGTTCTGGAAAAAACGACTTGAAATTAACTTTTAAACGTCAGGCTAGCAACACCCTAACAATTTCAAAACATAATCTTCATCATTAATGATAAAAAGAAAGTTACGAGCCTTACTGCTCGAATGTGTCACCACCACTCTGTCGATACACTCCATCATCCGTTTAGTTAGGGAGCGAATCCAAAAAGTAATTATCATCCCCATCCTAAGACAATCCCATAGGTGATGACTGGCCTGTATCAACACGTACAGGCTGTTGACCATGACTTACTCGACCACCCTAGTTATCTATTTGATCTGAGATATGTCGGACCAGGACCAACTCGTCAGGTGACATTTTCGACATATACCATGAGTTCTGAGGAGACCAGATCTTTAACCCTCGTTTTATCATCTCCAACCTACCCTTAGACTGATTGGTCATTCGTTTCGTACCCTTCACGTTTACAGGAACAAACCCATGTTTCTCATTCTTAACAATGGTAACCGCCTTGTGCACCCCTGACTTTGTAGTCGATACTTTATTCAGAACCTGAGCTCCCCGTCCATTAACCATCGGAACCACTTCTACAACTTGATTAGTCTTTTTTGATGGCTTAATTTTCTTTTCAGGGTTGGACGCCATATATGCAACATTCCTATTAACCTCTTTAGTCACACCTTTCACCGGTCCATTCTTATGATCTTTCAATGGAGTTTCCCTAGCACTCGCACCCTGCCCATGAGAGGCTGCTGCAATCTCCCTACGATCATCCACATTTTCCACAATCTCTTCTAATGATGAAAAGTGTGACCCAGAAAAACCACTTGTGCTTTCCTTCAGCGATTGACCCTGAAACCCCGATCTCCTATGCCTTCTATCCACAACCATCTATGGCCTAAAAGGGTTGGAATTCAACAGCTCGGTACTCGGATAACCCTTCTTTTCCTTAGGCGAACTGTTATCAACCCCAGCTCAATCCGCAGAGATCCCAGACGTACCACACTCGTCTTTGGAATGGCCATAAACCCCACACGAGTAACACACCTAGTGTAAGCCCTCATATTCTAACTTTTGGATAAAACTATCAATCATGATACATGCAAGTAACGGTTTGTTGAGATCAACTAGCACTGCTAAACGCGCGAACTTTCCTCGACCCCCAGCATCAGTGTTATAATCAATTCTAACCATCCTTCCAATGAATGCGACAATGTTTCTAAACAATGCTTTAGTATAATATCTGTAAGGTAATCCCGTTAAGCGGATCCACACAATCACTTGCGAGGGATGCTTTTCAGATGTAGTAAAAGATCTACTCAAAGGCTGCACTGTTAGGTGACTGCCATAGATTGTCCAAGGCCCTTCCGGGAGAACCTTTGTATAATCACCTTCATTCGAAAATCTAACCACAAAATAGTTATTGTCCAGATCAATAACCTAAAGTTCCCCAATTGGCTTGCATAAAGCATGCACCCGATTCACTAGTGCTTTATAACCAATAGAACGCCCTAACAATCTGACAAGAATGACGTTCCTCATGTTCTTATCAATTTGATCGTGGACCCGATTAGAGAACCGAATAGAAGGAATAGTAGGTGACCTATATGCGATAATATCTTCAGGCAAAATAACAACCTTTGTATCAATATGAGCATCTTTACTAGTCTTACCCTCTAGGTTATCTTTCGAATCTGTAACCACGTTAGCATAAGATGTTACCCCCTGTCCGTTCACGCCTTGTGCACCGCTATATGCCACCTCATGCTTCTCCATATTACCTTGCCCAATCTTAGTAGATTCACGGTAACATCATCCGCAATCATGGCAGACTCCAACTGCTCCCCATCAATGCTTCCACTTCGTCCCTTCTTCTGGGAACTCTGTTCCTCCAAAGGCGAAGAAGATGCAGGACGCTCACTTGTTGGCTCAATTGAAACGACAGGAACACTCTCCGGTGGCTGGACCCCGGGTTTCTCGTAAGCTTTTGGCCCAAACGACAAGTTAGGGTTTTCGCTAGAAGAGAGCATTAGGTCTATTGTAGTTATTTTCCACGTAAACATTCATTATTATATGTTTGAAGTCTTTTTTTTACATCTTTATGTTAGGAAACTTCTCATTCTCGTTTTTTTTTTGAAGAGAACGCCACTTGAATATGACTATGAGTCGCCAATTGTTGAGAAAACGTTATATGATCCTTTTGTCTCAATAAATTATTTTTTATATTTTAAAATTATTCTATTTAAATTGTCATTTTAAAAAAATCAACAACTTTTATAAGTAAATTTATTTTTCTAACTTTCTTTAGTTTTCCAACAAAAACAAAAGTTAACTTTCTATGGGCAAATTTCTTATTTAAATTATTTTATACTACACAACTTTTTTTCTTAAAATTTTGGATAAAGTCAACATGTGACAATATAAGTGAAACGAATGGAATAAGTTATATCCTTTTCAGTAGCATTGATTTTCTCATACTTGGTATGATTAATATGTCAATGACTTGTTTTTAGTTTTCTACAATTTCTCGGCAATTTTATAGTATATTCTTGGAAGAGTATAAAAAGTACTTGAATTTATACAAAAGGTTAATTAAGTATTATTTTTTATACTCATTTAAGTCATTGAATTAATAAATTGAATCAATTAAGTTATTTGATTAACTTTTACTATTAAATCTTGATAGTTTTTTCTTTAGATGTTACTGTCACATGATATACTATAATTCTATCATGTGACATTTACATAGTCTTTTTTAATATTATATATATATATATAAGTTTTTAAGAAATTTTAAAAAAGTTTGTAAATAAAAAAATTGAGCATGTCAAGTAGCAATACTGTGACACAACGCGTTTTATCAGTTGATTCAAAAAAAAACTCATTAGATTTAACGGTTAATGTTAGTCAAAACACTTAATTTATTTAATTTATTGGTTCAAAAGTCTTAGTATAAAAATTTTCAAAAAAATATTATTTTTTAAAAAATTTAAAGAATTTTGTTTGAACAAAAATTTCGAAGACTTTTTAAATCTTTAAGTCTATTTTTTCTACATAATATATTAATTATGAAATTGACTTGACATAAAACAAGGGGCAGGCTTGCCGGCCATATATTTTATTAGAACTAGAATGATTACCGGTGTTGCACAAGAAATTCTAACATATTTTGAATTAGTTTTAAAAGATGGGATTGCATAACTTATTTTTTAATAATTTTGAAATATAAAATGGATATTTACGGGGAGCATGGTTTGGTAAAACACATTTTACCATTATTATAAATTAAGCAAATTTAGTAAGAAATATAAAAGACAAGGTCAACAATATATAAAAATTAGGGGTGTTAAAAAAATCGAACCCACATGCCGTACAAAAAATTGGAAAAATCGGATTAAATGTTAGTTAACCGTTCCGGTAAAATTTTGTCAAAACGATACGGTAATTATACCGGTAAAATTAGCGATTAAACAGGACGGAAACAATTATAATTTTTGGCTAAACAGTTAACCGAAAAATGATAAAAAAATTAAAATTAATTTTATATGTATGCTTAATTTATTGATTATTACTAATATTTAATTATATTTGTGCAATTAATTTTGCTTTGGTCATATTTACTTAGTTGCTTTGGTTATATTTTTGCAATTAATCTCATATTTTTTTTGGCTAACTATAATGTATTTACACTGATATAAGTACAACTAACTAAAATAATATCAAATTATAACGTATTTATACCGGTGTAAGTACCACTAACTAACTAATATCTAACTATAACACATTTACAGCGGTGTAATTATAGCTAACTAAACACAAACCACATGTGAATTAAAATATACATCCTATTATGTTGATTTCATGCAACTGTGTGAAAATTATTAGTTTGTTCAAGTAATTGAATTAATAATTTATTAAATAAATATATTATATTTCTATATAAATAAATATAATACTTATTACATTTTTTGAATAGTATAAAGGTGATTACAAGGTAGTATATGTTCATAGATATTCTTAACCTTTCGACAATGCGCATACACCTTGTAGACAAAGCGATTTGAACCCATGTCTCTTAGAATGAACATCATCTGCTTTTCCACTGAACACTTGTTGGGTTCACTTATTAAAATTATTTATAACTTAATAATTCAAATTATTTAATATGTGTACCCAAGACTATAACATTATTTTTCCGTATTATATTATATTTCTATATAAATATAATACTTATGGAAATTATTTACAAAATACGTTTAATATTTCATTATAATAGTAACATGTTACTTTTTTTTTTTGCAAAATTTAGATAATGTAATATAAATAGTTCTATGAATACAAATATTTTCAATTTATGTCGTACGATGGAGCTTTAATGGGAAGCTTGGCTTTTAGTATTTGATGTAATGACTTTATCAGACTTTATGGCCATGATATTTTATGTAATGATTCAGCCATGAGAATGCTTTTAGTATGCTGTTATTATGATTTTTAATACTTTATGACATGATATTTTTAGTCTGCTGTTTCTACCATAATACTTTATGACATTGATATTGCACCATATTATTATTAAAGACTTTTTTTAATTTATTTGATTGATATTTAAAAAAATAAAATTAGTAGTAATAATATATATTATTTATTTATAATATTAAATGTAAAATGGTTTATGGTTAACCAAGTAACCGTATCGAATAAAGCGGTTAACTATTTAGACGGTAACCGATTTAAATAGGACGATAAAGGTTCACAAAATATCAACATTTTTGTTTTGATAACCGTACTAATAAGCCGTTTTGGTACGGTTAACCGCTCGTGAACACCCCTAATAGAAATGGGGAAAAACTAGTTTTTTTTTCATATGTGATTACGGGTTATTGCATGTATAAATTAAAATTTGTTGTATCATTTTAATATATATGTATATAAATAATTTAAATTGAAGACTATAATGATATTATTTTTAAAATATAATAATAGCAAATTTAAACAACTTGATATTTTAAAAAAAAATCTAAATTAATAAGTTATAATAATTGAAATTTGTTATGAATATTTATCTATGTGAATGTCTATCATGAAAAGAACTTTATCAAGGAGATTTGATTTACTTTATCATTATGAATATTATCTTCATTAATTAGAGTTAAATGTATTATGTACTTCTTATGCCTATAAATAGATGATTTGATGAAGGCATTGTACACAAGTCTATATTGAGAATAATACAAATCTCCATCTTTCTCTCATCTTTTTGTTCTTTCATTCTTGTTCTTTGCTCTTGTTATTGTTCTTTGTTATTTTATTCACAACACGTTATCAACACGAGTTTGCTCGGAAGTTTTTAGTCAGAAATCAAGCCTCTTCAAAGACGATAATTATTTGGTATGTATCTCCTTTTTCTACTATGTTATATTTTCTACTATGTTTTATTCTTTTAACACCTAAAACATGTTTTATTATAAAAAGGTTTTGTTATATTAATTTAACGCCTAATGCATGTTCTTTAATTAGTTAATATGTTTTCTATTCTGTTGGTTTAATCCAAGTATATTGGCTAGACATACCATTCTGCGAGGCTATTGGTGTCAAAGGAGGTTTCTAAAGGATATTGTGAACTGGTTTAACAATGTCGCGTACGAGGATTAAATCTTTGTTCTCTATTGGTTTGTATATATATATTTGAAGATATTGATATTATGTAAAAAAAATTGGGCAAATTCACTATTATATTAATTTATATTTGATTTAATTTGTTTGTCTTTTATAGTACATCAATATCGAATCTTGCAAAAATTGAGTTTGTGGCACTTGATATTTTCGGAAAGAATTATTTATCCTGGATCTTAGATGCTGAAATACACCTAGATGCAGATGGTCTGGGAAACACTATTAAGGAGGGGAATGTAGAATCTGCTCAAAATAAGGCCAAAGTCATAATACTTCTTCGCTGTAACCTGCATGAGGAGTTGAATCTAGATATTTAACGGTGAAAGATCCACTTATTATTTGGAATGGTCTAAAGGAAAGATATGTTTAACACCCCAGTTTTGGGCTTAGATGTTTAAAGGTTGGTTCGAAGGTCTGGTGGACCGGTATTAGAGATTCGAGTCAGTTTCGAGATTAAATATTTTTGAAGGTGGTAAAATTTTGGAAAAATATTCTAAAATCATTATTAAATATATTAATGATTGTTGTGAAATCAATTTTGAAAAAGGAGTTTTGAAAATCAAACATTTGGGACTAGTGATCAAAATGCAAACTTTGAAAATTGTTTTTGGTGGCTGTTTTGTAAAGAGTCAAAACTTTGAATCTTTAAGGAGCTTATTTCCCTAAAAGTATAATATCATACTTTATCCCTTAATTGGCTATTTTAAAAGTGTTTTGAAAAATATAAATAGGTTGGGGATAATTAATTTATTAATTAATCTCTTAAAACAAAAATCACGTAACTACTTTCTCAAAATATTTTCTCTCAAAATCTCTCCAGCCAAACATCAATTTCTTCTTCTAAATCTTCAGGTAAACCTTTATTTTCTTAAATCTTTTGTTTGTAAATAATTCATTCTTGTTAGTTTTCCAAAACCTTATTGTTTTCTCAAGTAAATCATCCAATTAAGGGAGAAAGCATCCATTAGAGGTAAGGTTCGTTCTCCTCCTCTAATGAAAGGTTCTTTACTGAAATTCCAAAGCTGTTGACCCTTTACAATTGTTTTATAATGTGTTTTGATAGTTTAATTGAGGAAAATTGGTTTAATTGTGTTTTGATTGATGAAATTGGTGGATCTTCGTGCTTGCTATATTTTGCTGGGATTTTGATCAGATTAGATCATGATTTTTGTGTTTAATTGAGTTGATAACTTGGTTTTAACATTGTAATCCCGAAACAAGTTGAATCTCTAATGTTTAAGGTTGGTAATCAAGGGTTTTTGGGGTGATAGTTGAGTTTAATCATTGCTGGAAGTAAGAGGATGTTGGGAAAGAGTTTTTAGATGTTAATTGATGATGTTTCTTGGGTTGAATCGTTATATTATGGCCGGGTTAAGTTTTAGAAGCGTTTGAGGATGTTTTTGATATGTTTCGGATGGTTTTTGAGTGGGAAATTTAAGAGTTGTGGGTAATTGCTTGTTGGAAATGGTTTGAATGCATAATGATGCATTTGCCTCTGGTTTTATGTGGTTAAAATAGGGGATAATCAAGGCAACGGACCTTGACGTTGTTTGTTGTTTGCCGGAAGCTTGATTCGCGTTGGCGGCAAGGCGAGGTGTATCGATGAGTGGAAACTGGTTTAAACACTTTGAAGAGGTTTAATAAAGGTTGTTGGGAGTTTAGGATAAGTATGAAACACTTACCTAAGCTCGGAAGTAAGTTTTCCCTCTTTTTCTCTTTAATATCGGTTCGGATATGAGCATGTGTAATTCATGTTTTGGTCGTAAACATGGTTTGATTTACTTACTGGAAATGCATGATTTTAAGTATATATGCAGGGGTTTAAAAGTATAAGAAATGCTAGTGAGAATTGGTTTTCATTCTGGTCGGGAATGGTGTTATTGCTTTGGCAATGTGATTGCATATGTGGTGGTTTTGTATAATGCATTGTAAAACATTGAGTAAATGGTTTTGTAAATGATATATTGGCTATGTGACATGATGAGAAAACATTCAGATATAGTTGGCATGCCATAGGCTGAAGTGCACTATAATATGATAAAAATTGATCGTGGTTAAGAGTTCTTGAGGTAAGTGGTCGGCTACTCAGACTATAATGTTGTTACTAGGGTTGAGCGGTCGGTTCCCCTTGTTGATGTTGATCTTGCGGTCGGCAAGGGTGTTGTATCATGCGGTCGGCATGGTATGGGTCATGGTAGTGGTCGACTATCATAGGAGATCCATGTATCCGAAATGTAAGGTTAACGGTCGGTTACCTAAATATTAGTGATCAGCTAATCAAGGATAGTGGTCGTCTATTCGGGGTCACTATAAATGCCAATATATGTGAAAGTTCAATTGTTGAACCTATTTTAATGCTTTGGAATTTAAGCATGGTTTTATGATATAATGCTTTGGGATTTAAGCATGGCTTAATGGTTTAATGCTTTGGGATCTAAGCATGGGATTTATATATGATGTTGCATAAGGGTCGTTATGCATGTTTCTGTCGGAAACAATGAAAATGCTTGGGTTGTTAAGCATTTTTTGAAAACAAGTGGTTTTGGTTTTCAAATGGTTTTTATTGCATCATTTTTTAAGAGCATCCTCACTAAGCATGTGTGCTTACGCTCTCTTTTCCCTAATGATGCAGAGCATTAAGGTTGGGGGGCAGCAAAGGAAAAGTTTGAAGTGATCCAAGTGCAAGACTACTTGAGTATGAACTCAGTTTATGTTTTCGGTTATTAAGGCAATGTGTTTGCCATGTTTTTGGGACTTGTATTTCTGTTTTCCCATGGTTTTTAAGCATGTGAAGTGCTAAATTTTATGATTGGTTTGATGTTGTTAAACTTGTGTAGATCCTTGCTTATAATGATGCTAGTTGGGTGCTTAGGAATGCATCTAGTTATTTTGGAATGGTTGCCATGTTTTGATGATTCAAGCAAGTTTGTTTTGATGCTTTAGATGTGTAAGCATTATGAGTATGCCTTAAAAGTGCCTAAAGTGAGTTTTGGTTGTTTGGTAGAATGATATTTGGAAGCATGCCTATAAAATATCTTGGGGTGTATGAATGCCATGTAATGTTGTTGCTTCTGCGTTGTTTTAGTTAGGTGTGTATCCTAGTAATGTTGCTTAAGTGTTGGAAGCATGTTGGAGTGTTTTGATTATCATCAAAGTGTGTTTAGACAGCATTTTGAGGTAATACAGGTCCAAACGTACCAAAATAGGTGTACCTGTATCGGTACGGCTAGGCCATTTCAGGTATAGCCTTTCGATATGCGGGAGGGTGTTTCGATATGGGTAAGCCATTACAGGCATAGTGTTTCGATACTTGAGCAAGTGTTTCGGTACGGTTTAAAGCTTTTTAGCTAGGCGTTTTGATATGCGAGCTAGTGTTTGGGTACGAGTTTAAGCTAATAGAATCTGAGTTTTGGAAATTGTTAAGGCGTACCGAAACACCTACACGTGTATCGGTACGGCTGTATTTATTTCAGTTATTTCGAATGTTTGAAGTTCTGTTATCTTTCATTTTGGTCCCTGAGTTTTGTAGATGCAATTGTATGAGCTTAGATGATCATTTTGGCCTAAAATTTGACATGTAAGTATGTAATTGGACTAATTGAGGATTGGTAACCCTAATTTTAGTAGTGGACCCTCAATTTATCAGATTTACATTTTGGTCCCTAAAATGTATGTTTTGCAATTAGATGTCTTTCGGTGATTCGTTTCCTTTGTAATTTCTCCAGCTACAAGTATGTATACTTAGGTTTAATAGTATGCATCTAGACAAGATAAAAAGAAAAAATGGACCGGTTTTCAAAATTTTTCTCTAGTTTGCTTCGGTAAACCTAATATAGTTCTCTCGGTTCAGTCGGACGTCTAGGCCGGGATGAGGGGGTTACATTTTTTGGTATCAGAGACAAGTTTCGAAAGGTTGGGATATTGTCTTTTGGTTAAATGATGTTGTTTGAATTGTACAGTGATTGTGTATATGTTTGGTGATTGTTTAATATCATGTTGTTTTATCAAATGGGAACACATTGCCTATTACGGAGGTTTTAAAAGGGTTTTATAAGGTTGCCTTGGATCCTTTGATGAATGCTAGCCTGACTTTAATGTGTTTTGATGCTTTTGTTAGCATTGCTCGATGTGAGACTCATTCAACGGCTGGTAATACTAGGTATGGGCAGAATAATGATGATGTAGGGAATTCTCGTAATACCTTACCTCCTCCTCCTCTGTTGGTTCCTCCTATTGATGCTAGGGTAGGTGATGTACCTAAGGCTCCGCAAGGGCTAGTTTTGGTGATTTGACTTCGTTAATCCAGACGATGAAGGGAGCATTTCACGCATCAATGGCTGGAGTGCAAGTGTAAGCATCGACACCTGCTGTGGTGGCTAATCAAGGTTTACCCTTAGAGTGTCTTCGAAGTTTGGGAGGTGAGAAATTTCAGGGTTTGAGTCCTGAGGCAGCCGATGGATGGCTGGAAAAGACAATTCGTATTCTGAACCAGATGGGTTGTAATGAGGAACGCAAGTTGGGTTGCCCTGTGTTACTGTTGTAGGGTGATGCATATCATTGGTGGGTGTCCATAGTTGCGGGTGTTCCCGAGGTAGATGTGACTTGAGAGTTCTTCGAAGAGCTTTGAAGAGAAAGCATCTTGGTACACAATATTTGGATGCGAAGAAGTGCGAGTTTATGTTGTTGTCGCAGGGTGGCAAGTTAGTTGCCGTGCATGAGAGATTGCGTGATAAGCGATACAAGATGGGTCACAAGCATGGTGGTGGCTGGGTTGTGGTTATGTTCGCCTGAGAGCCTTTTCTGAGGCTGTCACACCCCAATTTCCCCCTAATTTTAAAACTCTAATTTGAGAAAAAAATCCCTAATTCATAACCCTATTTGAGAATTTGGAATTTAATTGAATTTTAGATATTTCAGTGACCAAAATTGTTAAATTCAAAACTTTAGGAATCGTTTTGTCATTTGTGTAATCTTTGGTAACAATTTTGAAACACAGGCAAAACTTGGGGCTTCATCTTGTAATTTAGCCATTTATCAGGGGATATAACCCCCTTTGTTTAGCCTTAAAACCCTTTTGTTCTCCATTTTTCCGTCAGCATCCACACTGAACTCCCCCTCTCCCCAAATCTCTCATTCGAGATTATCAACCACCCCTTTTAACTCCGACCAAGCTTTGATCTAGGCTTGGCATTGGTCGTTCGTTGATCTGAGCCCATCAGTGTGCTCCCCTTTTCATTCTGATCAAAGCCACTCAACCTTCATGCCCAGCCGTCGGCCGTTGCTCAAGAACCAACGTGGAACCGTTTAAAAACCTCTGTGCCGCTGCCGTTCCCTCCTCCTTGGCCGATTTATTTTGGGTAAGCTTGTGTGCGGGTTCTTTTTTTTGGGTTTGCAATGACTGTCCTTGGTGTCCATTGTGTATGAAGTTTCAGTGAGCCACCACCGTCCTTATCTTTGTGGCCACCAACGTTTGGGGCTGAAACCTTAGCCGCCAAGGGTGTTGCAGAAACCCTAGGTTCTGATGTGGTAAGATGAGTGTGGTTCTGTGAGCCCAAAAATCAGGGTGGGTCGACCTGTTAGTGGAACCTGGATGCCAAATCAGTATGGTTTTGGGTTTAACCCAAATTGGCTAGCGAGCCTTAGGAGAGAGGGGTCGAATTGGGCCAGTTCTGCAGAAGCCCAGACCAGCCCGATGACCCAAACTGAATCAATCTTAGACCAAAATTATGAACCAAACCAGATGGTTGACCTGTGGCCCGCGACCTGTGTCCTGAACCGAACCGTTGACCGTTGACCCGTGACCCGAACCGAACCATTGACCTGTGACCCAACCTGAACCATTGACCCATTGACCGTGACCCGAGCTGACATCATTGTTTACTTTTTGGCTGATGTTAGTGTTGACTTTTTTCTAACGTTAGCGTTGACTTTTTGGCTTAAATCATCATTGAATTTTTGATGATGTTAGCGTTGACTTTTTCGACCAAAGTTAACTTTACGTTTTTCGATGTTCTGATTCCAAATTCGTTTTTGTTTTCCCAGATTCAAACCCGAAAGACCATTTCTCTATTACAATTAATTATATTCAGTATTTTGAGAATTTTGAATATCGGAATCTGACTCGAATATAATTGTGTTCAGGTGACATTGACTCGGAGACTAAAAATCTTCCTCATCCTCTACCTGTTCGACCTCCTTTTGCACAGCCGGCGAGTTCTGCACGTGAGTATGGTTTCATTTGTGGTTAAATTAGAGTGGCATGGTAGGAGTAAATAATTATGTTTTGTTGACCTCGTAGGTGTGACTCTTTCTGACCTAATACTAGAGTTGAGCGTGGGAGATGTCACTCTCGACGTTGAGTTATTAGCTGCCTAAGGTGTGTCTCTTTTTGTGCTACATTATTTTTGTGCTCTGTGCTATGTGTGCACATGTGTATATGTGATTGATGGAATTGCTTGAATAGTTTATGAATTATGATATAAATTGAATGATGACTTGTCATGCACTACATATCAGAATTGGACTGAATTAAATATCGGACATATATTTTACGCAACTTGAATAATAGATCGGATATACATTTGGGTTCGGAAAATAAAATTGGAACATGTCATATCATTTGGGTTGGGAAATTGTACGGGGAAGTTTAGTGGGTTCACCCTTCGGGCTGAATTTCGCTTCGGATCAGTGGCTCCACCCTCGGGTCGAGGTTCCACTTCGAATGGTGACGATGTAGTTAGAGTGGTTCTGGGAAACCATACTCTTCGGATGGTGTATGGAGATGGGTGCATGACATTACATTCTTGTCTCTTATTATATGCATATGTATACTAAAATGTTTGCTAAACTATGCTTGTTGTTCATATTTCTGTTATGTGTTTTCATCTGCACTCTAGAGACACACCGAGCTTCATAGCTTACTCCCCCTAGTTCCTCTTTCAGATACTCAGGCTTAGGCGTACGGTACTTGGAGGATTTCATATCATCAGACTTTACCTTATTTTACAGTATGGTTATTCAGATATTTGTATTTATCTATTATTATTTCGGATAATTTTGTATTTGTGACTTGGGACATTTTATTTATTTTGAGACTTATTGGGTTGACATGCATTATTTGAATCTTTTTTGGATTTTATAATAACTTTTGGAATTTTACCAAACGACTACAATTTATAATGAATGAAATGTTATCGAGTTTATATACCTTAATAACAATTTTGGAAAATTTAAATATTTAAACCTAAGATTTATAAATTGAGGGACAAGTTTTCAAACTTGACTCCCAAGATTTAACCTAAGAAATTAGGTTAAATTTATGGGGTTACATTTAGTAGTATCAGAGCCAAGGTTCAACCCTCGGACTGTGTGGCTCACATAAAATTTTAAACTGAAGATGATTTTGCATACATATTAAACATTTTTGGGCAAAAACGGATTTTCTAATGAATATAATGTTTGTAAAGATTATGCTTGTTTTGAATAGAAACTCCAAGTACCGACTCTAACTTAGGATTACTTTCTTTTGTGATAGACTACTATGCCACCTCTTAAGAGCTCTAAATTAGCGACCGGACATGGTCGTGGCCGAGGCTATTCTGCTACTATTGAGAGTGATGCTCCGCCCCTTACGGACCTACCGCAGAACCAGGATGAGATACACGATACTGATGTAGAGGAACAACCTGTGAATCAAGCTGAAGCTCAGAATACAACACATGTCCAGTATACGCAGAGTGTTAGACCACATGATTCTAGGGATAGTGAGACAGTGTGCATGGATTCTGTTACAGTGCAGAGGGAGTAACTTCGTTACCTCTATCAGTCTGAGGGTGTGAGGAAACCTATATCTACCAAGTTTTTGGCTGCCGGTATGACCATGTTTGATGGCAAGACGGGCTGATGCTGAGTATTGGCTGAAGAAGATTTAGCGATTGTTTGTTGAGATGGACTATCTTGCTGCAGAAATTGAGGGCCGTTGTATCATTGCTGCAGGGTGAGGCCCAAAACTAGTGGGAGGCAGAGGAAAAAGTTGTTTCAGCTAGTCAAATTTCATGAGAGTTCTTTAAACAGTCATTCCAGGACCGATATGTTGGGTCTGAGTATCTAGTAAAGTGCCGTGATGACTTTATGAATCTGGAACAGAGGGATATGAGTGTTAATGACTATGAGATAGAGTTTTTGAGACTTCTCTAGTATGTTTCGGGGCTGGTTACTATAGAAAAAGAAAAGTGTGATTGGTTTCTGAGAGGACTGAGATTTTCTATTAAGACTGGGGCTGCTTTATACCAGGATACATAGTATAAAGAGATTACCAAATGGGCCAGAACTACTGAGCGGATTGAATCTATGAAGAAACAATAGGAGTCTCAGGGTACTAATCGGTCTAGGAGGCAGTGGACCGCATTATTTCAGCACAGTTAGGGGAATCAGTCTAGGAAGAGGACCAGATATGAGTATGACCACCAGAGTTATTCCAGAGCTAGACCAATAGCATCCACCATTCCGACCGCCAGTGTTAGAGGTTCGACTAGTTCTCGTGGGGTGCTATAGTGTTCTTTTTGCAAGAAATGGCATCCATGTGAGTGTAGGAGATAGAGTGGGGTTTGTTTCCGATGCGGTTCTTTTGAGCACCTTTTTTTAGATTGTTCGATGTCACCGTCACCTGCTTATGTTCCGAGTCAGTCTCAGGCATCTGTTCAGACTCCTACTAGAGGGAGAGGTTATGGTAAATCTGCTTTTTTCGGTACTGTTGGTAGGGGTAGGCTTGCTCAGAGTAGAGGATCAACTGGTTCAGGGGCGAGATGGACAGGGCTGGTTTATGCTACCAGAAGACATGGGGATCGTGATAAGCCATGTGTTATTGCTGGTACTTTTTCTAGTCACGATATCTCATACTTTACACTTTTGGATAATGGTTTTGCTCATTATTATGTTGCGAGCTCTCTATTTGGGGGTCTTAAAATTCCTGTTGAGCATGTTTCTAATGCTGTTACAGTACAAGTCCGGTAGGTAATCCTGTTGTGGTTTCTAAAGTGAATAAAAATTGTCTTCTTGAGATTCAAGGGGACAATATTTTGGCTAATCTGATGGAATTACCCTTTGGCGAGTTTGACCTAATTCTCGGTATGGACTATTATCTGTTCACCGAGTCAATTTGTATTATGAGAAGAAAAGAGCAACTCTAAAAACTTTTGATGACCGGAAGGTAGTTTTTTTTGGAGAATGTCATGGCTTTCTATCTAACATAATATCGGCTCTTAAAGCTGAGAAGATGATCAAGAAGGGGTTCATTGCCTACCTTGCTTACATTCTAGATTTGAGACAGTCTAACTCGGGGATGGATAAGATCCGGGTTGTGAGAGACTTTCCCGATGTATTCTTGAAAGAATTTCCTGGTGTTCCGCCAAAGCGCGATGAGATTGAGTTTTGTATTGGAGTTTATCCGGGCACAGCTCCTGTGTCTATGGCGCCTTATTAGATGGCACCGAAAGAACTTAAAGAATTGAAAGTACAGCTGCAAGAACTGCTAGACAAGGGATTTATCCGACCCAGTGTTTCTCCATGGGGAGCCCCTATTCTTTTTGTTAAAATGAAGGATAGGACACTTCGGTTGTGTATCGACTATCGAAAACTGAATAAGCTAACAATCAAGAACAAGTATCCCCTTTCTCGTATTGATGATCACTTCAATCAGTTTCGGGGTGCTATGGTGTTCTCTAAGATGGACTTGAGATATGGCTATTACCAACTCAAGGTTAAGGATTCTAACGTATTCAAAAGAGCTTTTTAGACATGTTACGTAAATTCAAGTTCCTTGTAATGCCCTTTGGGTTGACTAACGCTCCTGCCTCCTTCATGGATATAATGAATAGAGTGTTTCAACCCTATCTCGATCAGTTTGTCGTAGTCTTTATAGACAATATTCTAGTTTATTCTAAATCTGAGGTTGTGCATGAGGAACATCTCCGGATTGTTTTACAAACTCTAAGGGAGAAAAAACTTTATGCAAAATTTAGTAAGCGTGAATTCTGGCTTTCAAAGGTGATATTTTTTGGGCATATCATTTTAGCTAGGGGTATTCAGGTCGATTCGAAGAAAATTGAGGCTATCATGAGTTGGAAACAACCCAAGAATGATCTTGAGATTCGGAGCTTCTTGGGTTTAGCCGATTATTATCAGAGGTTTGTTGAGGGTTTCTCTATTATCGCAGCGCCGTTAACCAAACTTCTGAGGAAGAATGTTCCTTTTGTCTGGTCTGAGGCTCAGCATACTACTTTTGAGAAGCTTAAAACCGTGTTGACTGAAGCGCCTATCCTGATTTAGCCTGAGCCGAGAAAGACTTACACCATCTAGAGTGACACTTCTCATACCTGATTGGGATGTGTTCTAATACAGAATGGTAAGGTAATAGCTTATGCGTCCCGACAGCTGAAATCACATGAGTGTAACTACCCCACCCATGACCTAGAGCTCGCAGCTGTGATCTTTGCTCTCAAGATCTGGACACACTATCTCTATGGAGAGAAGTGTTATATTTTCACAGACCATAAGAGTCTGAAATATCTTCTCACTCAGAAAGAGCTGAACCTGAGACAACGACGTTGGTTAGAGCTTCTTAAAGACTATGACTGCGAAATTGAGTATCATCCAGGCAAGGCCAATGTTGTTGCCGACGCCTTGAGTCGTAATGCCATTTCAGATTTGAGAGCTTTGTTTGCCCAGATATGTTTGTATGAGGTTGTCAGTCTTTGGCTGAACTTCAGGTTATTCATACCTTGATTTCTTATATTCGAGCTGAGCAGCCTAGTGATCCGTTCTTGATGCACCTAATAAGAGAGGTTGAAGATGGAACATCTCAAGATTTTTCTATCGATCAAGATGGTGTTTTGTGTTTTCAAGGTCGGTATTGTATTTCGATAAACTCTAGTTTGAAGCGGGTTATTCTTTATGAAGCCTATGACAGTCCTTACTCTATGCATCTCGGTGGGGATAAGATGTATAAGAATCTTTGAGAGAGATACTGGTGGAAGGGCCTGAAGAGGGATGTTGTTGGGTTTGTGTCGAAATGTTTGACTTGTCAGAAGGTAAAAACAGAGCATCATCGTCCATCTGGGTTGCTTTAGCACATTTAGATTCCTCAGTGAAAATGGGAGTGTGTGACTATGGATTTTTTTAGTGGTCTTCCTTTCACCCCATCAAACAAAAACTCTATCTGGGTTATTGTGGATCGGTTGACTAATTTCCCACACTTCATTCATGTTTGAGTTAACCATTTTTTGAGTAAGTTAGTTAAGCTTTACATCTCAGAGATTGTTAGACTTCATGGGGTGCCTTTGTCTATCATTTCCAATACGGACCCAAGGTTCACAACGAAGTTCTAGAGGTCTCTTCATACGGCTCTGGGTACTCGGTTGAATTTTAGCACTGCTTATCATCTGCAGAACGATGGCCAGTCTGAGCAGGTAATTCAGATTCTTGAGGATACGTTGAGAGGTTATGTTGTGGATTATAGAGGCAGTTGAGATGATTTCTTATCGCTTGCGGAGTTCGCCTACAATAATAGCTATTAGGCTAGTATCAAGATGGCACCGTATGAGGCTCTATATGGGCGTAAGTGTCATACACCTATTGGCTGGACCGAGCTTAATAAGAACATATTGTTGGGACCATATATCGTACATGAGGCCGAGCAGACTGTTAGATTGATTCAGGATCGGCTTAAGGCTACTTTTGACAGATAGAAGTGTTATGCCAATTTGAGATGTTAGGACATAGAGTATGAGGTAGGAGATGAGGTTTTTTTGAAAGTATCTCCATAGAGGAAGGTACTTTATTTCGGTAGGAAAGGCAAGCTGAGTCTTTGCTTCATTGGCCCTTATCGAATTATTCGGTGAGTTAGACCAGTTGCCTATCAGCTGGAGTTACCACCTGAGCTTAGGCGTACTCATGATGTCTTCCATGTCTTAGTGTTGAGACGCTATCATGCTGATCCATCTCATATTATTCCTGTGGAAGAGATTGAGATTCGTCCTGACTTGCGTTTTGAGGAAGAGCCAGTTGAGATTCTTGCTCAGGACAATAAGGTTCTTAGGAAGAAGACAATTGAAATGGTCAAGGTCTTGTGGCGTAATCGTGGTCATGATGAGGCTACATGGGAGTCCAAGGCTGTTGTCAAAGCTCAGTATCCACATCTCTTTGATCTAGGTAAATTGTGAGGCTAAAATTTCTTTTAAGGAGGGGAGAGTTGTCACACCCCAATTTTCCCCTAATTTTAAAAACCCTAATTTAAAAAATCCCTAATTCATAACCCTATTTGAGAATTAGGAATTTAATTGAATTCCAGATATTTCAGTGAGCAAAATTTAGGGATCATTTTGTTATTTAGGTAATCTTAGGTTACACTTTTGAAACACGGGCAAAACTTGGGGCGTCATCTTGTAATTTACCCATTTATCAGGGGATATAACCCCCTTTGTTCAGCCCTAAAACCCTTTTGTTCTCCATTTTCCTTCAGCAGCCGCACTCAACTCCTCTCTCCCTAAATCTCTCATTCGAATCTCATTCGAGATTATCAGCCACCCCTTTTAACTTCGGCCAAGCTCTGATATAGGCTTGGCGTCGGTCGTTCATTGATCTGAGCCCATCAGTGTGCTTCCCTTTTCATTCCGATCAAAGCTACTCAACCTTCGTACCTAACCGTCGGCCGTTGTTCAAGAACCGGCATGGAACTGTTCGAAAACCTCTACGCCACTGCCGTTCCATCCTCCTTGGCCGATTTGTTTTGGGTTAGCTTGCGTACGGGTTCTTTTTTTTGGGTTTACGATGACTGGCCTTGGTGGCCGTTGTGTTTGACATTCCGGTGAGCTATCGCCGTCCTCATCTTTGTGGTCGTCACCATTTAGGGTATGAAACCCTAGCCGCCAAGGGTGTTGCAGGAACCCTAGGTTCTGATGTGGTAAGATAAGGGTGAATGGAGTGGGCTGTGTGGTTCTATGAGCCCATAAACCAGGGTGGGTCGACCTATTAGTGGAACCCGGATGCCAAATCAGTATGGTTTAGGGTTTAACCCAAATTGGCTAGTGAGCCTTAGGTGAGAGGGGCCGAATTAGGCCAGTTCTGCGGAAGCCCAGACCAACCCGATGACCCAGATCAAATAAGTCTTAGACCGAAATTGTGAACCGAACCAGATAGTTGAGCCATGACCCGCGATCCGTGACCCGAACCGTTGGTCGTTGACCCACCCCAAACCATTGACCCGTTGACCGTGACCCGAGCTGACATTAGCATTGAATTTTTGGATGATGTCAGCGTTGACTTTTTTGCTGACTTTAACATTTACTTTTTGATGACGTCAGTGTTGACTTTTTCGGCCAAAGCCAACTTTATGTTTTTCGACGTTCTGATTCCAAATTCGTTGTCCATTTTCCCAGATTCAAACTTGAAAGACCATTTCTCTATTTACAATTAATTATATTCAGTATTTTAAGAATTTTGAATATCAGAATCTAACTCAAATATAATTGTGTTCAGGTGACGTTGACTCGAAGACTGAAAATCTTCCTCCTCCTGCTCCACCTGTTCGACCTCTTCTGCACAGCCTGCGACTTCTGCACGTGAGTATGGTTTCATTAGTGGTTATATTAGAGTGGCATAGTAGTAGTAAATAATTATGTTTTGTTGACCTTGTAGGTGTTGACTCTTTCCGACCTAATACTAGAGCTGAGCGTGGGAGACGTCACTCTCGACGTTGAGTTATTAGCTGCCTAAGGTATGTCTCTTTTAGTGCTACATTATTTTTGTGCTCAGTGCTATGTGTGCATATGTGTATATGTGATTGATGGAATTGATAGAATGATTTATGAATTATGATATAAATTGAATGATGACTTACCATGCACCAAATATCAGAATCAGACTGAATAAATATTGGACATATATTGTACGCAACTTGAATAATAGATCGGGTATACATTTGGATTCGAAAAATAAAATCGGAACATGTCATATTATTTGAGTTTATATACCTTAATAACAATTTTGTAAAATTTAAATATTTAAAACTAAGATTTATAACTTGAGAGACAAGTTTTCAAACTTGACTTCCAGGATTTAACCTAAAAAATTAGGTTAAATTTAGGGGGTTAGAAAGGCTCTATCGTGGTTAGCGTTAGTTGGATTTTAGACTGTTGGGCGATATGGCTATATGTGTTGGCGTCGAATGTGTTAGCGATGTTTGAGATGGTGATGTGCTGGGTATTCTCCAAATACCTGGATTCGAGTAGTGGTCAGAGTGGTGGTGTTCTCGTGTACTGTGGTGCCGAGAAGAGTTTTGATCAACAACTGAGGGTTGTTAGAGTTTTTCGACGTGTTGGAGGGAATATTGGTATAGGGAATGTTATAAGTAGGTGTGGATGTTGAACATGCACAGTGTAAAAACACTTATATGTATATATTTAAATATGTCAGTACATGTGTACATCTTTGGGCATGACTTTAGAGGTTTTGCATCCATATGCCTAGACATCTAGGATGGCATATAAGGAATCATGCATACATATTTCCATACATACGATACATTTGAGGAGGCCGATGAAGAGTTAGTAACTAGTTTTTTTGGTGAGGTGGTTATGGTTAGGAAGTTGGATAGGAGATGTCCTTTGGTTGTTCAAGGACATGAGTTGCCGCAGTTTTGATTGAGTTGTCGTTCTATGATTTCGATAGTGTTTTCGGTATGGATTGGTTAAGTGAGCACAAGGCGGTTATGGATTGTGAATCCAAAGGGATTTTCTTGAGGTTAGCCGATGATTACAAAGTTGTGGTGCTTGGCGAGAATGTGAAATTCTTGTCCAATGTTGTTCGGCTACTCAAGCAGAAAAATGATAATGCAAGGAGGGTATCAAGCTTATTTGTCTATCGTGATGAATCCTGAAGTTAAGAGTGTTTGGGTGCAGGACATTCGAACTGTTAGTGATTTTTTAGAGGTTTTTCCTGAAGATTTACCGGGTTTACTGCAGGATAGGGAGGTAGAATTCAGTATTAAGACGTATGCAGGTACGGCGCCAGTGTCTATTGCTCCTTATAAGATGGCACCGAAGGAATTGAAGGAGTTGAAGTCACAACTTTAGGAGTTGATGGATCATGGGTTCATTTGATCAAGTGTTTCACCTTGGGGTGCTTTGGTTCTCTTTGTGAAAATGAAGGATGGTACGATGCGTGTGTGCATTTATTACCGACAATTGTATAAGCTAACAGTGAAGAACAAGTATCCTTTGCCGAGGATTGATGATCTATTTGATCAGTTTCATTGGCAGCGGTGTTCTCTAAGATTGATTTAAGATCGGGTTATTATCAGTTGAAGGTTAAGGATGGGGATGTACATAAAATCGTATTTCGTACGAGGTACGAGCATTATGAGTTTTTGGTCATGCCTTTTGGTTTGACAAATGCCCGACTGAGTTCATGGATATGATGAATATGGTGTTCTATGAATATCTTGATCAGTTTATGGTGGTGTTTATAGATGATATTCTCGTGTATTCTCGTACCGAGGAAGAACATGATCGGTATTTGCGGATTGTGTTGCAGGTTTTGAAGGATAATCAGTTGTATGCCCAACTGTGCAAGTGTGAGTTGTGGGTTAAGGAAGTGATGTTCCTTGGTCATGTGGTTTCTGCGGAGGGTATTCGTGTTGATCCATAGAAAATTTAGGCTATTCTCAATTGGAAGCAACCTAAATCTATTTCAGAGGTTTACAATCTTCTTGGGCTGACTGGTTATTATCGTCATTTTGTAGATGGGTTTTCTAGTATTGCAGCACCGTGGACGAAGTTGATGCAAAAGAACGTTCCTTATGTGTGGACGGAGAAGCAACAACTCAGTTTCGAGAAGTTGAAGGAAGTTTTGACACATGCTCCTGTGTTGATTCAACCTGAATCTGGGAAGGAGTTTGTGGTTTCTAATGATGGATCATACGTTGGTTTGGGTTGTGTGCTAATGCAAGATGGTAAGTTTGTGGCCTATGCATCGAGACAACTGAAGGTTTATGAGCGCAACTATCCAACTCATGATTTGGAGCTTGCAAATTTGGTGTTTGCTTTAAAAATCTGGAGACATTACCTTTATGGTGAGAAGTGTGTTGTTTTTACGGACCATAAGAGTTTGAAGTATTTGATGTCTCAAAATGATTTGAATCTTAGGCAACGTAGATGGTTGGAGTTGCTTAAGGATTATGACTTGACGATCGAGTATCATCCTGGTAAAGCTAATGTGGTTGCGGATGCATTGAGTCGTAAGGTTGTCGTTGAGCTTAGGGCTATGTTTGCTAAGTTGAGTGTGACACGGGAATGTGGATTGTTTGCTGAGTTGCAAGTTAAGCCTACCTTGTCATGAGCAATTAAAGCTAAGCAACTGTTTGATGATTCCTTGGTTCTGCATGTTAAGGACATATCAGATGGTAATCTGAAGAATTTTCATTTTGATAATGATGGAGTTTTGTGTTTCATGGGTCGAATAAGGGTGCCAGATGATCCGGAGTTGAGGCGCACTATTTTGATAGAGGCACATTCTAGTCCTTTTGCTATGCATCCCGATAGTGTTAAGATGTATCGTAGATTGAAAGAAGTGTACTACTGGGTTGGTTTGAAGAAGGATGTGGCTGAGTTTGTTTCTAAGTGCATGGTGTGTCAGCGGGTCAAGGCTGAACATCAGTTTCCATCCGGGTTGTTGCAACCGTTGAAAATTTCATAGTGGAAATGGGAGAGAGCACATTTATGTGTTTATGTTTATTTTTGTGTTTTTTCCATGTGACATGTCATTTTTATTTATGATCATGCATTTTGTTAAATATCTTGTTAATTAGATATGTTTTTTATATAATATGTTTATGTTAGGATTGCATACAGATATATTAATTGTCAATGCGATGCCCTTTTATTCGAGCGTAAATGTGGCCAGTTTCAAGCGTAGTGATGGTGGTCTGTCGGTTTACTCTCGAATAATGGGGCCCTTAAAATTTACTCGCACTTATAACCAAATTTTAATTTAATCGTCACATTAATCCGAAAAGTCTAATATTAATAAAGTGGTCATTATTAAAGTACCAATTTTGGGCGGTGTGGGGGTGCTAATCCTTCCCCATCCGTAACCGACTCCCGAACCCAACATTTTTTAAATCTCTGGTTTTATGGTGTCTGGCTTACCCTAGTGGCCAGTGGCGACTCCATTTTAAATAAAATACGGTTTTTCATGAAACCCCACGTAAGACATATTTTTAAATACCCGAAATACCCCCAAATACCTTGAAACCCATTTTTTTAGCGAAAACACCACCCGTAGTAGGAAAGAATGAAGATCGCTATAGATGGCGACTCCGCCGGGGACCCTTTTTTTATTTTTTTCAAACAAACAAAAAAGAGTCAAGCTTTTTCAAATAATTACCGCTTTATTAATATCGGAAGTTCCGGATTAAAGTGACTATCAAATTAACATTCGGTTATAATCGCGCATTTATTTTAACGCATTTAAAATTTAGCATATAAACACGTCCTTTTTAAGTGGGGGAAAACGCTAGTGCTTTCGTGAGGATATCATTCCTCCGTATGGGCTTAGCAAAGTACCTTCGGGGCTCAAGTACCTTATGCTTTCGTGAGGATATCGTTCTTTCGTAGGGGCATAAGCGAATGGGTCCCCCTGAATTGAACTCGGTTGAAAGAAGCCTATAATGGGTGATGATCGGAGGCCCTGCTACCCCTAGTAGAGGACAGCAAGGACAATTCGGGTATCTCCTAGCACCAACACTGTATGTAGAGAACATAAAAGCCCACCCTTTTAGAGCCATGCGGATAACCTAGGTATTTTTAGACGGGATGTAAATAGGGTTGTTTTGTTTGTTTATCTTATTTAATTTGCCCTTTACTTGTGTATTTATTATTTTTATCTGGTACTAAGTCGTTTCCTTTTTGTTTTGTTTTTGCATATATCATCGCATTCGCATTACATAGGGTATTGATTCTCGAGTGGTTTCTCCCATAATATAGATTATTCATGATGGACCAAGGGTTCTCTGACCTGACGATACGGCGTTCAGTTCCAGAGTTCCATCCATAGGCTAGATCGGGGACAGTAGAAGACGGATCATTCAGAGACATTAGGTCAGATTCGGTAAGCAGTGTCAGTCCTGGTAATGAGCGAGGGGGAGTACAAGAGTTAAAGAAGCAAATGGCCGAGATGATGAACCAGATAAATGCTATGATGAAAGGTAAGCAGCCTGTCAAACTTAGAGAAAAATCGATCAAGGATCAGAATGTAGAACAGAATGGTCAGAATATTAAGATAGACAACACCGTTAAATACGACAAGTTGAATCCTTTTGTGATCAATCTCAAGAAACAGATAGGTGGCATATCTAGGGCAGATACCCAGGAAATAGAGGCTAGACTAGGAGAAGCCCGAGAATCAAATGACGTAAAGAGGCATTGTCCTATACCTATGAGATACACCGAGCTACTTCCGTTGCTCATTGAAAGGAATCTTATCATACCGGAGAAGTCTGTACCAAAGAGACCTTCTCATCCGAAGGGTTACAACAATCGTATCTGGTGCAGCTACCACATAGGGAGTTCGGGTCATCACATTAAGAACTACGGAGCCCTAAAGAACAGGGTTCAAGATCTTATCATGATGGGAGTTTTGAGTTTCAAAGACGAACAACCCCGATTCTACAATGAGCTAGCCATTGCCTGAGGGGCAAAGTCGAAGAAGGGTCAATGCTCAGTCCAAGGTTCGGGTAACACAGAAGTGGGTCACTCAAGCGAGACAAATTCAAGAGCTGAGAGTAAAAGCATCTCAGAAGATGAACTTATATTCGAGTACGGCCAGCTCAAGCATGAGAGGTATGATCTGAGCAAAAAATCAAAGAGTATACAAGACGAGTACCAAAAGTTGCACTTTGAATTCAAGAATGCCGGTCTGGGTGACACCTCTGAGGAATGGGTTAATGGCATGATTCAGCTGAAGAACGATTTGGAACGTTGGAAGCGGAATGCAAGACTAGTAAAAATAAAGCCAGATCATTGTCATAGAAGCTGAGAGCCAATGCGACTTCCTCCAAAGTGAGTTGGAAAGCAGCCTGGCTATGGATGAGATCCTGAAATCAAGTCTGTAGCAAAATGGGAGAAATCTCAAGCCTTTCAAATGGAAAACGTAGCACTCAAAGAATAGATAGAAAGGCTCGAGACTTTTTATATACCAGCGAGATCCGTGCTGAAGCATACAAGTAGGCCGGGTATGAAAGTTTCAAAGAAGTAACTGTTAAGCTACAAAAGGCCGAGCAGAAAATACAGGTGAAAGACCAAGACCTGAAGATTGTTATGACTTAAGTGTGACAAGTGGCCCAACAGGTAGCAGACTTAGCTGATACAGCAACGCCGATAAGCCAAAATATGGATCCAGCATTGGACCGCGAGAGAAAGCTGACGGGACTATTGAATTAGGCCAAGAAATTAGGTGCTAGAGTCCACCGCTATCTGTAAACTCCTAATACCTGATGTAATGAAAGCTTTTGGTCTGAATGAAAGATGTTCTATGGGGATAAATCATTTGCGGAATCAATACTTTATTGCATTCATGCATTGCATTTGCATCATATCATTTGCATTGTTTAATGATTTTGTCATTGCATGGCACTTCATCATTTAATTTTTAGGGTTCGATGGCAGAACTAGTTGAGAAAATGGAACAAACTAAGGAGTCGAGGCTTAACCTGCTAGAAGAAAAAATCGAGAAGGAGCTAAAGAAGAGAAAAAAAAATAGATGTTTTAATACAAGGGAACTCTACCTAGTCCCTGATTTGGTCATTTCTCTGGACTTCAAGATTCCCAGATTTGTGCTGTATGACGGAACTAGTTGCCCGAAGGTTCACTTGACCATGTTTTGCAAAATATGGAGGGATACATAAATGAAGAGTTGTTGATCCACTACTTCCATGATAGCCTGACGGGACCTGCAATAGTGTGGTATAACCGTTTGAGCAGAAACTAAGTTCGGTCATGGGGTGACCTTGCTAATGCCTTCTTGAGTCAGTAAAAATATGCTTTAGACTTAGCGCCCCGTTGTCAGTTTCTTCAGAATGAGAAAATGAGACCAAATGAAAGCTTCAGGGAGTATGCACTAAGGTGGCGATGTTCGGCAACCCAAGTCAAACCTTCTATCGCAGAAGAAGAGTTGACTCCCCTATTCTATGCAACACTTCCCTCTCCTTTCTTCGATATGATGTTGGAGAGATCAAGAAGCAGATTCGAGGATTTTATAACGATTGGAGAGATGATAGAGTACGCAATCCAAGAAGGAAAATTAGGGTCTAAGTCTAAGGACCGAACTGAAGAGAAGGCAGATGAAGACAAAAAAGTAAATGAGTGTCACCTCTTAGGTTCTCGTGACTATAAAAGGAGAAGACAGACTGACACTTTGGGGTCATCAAAGAAAATTCCTCGAACGAGTGCAAATTTGGAAGTGTTCAGAGTATCCATCTCAGACATATGGCCTTATTTGGTAGAGGTTCGCTATCTTGCTCCTAGACAGATGAAGATTACACCTGATCCATCGGCCCATAGCTTTGAATCGAGTAGCACATGTGAATTCCACATGGGGGCACCAGGGCATCCTACCAGAAAATGTAGACTTTTACTGGAGAAGATCAAAAAGCTGATCAATAATGGAACCTTGACACAAGAACTGATCCAGTAATGGAGAACCAAGGATGGGGGGCAAGTTTACACAGTGCTAAGAAAGCCAGAGATGTCTCTGCATTAGAAGACCTTCTTGAAGTAATACAAAAAATCAACTTTACTACATGTGGCCCACATGTGGTAAAGATCTTTTGTGAAAGGGGCGTGCGTCATGTTTGTTGATTTTCATTCCAATGAAGAACCTATTTCGCTTAACATACAATGTTCTTGAAAGCACATGGATGTGTATCTTTTCTCACCATTGTAGGTCACTGGATATCAATTGCAAGATGTGACATTAGTTGGATGTTGTGATAACGATGAGGTGTGATCTCCCTAACAGACTCTGGTCAACAAAGCAAGACTACTACTCTTTCGATGATGTTCAAGGACGAAAAAGCTCCAAATGTTAACCATGTAGAGTTGCTTAAAATTGAAACTCTAAGCATAATGTTCTATGCACTAAAGAGTTAACAATCAAAATAGGACACATGTGTGTGGAATAAAAGGAAATAACAATATTAGGTGGATTAAATAAAAAGCACTCTTATGTTCAAAGCCTGGTAATAGGTTTGTTCGGATCAGAGTGTGGAAAATTTGGAGCACTCCGCTTAAGCAATAAGGTTGCAATACACCATCCAAGTCAAGAAACCTTAGCTTCATGAGTGATGGTAATATTTTCAAATCGTGACTATGCCGAGTAACTTGGGGTAATGTTGTTTGCTCCATCGTTGTCTTCAAGATAAAGGACTGTGATGAGTTTATTTCCTCAAAAATAATGATAAAAGCATGAAAAGAAAAAAAAGAAAAAAAGAAAAAATAAGAAAAAAAGAAAGAGGAGAGATAGAAGAGAAAAAAGAAACAAAAAGAGAAAAAAAAGAAGAAGAAAGAAAAAAGAGAGAAAAATGAACAATAGCATAAGTATAATTAAAAACACACACACACACCTAGAACTTTATTCTTAGAATGATATTTCTGCGCTCGAGTGGTCAAACAAGTCCACCATTTTTAGATAGAGCAAATAATGAGAATTGAGAAAGAGTAATATTCTGCAGCAACGCGGTAATCACGAGGATGAACTGAGTCATCTGGGAAGACTTCACAGCCTTTAATCGCCGCAATATTCAAAATCCTTATAGTCTCAAGCTATGTTTGAAATGATCGTTGAACGGTTGAATCTAAGACACTCTTGCACTTGATATCCAGAGTTCCCATTCTTTTGTTTGTTATACTAAGATGTTGATTTCAAGATCATGTATGCTAATCGGATTCCCGATGCTCGTAGCATTGGGACGGATAAACCCCAATTTATTGCTTCTTCTCCACCAATAACGCCTATCCCTTCAACTCGTTCTAAAAAAATAGGATTTCGCGTAATAAGTTTTTGATATTCAACAATTCCTGTTAAAAAATAATCGCAGAAATCCAAACATTTATCTATCCAGCCATAAGGTAGATCGGCCCCCACTCCTCCGATACGAAAATAATTATGCATCATTCTCATACCGTTGGTAGCTTCGAATAGATCATATACTAATTCTCTTTCTCTGAAAATATAGAAAAAAGGGGTCTGTGCACCAATATCTGCCATAATAGATGAGAAGCTATACGACTCAACTCCAACATAATTACTCTGATATAGCTGACTCTTTGAGGGACTTGAATATTCCCCAATTGCTCTGGTCCATTTACGGTTATTGCTTCCGTGAACATAGTGGCTAAATAATCCCAACGCGTTACATAAGGCAAATATTGTATAATTGTTCGGTTTTCCGCAATTTTTTCCATTCCTCTGTGTTCAGTAGAATGCCAATCAACAAATTGACAATTTAAAGCAACAAAGGTTTCCATGTACTGCTTCAGAGATAAGATCCAGAACACAAGGTCGCGGATATTATTGGGCACCTAACCAGAGAAACGACCCCTCAATGTATAAGATAAAGATGATGACAATAATATATGTGCTAGACAACTCAAGAGCAGGAAGCGGGTTTCAGCTATGATGCCTTGCTTTTTTTCATGGAAATGAAGAACAAACTGGGACGAGAATGAGGTTGCAAAATACGTTGGAATGTAAGGGATAAACATTGATTCTCCAAAGAGTCAGAGCATAGGGATCGAGAGATGGTTCCCGTCAAGAAGCAGCAAGAAGAGTGAATTTAGAAATTAAGTTCAGAGCATAGAAGCATTTTGCTCGCACCAATGATGAAACTGACAAACACTCCAAATGTTGGATTAAAGAATTGGAAGATAGCTGAGCTCTTGATTGAGTTGGGCAATGCAGAACATGAAGAATGGTAAAAATCCCTACACAAGAACGATATAGGAAATAGAATAAGCTTATTTGTAAGATGGTTAGAGACCCCAATAAGAAGGAGAGTTGATTGTGCTAGAGAGAAAGGGAGGGTATTCAATTGATAAAGGAAAGATTGATGAAAATGAAGATCAAAACTGAGCATATTGCAAAAAGAAAGGAAATAAAGAAATCCAAAAAATGACTTTTTAGGGCATAGGATTTTAAAACATATTTAAAAGAGAGGGGAGAAAAGAGGAAAAAGAAAAGAAATACAGTAAAGAAGAGAGAGAAAAAAAGAAAGAAAAAATAAGAGAAAAAGAAAAAAAAGAAAAAAAAAGAAGTAGAAGAAGAATAAGAAGAAAGAAAAAGAAGAAGAAGAAGAAAGAAAAGAAGAAGAGGAAAAGAAAGCTTTACATTGCATGCATCATATAGATAGAGACATGTCAATTTTTGCTTGTTTTAGACAGGTATTTGAAGAATTATCAAAGAGTTTTAAGAAGTAGATTTTATTAAAGGAAGAAATGAGACAGTAGCTATAGTAGTGTAAAGTCAGATATTAAGTCTTTTAGGTCATCAGTAAGACCTTCGGGCATGATGATAAGACCTTTGGGCCACCAGTAAGTCTTTCGAGCATGGTGATAAGTCTTTCGGGCCATCAATAAGTCCTTCAGGCATGATGCGGCATCCATAGTAGCGTGAGGCAAGGTGACAGCAGCCACAGTAGCGTGAGGCCAGGTGACGGCGGCCATAGTAGCGTGAGGACAGATGTCGGCAGCCATAATAGCATGAGGCCAGATGACGGTAGCCATAGTAGCATAAAGCTGGATATTAAGTCCTTCAGGCCATCAGTGAGACCTTCGGGCATGCTGATAAGACCTTCAGGCCACCAGTAAGTCTTTCGAGCATGGTGATAAGTCCTTTGGGCCATCAATAACTCCTTCGGGTATGATGCGGTAGCCATAGTAGCGTGAGGCCATCAATAAGTCTTTCGAGCATGGTGATAAGTCCTTCGGGCCATCAATAAGTCCTTTGGGCCATCAATAAGTCCTTCGGGCATGAAGCGGTAGCATACTAGCGTGAGACCATATGATGGCAGCCATAGTAGCATAAGGCAAGGTGACGGTAGCTATAGTAGCGTAAAGCCGAATATTAAGTCCTTCGGGCCATCAGTAAGTCCTTCGGGTATGATGATAAGTCTTTCGGGCCACTAGTAAGTATTTCGAGCAGGGTGATAAGTCCTTCGAGCCATCAATAAGTCTTTTAGGCATGATACGACATCCATAGTAGTGTGAGGCCAGATGACGACAGCCTTAGTAGCGTGAGTCCAGAAAGATAGGTAGCCATTTTTGGCGTGAATCCCCATATTTAAAGAAAGTTGACAGCCTTAATAGTGTGAGTCTAAAGAGTTCGGTAGCCATTTTCAGAGTGAATCCCCAAAATTGAAGAAAGATTTCAACAGCCTTAGTAGCGTGAGTCTAGAGAGTTTGGTAGCCATTTTGGCGTGAATCCTAAATTCGAAGATAAAGGTTCTATATAGGAAGGACATGTAGCCCCAAGATCAGAAGGTGAAAAGTTCTATACAGGAAGAACTTACGAGCCTGAAGATTCGGCCGAGGAAAAGCGAAGAGTTCCAAAAGAACACATGATTCTGAAGCTATAAACAGGGAAGTCGGATAAAAATGAGTGCTTATGATCTTTGCTTTGTTCTCGTTCTACGAGAACAAGCAAAGAGGGGCAACTATAATCACTCATTTTTATCTAGCTTGTAAATATTGTGTTAATATATTAGTATAATAATTAATAGGTATTATTATTGCATGTATACATATATAGTATTACTATGTGTGCTAATTATCTACGTGTGATTAATATGTACGTAAAATGTGTGTGGTATGTGTGAGTGCATGTATATGTATGTTATGTATTAATATGGTATGTATGTATATTACGTATGTGTGATATGATTGTTCTAATGTGTTCGCATGTTGCATGTATGTGCATCATTATCGTGTAATTCATTAATGTGTATAAGTATATGTACGTGTGTTGCATATGAATTAATAATATTATTAGGGTATTAATATTATTACGTACTAGTATTATTAGTATACATACGTATTATATATTAATGTAAAAGCATATCTCAAATAATAAAACCCATATTATAAGTGTCCAAGTCCATATACAAATATTTAAAACCCAAAAAAATTACACTAGGCCCAAACTGGCCAGCCCAAAACCTAAAAAGGCCTAATTACATCTGACATAAAAAACCCTAATATGATCTTTTATTTTGTAGCCGCCCTCATCTTGTCCGTTGGATCAAATCTCGATCCAATGGTCCAGATTGATCTGAGATGACCTTCCATCTGCCGCGCATGATGCCACTCCCCGTCCAACAGTCTTCCACGCGTGCGTGTGGTGCACGCACTGACCATCCAGATCTCTAAGCACCACGTGTCATCAATCAAACCGTTGATCTTCAAGTAATCTCGGCCGTTGGATCAAATTTGATCCAAGAAAATCTGGCCGATAACTCTCCCACCACCCTTTGCCGCCGTACACCACCCCTCACCGGCTCACCAAATCAGGCGTGAAAGATCAGAAAAATAGCACAAGAATCAGATCTAAATCATTTATTTTTTTCCTAATCTTGTAAGCAAAGAAATCAGATCAAAAAAGGCAGGATATATATGAGATGTAGTCAACCATTATGTACATAGAAAAAAGATTCGAAATCCAATGAAAAAACAATAGCCTTCCAATGTAAAGGAAAAATCTTTGTTCTTTTTTTCAGTTCGAAATAATAAACAAAACAAAAACAATATACAAAAAGAGAAATTTTTACCCTCTTGGTTTAAGGCCGTCGCCATGCATGGCGGCCGAGGTTGGTGCCACCGATGATCAGCACCATTCGACGTCTTCCACTTCTACCCTTGTTTTCGAGGACCGAAAGCTTTTGAAAAAGGGGTTAAATTTTTTCTCTTTCTGGTTTCGGTTTTTGTAGATCTAGGGTAAAATGTTTATTTTCTTAAGATTTTGAGTTCAGATCAAGGTTTAAAAAATGAAAAATGAGTTGTTTTGAAGATTTTTGGGTTTCGTCGATGCCGGTGAAAAGCGGTCGGCGGTGGCTTATGGTGGCTAGTGGCGGCCAGCTTCTGGGTTTTGGGAGAGCCGGCTTCAATCTTAGAGAAGGGGAGGGTTTTTTTAGAGTAAAAATTTTAAATGGGTAAAGGTCCAAATCTCAACTGGGTAGGTTTATTTATAGATCTTTATATTTTTTTAAAATGTTTTAATAGCGTAATAAGGACCTCCGTCCTTTTAAATTTTATATTTTGTCTTGTCGCATGGTTTAATTACTACCCTGGTCCCTCACCTTTTTTAAAATCTTTCAATTTCGTCCCATAATTGACCAAAATCTATTTCAAAATGGTAAAAATACACTGTTAGTCCCCCCGCATTTTTGAAATTTTCACTTTGGGCTTGCCCTTTGGTTTTATTACATTTCCAATTCCTGCTGGTTTTGTCTGGTTCTCAATTTGGTCCCCAAATGTCTGTTTTCTTACGTAATTTCTAAGCATTTTGTTTTTACTTTATTTCATTTTAGTCCTTTATATTATGTTTTTTATTTTATTTTAAATAGCCATGTTTTTATGTGTATTATCATATTAATATGACATTTAGCTTATTTATTCATGTTATATATATATATATGTATGTGTGTGTGTGTTTTAGCATGTTTATTTTATTCTTCATGTTTTATTCCATGTGTGGTTTTTTGGTATGTTTGCATTACCTATTTGTGTTTTTTATTTCATGCTTTTATGTTTTGTATAATGTATGTTTAGTTTATGATATCATGTGTCTGTATTTTCATCCGTTCGTTCATATCTTACATGTTCGATTTGTGTTTGTTTTAGTTTATTTGTATTTGGCATGTTTTTTAATTTAGTATGGATTTTACGTCCACCTTATTTTTTTAGGTTATATGTTAGTGTGGTGTTATTTGTTATATGTAATGTCATGATTTGGTTTTAATGTATGCGTAAAATTGTGTCATATGATAAAGTTTTAGAATAATTTTGTGGTGGTTCCTTTGTTAATTTAGTATCCTTTTTTATGTATGTCATGCATATGTTACATTTTGTGGTTTTTTATGTATTTAAGCATGTTATGATTAATTAATTTAATCTTGAAGCATGTTTTTTTTTCTCTTTTACCACATTTATGTGTTTATGTTTATTTTTGTGTTTTTTTCCTTGTGACATGTCATTTTTATTTACGATCATGCATTTTGTTAAATATCTTGTTAATTAGATATGCTTTTTATATAATATGTTTATGTTAGGATTGCATATGGATATATTAATTGTGAATGCGATGCCCTTTTATTCGAATGTAAACGTGGTCTGTATCAAGCGTAGTGATGGTGGTTTGTCGGTTTACTCTCGAATAATAGGGTCCTTAAAATTTACTCGCACTTATAACCAAATTTTAATTTAATCATCACTTTAATCCGGAAAGTCTAATATTAATAAAGCGGTAATTATTAAAGTACCAATTTTGGGCGGTGTAGGGGTGCTAATCCTTCCCCATCCGTAACCGACTCCCGAACCCAACATTTTTTAAATCTCTGGTTTTATGGTGTCTGGCCTACCCTAGTGGCCGGTGGCGACTTCATTTTAAATAAAATACGGTTTTTCATGAAACCCCACAAAAGACATATTTTTAAATACCCAAATACCCCCAAACACCTTGAAACCCGTTTTTTTGCGAAAACACCACCCGTAGTAGGAAAGAAGGATGATCGATACATAGCTGTGTTGTAAGAAGTACCCATGTTATTGACTCTCATGTTGCTGACATAACTAGCATTTTTTTGCATGTTGTGGGAAATCTTCATAGCTATGGTTCTCGCCACAAAACTCACAAGAAAACACAAGAGTAGAAGTTTGTTGAGCTAGCTGAATGGGAGCAACTTCACTCGTACCCTACATATTCTTGTTTTTGTTCTCCAAAGAAAAAAATTGAGCCTTTAGAGAAGAAATGTTATCAAACTCGAATACTCATGGTGAAGCTTTACATGAAACAACTCTTGAAATAGGATATTGAGAATGATTCTGAGCAAATTGCTACAACACAACAACGGCAGTGGTGTAAGTGCAATCAAGTAAAAGTCTATTAGATAACTTGTGGACAAGATGTCTTGTGGCTGCATTCAACCCATTGTGGAAGATTTCAATTTGAGTTTCTTGTTGAAGGGCATGGTTAGAACATCGTCGCAATAAGGACTTATATCTTTCCCATGTAGTGTGGAGAGTCTCATCATCCAACTGATAGTAGGTTGTAATATCAACCCTTATACACAAGTTCATTGTATATGGATTAAAGCGCAAAACAAATTACGTTGCAAGATCATTCTATGACGTAATAGATCCAGCAGGAGTCCACGAAACCATGTGCAAGCTCTACCCTACAAAGAATATGGAAACAATTGAATTCGTAAGGCATCATCAAGAACACCTTGCTGACTAAATGAAGCACAAATTAAAAGGAAAGATTGAAGATGCTCTCTAGCGTCTTCATGTGGTAACCCCGTATACTGGCCATTTGAATTGAGCATTTGAAACATAACCGGTTTCAACTCAAAATTCAAAGTCTGAATAGGTGGTGTAACAACTCCCGATTACAAATCGTCCAATTGGAGAATGACAACCTTGCAGATTTTTATGTTCTGGGCTGATGGGTGCAGTGGTGGGTTTTCAGGATCGTAAGGGATACCCCCGTTGTTGACTTGCCTTGCCATCTCACTTCGTTTTGAAAGCTTACATCTAAGAGTTATCTTAACTTCTAGATCTGGTACGAAGAGTGGTGTGGCAGCACTTCTGGTCATACAACACCTACAAAACTTAATAAAAAGAAAAGGAAATAACACAAAGAAAACTATTAGTAATTACTAGAAACTAAATAAAGAAAATGGAATTGCAAGCAGAAACATAAAAACCAAATAACGCCATCCCCGAAACTGGTGCCAAAACTTGATCAGTGTAAAAATGTCACATTCGAAGTGCAATCAAACACTAGCAATGCATGTATAGAAATAGAAGGTTCTTGTTAGATATTGGTCCCATGAGGATGAGTATTTAGTTAAAATATTATGTGGCCACAAGCAATTCTGTAAAAGGAAACATTGTGAGTGTAAAAGTAGTTGTAATATGGGAATAAAGCAATGGGTAAAAGATTAATTATGATAGTGAAAAAGAATATCAAGATAAGGTCCGGATGTCTTCGGTTTAGCTTAGCAGAAAATCAAGTACAATCAAGGAATTACGATGGCTCAATTGGAAAGTAAAAATGTTAAGCTCACTTACTAACTGCCATTCAATCCTCAACTATTGACGCAAAGATGTAGATCAGCTACGACTCTTGTTGTTAGTCGAAACAACAATCCTTTGAAAAAATGGATCAACTCTCGTTGTAATGGTTTGTTAACCTGACTTGTCACTGCATCTCTCAATGTCAATAACTATGTTCAACATTCTAATGCTAGCAATAATCAGATCCAACAATCGAAGTATGAGAAAAAGCTATATTGAACTAAAAGATAAGATTTAAACAAGTTCATACAGACTTTAAAGAGTTAAACCATCGTTATTAACGAACAAAATAAAATGGAAATCTCCAATAAACATATATTTCTAGAAGGGTTTAAAGAAGATAACAATTATTCTCCTTAATTTAGCACTTAAATCCTCTTCTCCTCGGATATTTCTGACTTGCTTCGCCTTGGATCTGAAGAAATAGAGTTTAAGCCGCCATGAGAGAAGATCTAGAAAGGTTGAAGAAGATAATGAAAATGAATATTGCATGATTCCTCTCTCTCTCTTCACGAATTTGTCCTTTTATAAGCTGCCAAAGAAAGAACACATGTCCTTCAGGTATTTTGCGTGACTCCCAGTCGTACCAATTCTGTTATAACAAGTAATACAGCTGATAGAGCCGTCTTTATCTTTTAGCATACTTGACAACTGGCCGTTATAATGTCGAGCTGGCTGTAGTGGTGGAACTTTCTCTGCAAGGACATTAGAAATGCAACGACAACAGAGCAAAAAGGCAGAAATATGTGAAATAAGAGCAACTGAGACTGAGTTAGACAAAATGCAAAAAATAAACATGAAAATGCAAAAATGGATGCAATAAACACTGATGTAAGGATAATTAAATTCATAAATCTAGAGGAAATACATGCTCTTTAAGAAGCTATCAAATACAGACCCCCCGCCAAATAAAAATACACTAGACAGGAAAAGGTACGACCTAGCTCATACTATTTAATAAACATTTCGCTTTAACCTTTCATCGCTATGTACATTCTATTGCAAAATTCCAAATCTTATAAATCATTTTGCACATTCTATATGACTGTTTTGGCTAATGAGAAATACCTTTCATACTAATGTTTCTTCAATCCTCAGTTCCACGATAAAGCGGCCATAAAGATGAAAGGTTCTCTAGCCACTTCCACAAGAAGTGTGCATAGTAAAGCGACTGCAAAGATAAAATGTTTGCTAGCCACTGCCACAGTAAGTGTGCATAGTAAAGCGACCATAAAGATGAAAGGTTCGCTAGCCACTTCCACAGTAAGTGCACATAGTAAACCGATCGTAAAAATAAAAGGTTCGCCAGCCATTTCCACAGTAAGTGTGTATAGTAAAGTGACAAAAAGTGCAAATAAGCATATAATGCTCAAAGATTATTTCACTCGGGGGGGCAAGAACCTTCCCAACTCAGGGTAGCCAAAAAATGTACAATCCGCTATGGGAGAGCGACGTAATTACATGAGAAAAAATGAAAAACAATGAACTCTCCCAAGAACCATCCTCACACGGGGGCAAGCTTTCACTATCCATTCACTTTGCAAGCTTGCAAAATTTGGAAATTTATATTTACGTGTCACCTAGTACATACACCAGAATGTAAGCGTAACTGTATAGCTTATTCTCCATGAGTTGTTCGTCACAAAGAGGCAACATAAATAAAAATAAAGCTATTCTACATATTTACAGAAAAATAGGGAAAAAGAAAATAATACACAAAGCCCCTCAAGAATAATAGCACGGTGTCATCAACTATTGTAGTTAATTTACTCAATAAGATTTCCAAAAGAAATAGTTGCGAAGCATAGCACTCCCAAGTCGAACTGGGAAATGCAACACTATTAACATAAGCAAAACGCAAAGGAAAAGTGAGCCATTAGCACAAAAACAAAAACTTTAAATTCAAATGGTAATAAAAAAACAAACCCCTTCTTTATGCTTAGGGATAACAAAAATTACAACTTTACGCCCTTGAAAATGAGCAAAAAGAATCCTAAAAATATCTTTTATGGGAATCAAATACATGTTAGACATAAATATCATCGCAAGTTCACTTCGCCAACATGTTGAAAATCTGTACTTTCATTTTGTTTTTTTCAAAACCAAACTTCTCTCTCGATTGAACGGCTCGACTCTGATTAGCTCCCGTAATTAACAACCTTCTTAGAATATACTGCATCAAAATGTCCATTGGTCCCAATACGAGGGACTCTTCCCAAAGCCAGTGTGTCAATGTTCCCTAAAGATCATCCAAAACTTTGGCCTTAGTGGATTTGACAAAGCAAGCACTAGGATTTTGCCACAAATTTTATAAAGCCAAGTTTACTATAAAAATGTCTTGCTTAATATTTTATATTAAGAACATCAAAGTGGAAACAATGACAAGAACTAACTGAAAAGCATGCTTGCATGAAATGGGATGAGACAAACACATATTCTCTTTGTTGTTTGAAGCCAACAAACTCCCAATAGCGGCCAAACAATTGGCGATAATGTACAAATGTTCACATAGTATAGTCTTGCCAGTATTTGATATTGCACTCTTCATATTCTAAATAAAGGATGGCATAAGCAAGTTAATATATACATACAAAAGGGGGCCAAAATAAAGCACAGATTGACATCTTCGACAATCTGCTCCACATTAACTGCCTACCGGTGTAGCTTCAGACAACAACAAATAATAGTATTTGCAAAATATGGAGAACAAGGTTTCCGAAATACTCTGCTTGTTGACGTTCATCGCTACAAATGGCTAATCATAGCCTTCCAAATACCATTGTTTGTCGACAAAGACAATTTAAGTAAAAAAGTAGGCAATCGTCTTGGATCTAAAAAATAGAGTCTTCATATGCTACGTGTCACGGCCATACCTTCGTTCACTCGACAAGTAGGTCGTGCGGCACTAGGTAGGGACGTTTCCCGACCAAGTCAGCCCTTGTTCTCGGTGTATCTTTGTTCACTCGGTAAGTAAACCGTGCGACACTTGAAAGGGACGCTTCCCGACCGAGTCAACCTTGCTCTCTATAGATATGTACTAGATAAAACAAACAACGCGTCAGGTCTCAAGCCACAACATAATCCCTCAAGCCACGAGTCGATACCGTAGGGCATAGCGGATGCCCATAGTCGACCTCCACCTTTCCCGAAGGAAAAAAGTAGTTTTATTAAATAAAAGAAAATATTCGGGTTACAAAAGAAGACTCACCCACACCATCGACTTGGACGGTAGGGGCCGCCTCGATGGTGTGTAGGATACGTACCTGTACCAGTGGATCAGTCCAAACTCTACCGACTGTCCACCCCCTACATATATGCGAAAACAACTTTATGGAAATGACCCAAATAGACACTGAAATGCTTGAAACGGGGGCATTCTTCCCTAACTATGGAAATACAGACTCTTTTCCCTAAACATAACAATGATTGAAACGAGGACAACTTATTACCTACTCAACCATGGGGCCTTATACATAGCTAGCCACGGTATATCTACTCGATTGTGGCCCTATAGAGGGGATGGCCACAACATTCTCCCCCACCTAATTTGTCGACGTCCTCGTCGACTTGGCAGACTTGAGCTTCACGTTTCCCGAATACATCTCCTCCATCCCTGTATAATTGCATTGCTGACAACGTCTTCCCAATAGCCATTGGTAGAATTTTGGCCTCTGCCACTCCTGGTTGTTCCCCTTGGAAGATCAAACAACTCGCCGAAGGGACGGGGATGGCTTTCACACATATCATGAAGTCCAAACCTATGATGACATCAAAGTTATCCATAGGGACTACTGTGTAGCTAATCTTTCCCTCCCATGATCCAATCTTGGTCTTCACATTCTTTACACTTCCCCATATACTTGATGCTTCAAAGTTCACAGCTTTTATTCGCCCCACATCCTTGGTCAGAGTCAGATTGCACCTTTTCGCTTCCTTTGGAGAAATGAGGGAGTCAGTTGCTCCTATGTCTACCAAGGCCTTTGTGACTTTCTCATTCAAAACTATGTTCACATACATCAAGCCTCTCCTTGGTTCTGTCCTAGCCTTGTCTTGTTCTGTTTGCAAAGAATATAAAAAACGGATAGAACCCATTCTAGCTGGTTCATCCCTCTTGTCATCCAATTGGTGGCCAACCTGATCCAAACCTTTTGGAGTAGTTCTCAGCGCCGATAGTGCACTCCTCTGTGGACATTCTGCCAGTCGGTGGGGACCCTGACAAAGAAAGCAGCGTAGCCCTCGCCTAGAGGAATCATTATTATGTCCTCTATCTCTTCCCCAAGTTGAAGGTTTCTCTACTCATGCCACTTTATAACTTGCTATCCCACTGCCATTGTCGTTACCATGGTCAATGCCATTACCCGTACTATTGACATCGACATTACCATTCCCATTGCTCCGACTACTGCCATCGCCACTTGCGGGTGTGCCCTTACGCTTTGTGGAACCTTCACTGTAATCACTAAGTCGTTCGGCAGCAGCCATCGCCTCAACCACATTTTACGGTCTTTGTCTCTGGACCTCTGTTCTCGCCCACAATTTGAGTCCTTCTAGGAAGTAGAACATTTTGTCCTGTTCGGCCATATCCTTGATGTCTAACATTAACGCGGCAAACTCTCTCACATACTCGCGTACTGCCCCTGTGTGTGAGAGATCTCTCAACTTCTTCCGTGCATTATACTCCACATTCTCTGGGAGGAATGCATTCTTCAATTCCTTCTTCATCTCCTCCCAAGTCTTGACGGAGCACATATTGCCATCGAACTTGGACCGCCACCACAACTTAGCATCCCCTGTCAAATACATCGAGGCAGTGGAGACCTTGTCCTCATTTGATGTCGTATGCACTACTCGAAAGTATTGTTCAATGTCAAATAAGAAATTCTCAAGTTCTTTGGCATCTCTGTTCCCTTCAAACCGTTGGGGATCTGGGACCTTGGCCCTCTGGCCCCTGTCACCTACTGTTGAATTGCCTACGGCCACTTGGAATAGGTTGACAAGACATCTGAGTTCCGCCAACTCATTCTTAAGGTCACTCATAGCTTCTTTTGCTTCATTACTGAGTTCCTTTATGGCATCCGCCAGTTCCTGTTGGGCTTCCTCAATTTCCCTAACACGATCGCTCGTGACCATATGAGCTCTCATGGCAGCTACTGCAGCTTCCAGCTCTTCAAATTTAGCAGGGTCAACCGACCTATTGCTTCGACTTTTAGCCATTTCAAAAGTAAATATGCACCCATGTATCCTGCAAGCACAGCCAAGCACCATTGTGCCAAGGAAAGAAAAAATATTTGTCAGGTTCCCAATGATCAAGTTAGGCACTATTGTGCCACAAAACCAACAACATTACTCTTTTCAACACAACAAGCGCCTCTGCGCTGAACATAAATGAGCCCCATAGGGGGTTACTTTCCACGTGACATCATGCTAGGATAATCATTTCTTTGGTTAACGACAGGCACCTCTGTGCACTGTTTGCAATATGATTTCCAAGCATGCATCAGCGATTCACAAGTAGTCGGCTTCTCAATACTGAGGTAACCATAGTGATTAACGTCAGACACCTCTTGTGTACTGATTTGACTATGACGACCCAGCTAAGACTTCAAGACACATTGAGTGCCTCGACACAAAACAACCATAGTGCGTAACGTCAGTCACCTCCGTAAACTGATGACACTATGTTTGAACTCATTTGCACCTTTGTACGATAAACGATAAGTGCCTCTTGCACTGAAACAACCATAGTGGTTAGCGTCAGTCACCTCCGCGTACTGATCCCACCAGGTCCAACTCGTTAGTACCTCTGTGCAATAAGAAATAAGTGCCTCTCGCACTAAAACAACCATGGTGGTTAGCGTCAGTCACCTCCGTGTACTGACCCCACCAGGTCCAACTCGTTAGCACCTCTGTGCAATAAGAAATAAGTGTTTCTCGCACTAAAACAACCATGGTGGTTAGCGTCAGTCACCTCTGTGTACTGATCCCACCAGGTACAACTCGTTAGCACCTCTGTGCAATATAAAGATCGAGCACCGCGTATGCTTCGATGGCTACAGTGGTTACCGACAAGCACCTCTGTGCGCTGGCTCCACTATAAAACTCACATGCACCTCTGTGCCGCAAATTCACAACTCAACACCACTATGCTAAAGAAATGAGCGCCACTGCGCGGAGATAATAACCAAGCACCTATGTGCCCGAAACAATAGTCAGGCACCTCCGTGCACTAACCAACCTTCAATTTATTTCACATTGTGGACTCACCCAACCCACTCCTTTTACGAAGGCGCTTGGTGTGGAGTCCAACCATCTAACGTCTTACAAAGTTTAAATTCACATCAACCCGGCTCGAAAGCCTTGCTCTGTACCAAATGTCACAGCCATACCTTCGTTCACTCGACAAGTAGGTCGTGTGGCACTATGAAGGGACGTTTCCCGACCAAGTCAGCCATTGTTTCTCGGTGTATCTTTGTTCACTCGGTAAGTAAACCGTGCGACACTTGAAAGGGACGCTTCCCGACTGAGTCAACCTTGCTCTCTATAGATCTGTACCAGATAAAACAAACAACGCGTCAGGTCTCAAGCCACAACATAATCCCTCAAGCCACGAGTCGATACCGTAGGGCGTAGCGGATGCCCATAGTCGACCCCCACCTTCCCCGAAGGAAAAAGTAGTTTTATTAAATAAAAGAAAAATATTTAGGTTACAAAAGAAGACTCACTCACACCATCGACTTGGGCGGTAGGGGCCGCCTCGATGGTGTGTAGGATACGTACCTGTACCAGTGGATCAGTCCAAACTCTGCCGACTGTCCACCCCCTACATATATGCGAAAACAACTTCATGAAAATGACCCGAGCAGACACTGAAATGCTTGAAACGGGGACATTCTTCCCTAACTATAGAAATACAGACTCTTTTCCCTAAACATAACAATGATTGAAACGATGACAACTTATTACCTACTCAACCATGAGGCCTTATACATAGCTAGCCACAGTATATCTACTCGGTTGTGGCCCTATAGAGGGGATGGCCACAACACTACACGCATATATCGATACAAAAACAAAGGTACAAGAGAAAGCCACCCACTAATTAGGTTACGCAAATTTGGACCCAAAAAACCCCTATTTATAATAGAAAAGTAAATACCAAAGCCGAGCATTTAAAGTACAAACCTTGGAAATCGTTGATACAAGCAAATTAAAGGTTACGAAATCCTGAACCGGTGCCCAAAAACACACAATCTTGAAACATCCAATCAATAAATACACCAGTCAATGTGTGCACCTGCTACAAAAAATCCAAATTTCTCTTTACAAGCAGTTTGGCTTGCGCCGTCCAATCACAATGAAAATGAAATAGCCACACACTACCAAAACTGCCCAAACAGACCAACAAACGTGAAACACAAAGAATCTGACAAACATCTTTTCATCCATAGAATTACGCAAATATATATAAATAATATATATCGCCGCCAAGCTAGCCATATAAACTTTGCAACATGCGTTAATGAACGTCACTTATTGCTCCCAAAAGCAAACGTAAGGAGCCCAAGAACAAACAAAGTCTAATCACCAAATAATTTGTCTATTATATAACTCGGCATCTATAATTCACATTTCGGCAAAACTCAAAAGGAACATTGTATAAGTTATGACTCAAGATGCATATGCCTTAACAACATCAATTTTAGATAAACAAAAACAAGTGTAAATAATCACTTCAGTTAGACTCTTAGAGCATGAATCACATCAAACAAAACACCATAATACAAAAGCCATACAACCCCACGGAGCCGCTCGCTGCTTCAGTATTATTAGCTACATAATCACCAATAATGTCAGCATGGCCATTCATGAGCGTTAGAATACTTGATTAGAACGTTGGAGGAACCACAACTCTCATATAGTCCACAATAAAACTTTCCCAAGAGGGCCCCGAGGGATTCCTTATGTTAAAGCTGGCGGCTACCTCGCAAATAGCATTAAAATCTACGTTAGACACATCAAAGGGACCGCACGCCACTTGGAAGCTGAGAGCATCAACATCCCGTGCATTCTCCATACTTGCGATCATCAAAGAAAAAGTCGCGTTCGTAGCTTCCTCAACGTTTCGGCCACCTTCACCTCATTGGTAGCCTTCAAAACCATCACTTGAGACTTATCACTCCTCAATTCAGTCAACTCCTTTGAAAATTTAGCCGTACTCTCGTCCACTGTATCTTTTGCATACTCTAGCTTTTTTTAAGTTCTTAAATTTCGGTCATTAGACTTTCTACTACAGCATCATGGATTACATTTTTCTTCCTGATAGCATGATCAAAGTCCATTTCCATCTTAGAAACTCATTTCGAATGTCTCTTATTTAGGTCTTGCAATCGTGTCCACGTTTCTAGTTCATATTTCCCCTCATCTCTTTTAACTTAGTAGCATATCTCTCTACTTGAAAATGCAATCCCTCATTCTTCTCTATGAGTGCTCTAGCATTTATCTCCACGTTATAGTAAGCACAACCTAGCTCTTGAATAAGGCACTAACTACCTTCAATAGATCTCCCCATGCTTGTACAAGACATACGAGAAATAATACTATTTACATATAATCCTAACAATCTCTGGGCAGTGGCCTCAAGATGAAACTAACCTACCGTCTCAACAAGCCCCCTTCAAGGATAAAACACATTCCACGAAGTGAGAGATTCGAGCCCTTCACCAGAAGAGAGAATGCCATGTGAAGACACCAGAGGAACTGTTGCGGGCATAAGTGGAAGTGAACTATCTACAAGTGCAACAGTAATCAAATTAACCCTTATGGTACAATGCATGATAGCAGAATCTACAGCAATGGTCTCTGTGAAAACATTAATAAATTGATATGTTTACGATCGGAAATAAAACAACTTGCAAAAAACAGATATTGAACAATTGAAAAACCGAGCTGGAGGAATCGATGATGAAAGCAAAGGAGTTGCAAAATCCAAAAAGTGAGAATCTCATCCTCTGCACTTGACATTGGTCTCTTGCCCAGGCTCTTGTCCTTTCCAACCGTCAAAAGTTTCTTTGAACTATAGATTCTTAGCCTACTAGCCACACTTTGCCTCCCCACTTTCAACACATCTAATAAGGCTGAACCACCGGATACAACACTAGGGCCCTTCACGAGTGGAACAATAGGAACACTAATAGAGCTTGTTGAGTAGGAAACAACAACGGTCACATTCCTAGAAGATGCGATAACAATTACAATGTCACCAATACTGGCGAACTAACATGTTCTTAAGAAGGGACATGCAAAGGGCTACCCTTTCTGAAGCCTACAAACCTACTCGATTAATAGCAGATGAAGGAAAAGGTACCTCTAACAAATTACTGCCTTCGACAACTTGCAACGGTGCCACTACCACTCTTGCAGACAAAAGGAAAACATGAGATAACAAAGTCATAATAAGAAAGCAATCATATTTTAAACTAAAGTGCAAAAATTGATTGCCTTATATTACCTCCAGGAATGCACAGTGAAGCGCCGTCAACATCCACGCGTCTCTCTGTCCTGTGCTCTAAGTTAACAGATTCACATTCTTTTTCTAAAGAAGATGGAATGGACGAGCGTGAAGATACTTGTTTTACCTCCTTGCCACTCCCGGCCTCTGTCCAATATTCCCAAAGTTGAATACGGACATTGATATAAAGGTAAAAGAAGTTCTCTACTTCTACCTCATGATCTAAAAGAATCCTCGCAACGTAATCATGTCTGCAGAAGGGCTAAGCTTATGTATGTATTAACACTTTTGCCAAGGACCCCTCAGGAAATGCGCCAAAGTATGATTCATCCAAACCATTCAAACTTTTACCCTTTAAAATATGCACCCAGAGTACCTATTTCCTCAAATCGCAAGAGAGGACCTCTTTCCAACCTCTTAAGAAGATTCAGTTCACTGGCCGTTAACTTGTTTAGGTCAGGCGATTCCACTTTATCACCCACCGGGTGACACCAGACAATAGGAAAAGGAAAACCCCCAACTTTAAATTCCACCTTAATATATTTATGTCTATCCAAACGAAGATTTCTTGCATAATTACTCATGACTGACATATTCTTAGTACGTAAACTAATTGATACAAAACTCTTCACACTATTATCATTACCGGCCATTACATTATAAAAGTAACAGAAAACATTGATAGAAGGTTCACCACCAAGAATTTTATAGTTCAAAAAATATGTCATCAAAGTCCACCAACTTGTCCTAATTAGTTAACCTGGGGCCACATCGAACCAGTTCAACCAATCTACAAAAAAAATGAATGAAGTGACAAATGGAACTAAGCTTCAAAGGAAGACAGAAGGATAAAAAACCACGATTCTCCTTCATTATAACACCCACTCAAGTGATATGTTCCTTGTGGCAACCCAAACTGATAACAAAAATGATCCATTACACGAAGATCCCTACATTCCAGAGCTTTACTCATTTCATCAAACTCAGTACTACACTTATATTCATCGCTGATTACAATAGATAAATTAGCCATCAAGACAAGAAGATTCTTTTTGCACAAACCGAACATGCCCCACCTCCCCACTTCCCCCTAATAAAGTAAAAGTTTATGACATCAGTATACCTTAGAAAAGACCTAACCAGTTTCCCATACGTTACTTGATGTTTTATATACAAAAACTACCTTCTTAATATTTCAAAATTCCCATAGAAACTCCTGCTTTCCTAAAGCCTCAAAAATTTCCTAGGAGTGCCAAGGTCACTTTATAATCTTTCCACACCTGGGGTGGCCAATTGTTAGTATCAGCAAACTATGGTTATGAGAAGACCCAATTACAACCCTCTACGAACATACCAGCAAGGCCAAAGTCATTCTATTGCAGATTTGAAATGTGAACGCTATTTAAATCAAGTGCATAGTCATATGATTCACGTCAATGTCTGAGTCACAGCGAACCCGAATCATTAACACACATGTCCTCCTCAATTGACATGTGTCATTACCTCATCTAGCCCCTTATAAGGAGCCATGCATACAAAAACATGAGGAGGGAGGATTCAGACCAGATCCCAGGAAAACAAATAACCCGAACCCCACAGCTCTATCCTCTGAATAACCTAAGAGCCATCACCAAAAGGGGTTGCTCACATTAGTGATCAACAAATCTTAAATTGTCAGACTAAACTCAAGAGTCTTCCATAGGCAATCAGTGAGAACTAATTAAATCTAAGCTATTATACTCAACAATTATTATATCAAAGTGGAGGATCTTTAACTAAGAAAGTCCATCTCTAATTACAAATGCTTCAACATCGTTAGCAGCAAAATCAACATTCACATGTCTTGAAAAACATTTAACTAATGCCCATTGTTAATCTTAGACAATTGCATCATAAGCCAGTGTAATTTTTTTTAAAATTTAGTTGCATCAATATTACATTTGTAACATGGTGTTAAATGTTCTTTCCATCGATCCTCAAAATACAATTCTGCCTTACACCCAGAGGTGTTGGTAAATGCAGCTTTTGGAAATTTCAAATTCTTATATATTTTAAAATTTCTTTGAACAATGACAACTGAATTTTATTAAAAAAATTAGAAGGTATTGCAAATACAATGAGCAAAAAATAGGACTATGTTGTAATGAACGTTCGAACAATATCAATAGCAACAGTAGAAGAAATAGAGAAAAGAGATAAAATAGAGAAGAAAGATATCATCAAGAAACACTGAACCCAAAGAGGGAAATAGCCGCAACCAAATATTTTACAATATCATATATTTTCCGTAGAGTATCCTAACTTATTTATACTAATATTAATGCAATATAATTGATCGGTGTGAAAACGTCACACTTTTTAGTGCAAGCTACACTATCGATGCAAGAATAGAAACAAGGAAATCTTGTTTGAATATCGATCCTAAGAGGAGTATGTAACACCCCGAATTTGGGTCTAGATGTTAGCTAGATTGATTAGACGGTTCAGAGGAACCAGATTAGGCGATTCGAGCTAGTTTCGGGAATTAATTCCTAAAAATTGTTTCTGGCTAAACTAAAATATGAAAAATATTAGAAAATGTTTAATTAATGTATTAAGGGTTTTGGAAAATTCAATTTGAAGAAATAAAATTAGATTTTGGGACATTTTACCTAGGTGACTAAAATGTGAAGTTTTCAAAACTGTTTTGGTAACTAAATCGTAAAAGGGTCAAAACTTAGAACCTTTAAGGAACTAATTTACCAAAGTTTTTAGACAGACTTTTACCTTAACTTAGTCTATTTTAAATGGTTTTGAAATGGTTATTATATAAAAACAAAATTGATTTTATTAAAAAGATTTTTAATAGCCAAATTCATTTTCTTACGTAACTATTTTTACTGTCAACTTTCTCAAAGGCCAAACTATCAATTTTACTCTAAAATGCTCAGGAATCATTCCTTTTTGATTTCATCTTGATTTCTTAATTGATTCCTTTGATTTCTGCACCAAATCATATTTACTTTCTTGAAGATTTCACTCAAATCTTGCCAATTAAGGAGGAAGTCAGCAATTAGAGGTGATTTCCATTTATCTCCTCTAATTAAAGGTTCTTTACTGAAATTCCCAAGTTCTTGATCCTTTACAATTGATTTTTGTTATATGTTTATGATTAAATCAATATTAAAAGGTTTAAATCGAGTTTTGAGTACGCTATCTGTTATTTCTAGTAATATGCTTTCTAAAGTTTGAATCTTTGCATTTTAGTCCATGTTTCTTGATCATGCAATTAAATGAGTTTGGAAGATTATTTTAAGTTGAAATTTAACTGAAATGCATGAAACCTGATTAAATAAGGTTTGGTAACTTTGGATTTAAGGAAGTCCTCTTAGTTTTATAAAATGAAAGTTTGGTCCCTAAACTGCGTTCTCGACCAATTAGATGTTAATTCGATGCTCCATTTAATTATAAATTTCATCGATGCCCGTATGATCACCTTAGGACTTAATTATGCATTTAGACAAGATTAAAGAAGAAAAATGGTCTTTTTCTAAGTAAATTGTTCATGTTTGTCTCGGCAAACCCAATGTAACTCGCTTGGTTTGGTTTAGCGTCTAGGTCGGGCCAAGGGGGTTACATTTGGTGGTATCAGAGTTAGGTTATGATTGTTGAGAGGTGTGTTATGGTTGTTTGAGGTATGGTTATTGTGTGATTATGTTGAATAGCATGCACGGTGTATGATTTTCCGTTTCTATGTTTGAAATGTGCTATGATAGAGTAAAAGCTTGGGGACACATTGCCTTATTACTACAAGTACAAAATGATTTTTGGTTTTGAAATGTGATCATCTTGGATCCTTGCTTTAGGATGGTCTAATTATTATTTCGTTATAATTTCATGTTATAAATTCATATTTTTTAGTATGCCATCGAGACGAGGGTCGAAAATGTTTACATCACTTGAAAAGATTTACGAGATATAGATCAATCTAAGGTTAAGGTTATTTTGGTTAATGGGACTGAGGAAAAACATTTTGAGGTTCATGTTGTGAAGCTATCTTGGTTGTGTTATTAAATCATGAGTTGAGGATGTTTGAATTCTGAAAGTTTGTGTTGTTAGGGATCCATTCTTGAAATGTTCTAGATGGTGTTATCAGAGTTGTCTTCTGGTTGTAAAGTTAGGTTCGGTGTTGAGACGTACTTTGGTACGTCTCCTGAATTCTTTTGAGTTGTGATTGCGAGCATTAAGAAAGTGTAAAAGTGGTGGTATTTTCATGTGCAGTAGTGCCAAGTTGAATCTTGATTGATAATCAAGATGTGCTAATAGGCTTTGTAACAAAGTGTTTGTTCATAAGTGAGGTAGGTGCAAGTTTTAGCAAAGTTGAATGGGGTGTTCTCAGGATGCAGTTAGGTTGTGTAAGTTCAATCCGAGAATGTTGTTAGTAAGTGTGAATTGTTAATCATGCACAGTACAAAACACTTATATGTATACTTTTAAATATGTCACTACATGCATATATTTGGGCATGATATTAGAGGTTTTGCATACATGTACATAGGCTTCTATGAGGGCGTGTAAGAAATCATGCATACATGTGTTAACACTTACGGATGACATTTTGGAGACCAATGTGGTTATGATGGAAGTTAGCCTAGCAAGGAGATTCTTTAGGATCTTATAGAGTTTGGAAAATATCAAAGGAGGATTTTTAGGGGTTGGGTTGTGCTAGATTTGAAGAGATCAAGGTTGGTGATAGGAGTGCATGGTTTTCTAGAACTAGTTGATTGTTATCGAAGTTTGTTAAGGAATTTTCTTAGGTTGTTGTACCGTTAGTGAAGTTGTGACATTAGAGATATCATGTGGTTCGTGAGATCGCATAAGATGTGATTGTTCACAGTTGGCTAAGGATGGACAGGCACCTATGCCTGTTGTTGTACCATAGAGAGGTCATGGGCACGGTAGAGGTAATTTTCAGTGTAAGGAGAAAGGTCAAAGGACTGGCAAGGATCTACGCGCATTGTGTGGGAAAGAATCACACAAATGAGATTACAGGTACTTTTACTTTGTAGTCCATATCATTACTTTCTTTGATAGATTCTGGTTCAACATATTCATACATCTTGCGTGAACATGCACGTTTGCTTGATATATCTGTGAAGTGTTATACGTGGGTATGAAAGTAACTAGTTCTTTGGGAGAGACAGTAGTCGCTAGGAGGTTGTATAGGAGGTGTCCTTTGATGGTTCAAGGCCATGTGTTTGCGGCTAATTTGATGGAGTTGTTGTTTCATGGTTTTCATGCAATCTTGGGGATAGATTGGTTAATCGAGCATAAGGTTGTGGTCGACTTCAAAACCAAGTGAGTTTCGTTGAAACTTGTTGAAGATTATGAAGTAGTGGTTGTGGGAGAATGTTAAATTCTTTTTCAATGTAGTTTTAGCTTTGAAAGCGCGGAAGTTGTTAGAGTTTGTGGGTCAAGCGTGTCTGGCTTATGTTATGAACCCAAATACGAAAGAGATGCGTGTTCATGATATATGTACGATTTGTGATTTTCCAGAGGTGTTTTTGGAGGAGTTACCTGGATTTCCACCAGATAGGGAGGAAGAGTTTTATCGAGACGTGTGCAGCTACAGCTTTGGTGTCGATTGTTTTGTATCATATAGCACCAAAAGAGCTGAAAAAGTTGAAAATGTGACTTCATGAGTTATTAAATCATGGTTTAATCTGACCAAGTGTTTCACCATGGGGAGCACCAGGTTTTTTTGTGAAAAAGAAGGATGGCACGATAAGAATGTGCATTGATTATCAGCAACTGAACAAGTTTACAATTAAAAATAAGTATCCCTTACCGAGGATTGATGATTTGTTCGATCAATTGGGGTGCTACGGTGTTTTCTAAGATTGATCTGAGATCTGGGTATTATCAGTTGAAGGTCAAGGATAAAAACATGCCGAAGATAGCTTTTTGCATGTATTATGGGAATTATGAGTTCTTGGTAATGCCGTTTGGGTTAGCTAATGTGCCTGCAGCTTTCATAATATGATGAATCAAGTATTCCATGAATTCTTGGATCAATTCGTGGTAGTGTTCATTGATGACATTCTCGTGTACTCTCGTACCGAGAAAAATCATGATCGATATCTATGGATTATGTTGCAAGCTTTGTTGGATAATAATCTTTATGCTAAGTTGAGTAAGTGTGAGTTTTGGATTAAAGAGGTAGTCTTTCTTGGTTATATTATTTCGGCGGAAGGTATCTGTGTGGATCCGTAGAAGATTGAGGCGGTCGTGAATTAAAAGTAGCCTAAGTTGGTGATAGAGGTTCGGAGTTTCTTGGGGTTAGCAGGGTATTGTTGTCGCTTTATGGATGGTTTCTCGAAGGTTGTTGCTCCTTTGATGAATTTGTTACAAAAGGATGTAAGTTTCTAGTGGACGTAGAGTAGACAATAAGCTTTTGATAAGTTGAAGGAAGCTTTGACGCAAGCTTTGATCTTGATTCAACCAGAGCCAGAGAAAATGTTTGTAGTTTATAGTGATGCATCCTATGTAGGTTTGGGGTGTGTGTTGATGCAAGGGGCAAAAGTTGTGGCTTATGCATTGTTGCGCGTAATAAGTGCTACGCAATTGTGCAAGTATACACGTTGCAAGTTATAGTATAAAAGATATCGTCTCCACAGGGATTGGAGCCACTTCAAGAATCTAGTCTCTTGCACTGTAAAAAAGTAAAAACACAAATAAAGGATTATATGAGTTTTAACTAATACTAATCTAGAAAGGAATAAAGTAAAAAATTAGATGAGATCAAATGAGAGAGAGATAGGCTAGGTTATCGTGAGTTGAGGTGTGATAGCCGATTGGATCGTCTTGGTAAAAGAGTGCACAGGTAACTCAGTTTTCGTGGCAACTTGCACAACGGGGTTGCCTTGGCAACTAATCGATGGTTGCCTGGGCGACTAGTTGGGAAAATACTTGGGCGTTTGGACAGCAACCTTCAAGGCTCGGTAGAGCATTCTTCAATGGTTTCTTCTTATCCCTAAGTCGAAACTCTAGCTACTTGTGCATGCCTTGATAATACATCCCTGCGTGAATCAAGGGTGAACAACAACCAATCTTGCGCTCCTCTTAGTCGTTGAAATCCTTGACTTATTCCTAAGACAGATTAATCTTCACCATCAATAGATTGAATAAAGATCATATTCATTCATTTCTTGAATCTAACTCTCCCGATATTAGATAAATAGATGAAGTTACGAGATCCTCTCCCAATTCACTCGCAAACAAGAATAAGAACCAAAAATGAATAAACCTTGAATAGAAAAGTGCAAACTCTTATTACCTAAACAAAATACAATAGTTTCTCACAACCACAAAACACAATAACCATAGCCAAATAGATTTAGTGCATGGCTAGGTTCCAAAGAAACACAAGATAAATAATCCCTAGCATGAACCCAATTGAACAAGAAAGAAAAGGATGAAGAATGAGGCTTGTCGAAATCCTCCTTGCCCTAGATGCTTGTCAAAAATTCTCTCCTCTTGCCCTCCTTGGAGTTGTCGAAATTCCCCTCTCTTTGCTCTCCTTGGAGTTGTCGAAATTCCCCTCTCTTGCTCTCCTTGGTGTTTGACGATATGGCCTCTTATTTATAGGTCTAGGTCAAAGTCCTTCTTTGATGAGGAAGTTAAGTTGGAATTAAATTATCTTTAAAGAATATAATTCTTTATTATAATTATATTCCTACTAGAACTTCTCCTATCTTCTTGGAATTTAATTCTTCTTTAATCTCTTCATGGAAATCAAATTCCTTTGGGATTGGGCTTTGCTCCACGTCATCTTGGGTTGTCTAGTCATCAATTTCGACTACCATATCACATTTGCTCTTTGTCGACAATTGCCCTGGCAACTGGCTCGGCGTCTCCTTCATGCATTGCCCTGGCAACTAGCTCGGCATCTCTTTCATGCATTGCCCTGGCAACTAGCTCTACCCTTGCTTTGGCAAGTAATCCTGCACATACACACAAAACACACGAAAGCATCATCTTTTCCCACAAAAACTACCAAGTTATATAATCAAGCTCAACGATGGAAGGAAACATGGATTAATGCATGAATGGTTAATTATGCAACTAATATGAGCCTAAGTCTAACAATAATATAAGTAAATTGGGTAAGAAAAAATAGTACTTTTGAACACTTATCACACCCCCAAACTCGAACTATTGCTTGTCCTCAAGCAATGCAAACTCATAATTACCTGCCAAGACTTCAATTTTCACAAACTTAGCTTTGAACTTGATTTCAATTCTCTGAACCGGGGCACAAAGTATGATTGGCTTTTAATTTTTTGAAAAACTTAGGAATTACTCGGAATCAAACTATAATGCTTGTAAGTGTGTACGGAGTTGTGTGCAAGTTGATTTTTCGGATTCTATGCAAACAATAGGTTTTCAAATTACTTTATTGGGTTCTTTTTAACATGTTTTAACTAGAGCCAGTTTTGGGCACCTCTAGTGTCTTGTTTTTAGTTTTTCTTTCAGTTAATTTTTTCGACTAGAGCCGGTTTCGGGCACCTCTAGCTATCAATTTTTTTAACACATACTAGAGCCAGTTTCGGGCACCTCTAGTGATCAATTTTTTAGCACATGCTAGAGCCAATTTCGGGCACCTCTAGCATTCATCCAATTTTTATTCTAATCCCCCAATTTGTTAATTATCAACCTAAGTTCACTACAATTCCTTAAATCAATCAAACCACAACAGTGTTTCATCAAATTTAGCATCATAGTAAAATTTTAAGTTTTTCCATGGTTATCCTAGAATAAAAATTCTATCAATTAAGTGCATTGGCAAAGTCATCATCGGATATTCATCAAAACTAAGCAATTCTTGTAACAACTAAAGGCATGGCAAGCAATTTATGTATCCTAAATGTAGTACTTAAGATGAATGTAACTAAACATGGTAACTACTAATAACAATCCACCCCAAACTCGAGTGAGGCATTGTCCTCAATGCATGCATTAAAGAAGAATAAAAATAAAGAAAAGTAAAATGCATACGAGGACTTACTCCGAGAGTTCGTCATCGTAGATGATTAGTTTCCTTTTGGTCGGTGTCTTGATTCTCTTGCTTGAACGCGATGGTTGTTTTCTTGTTGCCGGTGGTGGAATCGATCCTCGTACAGGGTTGTCCTCATCATCCTCTTCATCAGTGTCATTGGCTTTTCGCTTGGAGGATTCAATTGGTGTGGTCTTTGTTGGTGCAATGGAGGACTCGTCCGAATCTGAAAAATTAGAAAATGATTCCGTAGGAGTTGATTCGGGCATAGGTGCTTTACCTTTGGCTTTTGCAGTGGTTGCCAGAATGTCTTTAGCTTTGGTTACCGTGGCATCATCTGTTGCGGTTGTCGTGGTGACTGCTTCATTGGTTGCCGGGGCAAGGATCTCGGCAGGAAAGATTAGGAACAACATGTGATTGTCTGGGTACTTTTCTAGGATGACTTGGGTGATGGCATTGTTGTGCTCCTTTATGTACCGCATGAACACTAGTTTCCGGTCTTCAATTTGCCTTAGGTGGCTCATCAATGGTTGCAAGAGTGCTTCAAAGTGTCCCGGGGTTGATGGTCGAGTTGCCAGGGCGTTAGGTGCTGGGGCATTAGGGATTGCCGGGGCGGCAGGAGTTGCCGCGGCAATTGGAGGCCTTAAAGAATTTCCTGGTGCCTCTCCCATTAGCTTTTGGATTTGTGCTTGATTCCAACCGGACTTTGGTAGGCCTTTTCATCAGTGGACTCACCTGGGACATGCATCTCCTTGCAAAGATTAGAAATTAAGCAAGGGAAGAAAAGAGAACCCTTATCTTTTGAGCTACATACAAAAATCTCATCACAAATAATTTTTCCAATGTTAATGATGCGATTATACAAAATAGAATGTATGAGCAAAAGAAGTGGTATATCAACGGTAGTATTGTGTGTGGTGGGCATTAAAGAAGTTTTAGAAAACTTATTCCATAGTTTTGTCTCGGGTTTAAGCCGAAGGCAATTTACCGTGCCCTTGTATTTACCGTCGTTCCAATGAGTTCTCTGTTGAGTGAGTTCTTGAAGCACCTTATTGAATTGCTTGGGAGTGATTTGATCAACGAAGGCTTGATGCTCGTCCTTCTCAATGTAAAGCCCGTAAAAGGTGTTGACGTTTTCGGGACTTATGAGTATGGCCTTGTCACGAACAAAAACATAAGGATTATCCGGGTTAGGTGAGTGAGCATAAAATTCTCTTACCCATGAGATGTTACCCGGTTCCGGTTGATGGCAAAAGATTTGCCACTTTTGATGTGCAATCCTCTCAAAGATGAATGGTTCAAGGCCGAAATCTTGATGAGAGTTGGAGTATTCAAAGCCTTGTTCTTCATGAATCTTCTGGTTTCAAACTTGGAGTGAAATCTTTCTTGAACCACCGGTGTAGCAAACTTCTTGTATCTTGGTTCTTTGGAGGAACTTGGATGAACTAAAAATTTAATTTTGGATGCCATGGATGATCTTGGTTGTGAGTTTTGTAAAAACAAATAAAAGAAAAGAAAAGAAACTAAAAAGTTGCAAGATAAAAAGTAGGAATAGGTTAAGGGTGATGGGTTTTATAGAAAAGATAGGTGGTAAATATGGTGGGTGGGATTAGAGGAAAACGAAAAAGGGTTTTGGTTTAGAGAGAGGGTGACGGCAAGGGGGTTTGATTAGGGTAAATTGGAGGCTTTATATAAGCCTTAGATTCAGCCCATTAGTTTCCTTGTTGAAGTTGTTTTCCTTCTTGGATTAAAATTCCTCTTTATCTTGAACTTTTTTCCTACAATTCAAAGACAAATCAAATAAGGATTAAAATTAAAGAATAACTAATAAAAGAAAATAAATAAAGATGTGTAATGAGATTCTTAAACTTAAAAAGATAAAAAAATATATATATCCTAGAAAAAGCACATAATCGAAAGTAATAAAAAATAATAATTAAAAAATTAAAAAAAATAAATAATTCGACAAAATTAAAAATTAAAATAAAATAAAATATCGAAAGGAGAGCATGCTCATGCATCTCCTAAAGTGACCACTTCTTTGTTACGTTCCACATGGGCACCATTGTAGTGCTTCAATCTTTGTCAATTAACTTTGAATTCATGGTTGTCAAAGATGGACTTGATTACCACGGCACCATGGGATAATGGTTTGACAACTTCGAATGGTCCCGACCATCTTGATTTCAGCTTTCCTGGGAAAAGTTTTAGCCGAGAATTGAATAAGAGAACTAGTTGCCCTGGCATGAATTGCCGCGGCAATAGTTTCTTGTCATGCCATTGCTTTGTTTTCTCCTTGTAGATTCGTGCATTGTTATAGGCGACTGCACAGAATTCTTCTATCTCATTGAGGTCCAACAAACGCTTTTGTCCGGCACTTTCCCAATCCATATTCACGGTCTTGATTGCCCAGTATGCCTTGTGTTCAATTTCCACCGGTAGATGGCATGTTTTGCCATAGACAAGTCGGAAGGGGGACATACCTAAGGGTGTTTTGAATGCAGTGCGATATGCCCAAAGTGTGTCATCTAGTCTCAATGACCAATCCTTCCTAGAGGGATTTACAACTTTCTCGAGTATACCCTTCAATTCCCGGTTGGAAATTTCTGCTTGCCCGTTGGTTTGTGGGTGATATGTCGTGGCGATCTTGTGTGATATGCCGAAGCGTTGCAACATCTTGGCAATTAGTCTGTTGTCAAAATGCTTGCCTATGTCACTGATAATTGCTCTCGGCATCCCAAACCGTGTAAATATGTTTTTCTGCAAGAATCGTTGCACGGTCTTGGAATCGTTGTTGGGAACTGCAACTGCCTCCACCCATTTAGACACGTAGTCGACGGCAAGTAGAATGTAGAGGTTGCCGAATGAAGATGGGAAAGGTCCCATAAAATCGATCCTCCATACATCAAACAGCTCCACCTCGATGATGTTCTGGAGCGGCATCTCATGTCGTCTAGAGATGTTGCCCATCCTCTGGCAACGATCACATTGCTTGTAAAAGTCTTGGGCATCTTTGTACAATGTTGTCCAATACAAACCGGATTGCAAAACTTTGGCCGCGGTACGAGTTCCTCCAAAATGTCCTCCATAGGGTGAAGAATGGCATTGCCAGAGTACATTCTGTTGCTCTTCTTCAGGGACACATTGGCATATAATCTGATCTGCACATTGTTTAAACAAAAGAGGCTCGTCCCAAAAGTAATGCTTAGCATCATGGCGGAACCGCTTCTTCCCTTGGTGACTAATGCCATAAGGTAAAATACCACAAACAAGGAAATTAACTAAATCCGCGTACCAGGGTATTGCCGAGGCATGTGCTGCCGTGGTGACTGCTCCTAAAATTGCCGAGGCGTGCGCGTCAAAGGCTGCTTCGACATCGAGAGTTGCCGAGGCGTGTGCATCCATGGTTGCCGAGGTGTGTGCATCCATGGTTGCCGAGGCGTCGAGGGTTGCCGAGGCATGCGCGTCCATAGTTGCCGAGGCGTCGAGGGTTGCCGAGGCATGCGCGTCCATGGTTGTCGAGGCAACTAAAAGTTGTTCATCCGGGAATGTATCGCATATCTCTAGATCCGCGTCCTCCTCCCTATTGCGTTCTAAACGTGATAAGTGATCGGCCACTTGATTTTCTGTTCATTTCCTGTCCTTAATTTCAATATCAAATTCTTGTAAAAGTAATATCCAACGAATCAAACGAGGTTTGGCATCCTTTTTAGCAAATAGATATTTGATTGCCGAATGGTTCGTATGAACAATTACCTTTGTACCAATCAAATAGGATCGGAACTTGTCAAATGTGAAAACTATAGCTAGTAACTCTTTCTCCGTTGTTGTGTAATTCACTTGAGCACTATTAAGAGTTTTACTAGCATAGTATATCACATGGAAGGTCTTACCTGTGCGTTGGCCTAGGACTGCTCCTACCGCGAAATCACTTGCATCATACATGAGCTCAAAAGGTAGCGTCCAATCTGGTGGAACGACAATGGGTGCCGAGGCAAGCTTTTTCTTCAGGGTTTTGAATGCTTGGGTGCAAGAATCATCAAAATCGAAGACTTTATCCTGTTCAAGCAAATTGCACAAGGGTTTAGTGATTTTAGAAAAATTATGAATGAACCTCCTGTAAAAACCTGCATGTCCAAGAAAACTTTGAATTCCTTTAACCGAACTTGGTGGGGATAATCTCTCGATCACGTCCACCTTGGCTTTGTCTACTTCAATTCCCTTGGATGAAATCTTGTGGTCGAGCACTATTCCTTCATCTACCATAAAATGGCATTTCTCCCAATTGATGTCTAAATCAGTTTCTTCACATCTTGCCAACACCCTCTCTAAATTGCCGAGACAGCTGTCGAAGTCATTACCAAAAATAGAAAAATCATCCATGAAGATCTCAAGGAAGTCTTCGACCATGTCTGAAAAGAGTGCCATCATGCATCTTTGGAAGGTTGCCAGGGCGTTACATAATCTGAACGGCATCCTTCGGAAGGCATAAGTACCGTATGGGCATGTGAAGGTTGTCTTTTCTTGATCTTCTAGTGCTATGGCAATTTGATTGTAACCTGAATAACCATCAAGAAAACAATAAAAGGGTTTACCTGCAAGATGGTCAAGCATTTGATCAATAAAGGGTAACGGGAAGTGATCTTTCCTAGTGGCTTTGTTTAGCTTTCGATAATCCATATAAACCCTCCAATCGGTCACAGTCCTGGTTGGAATGAGTTCATTATTTTCATTACTTACCACCATTATACCTCCCTTTTTCGGTACACATTATACCGGACTTACCCATGTACTATCAGAGAGGGTATATAATGCTGGCGTCAAGCCACTTGATGATTTCTTTCATTACAACCCCTTTCATGGCATGATTTAGTCTCCTCTGGGCCTCAATTGAAGGTTTGTGATCATCTTCCAACAAAATCTTGTGCATGCACACTGTCGGGCTAATTCCCTTCAAGTCGACAATTGTCCACCCTATTGCCTTTTTGTGTAGCTTCAACATCTTGATCAGCTTCTTTTCCTGCTCAGGCTGTAACTTAGAAGAAATAATTACAGGTAATGTATTATCGGTTCCTAAGTATGCATATTTTAGTTGTTCTGGCAATTATTTCAACTCAAGAATCGGTGGTTATTCAATAGAGGGTTTTTCGAGTTTACCTTCCTTACCCGAGTAATCTAGTGGTTCAAAGTATGTACCTGGTCGATTGACTAGCCAATTTGCCTCTTCTTGTTGTTCCTCATCGACCGGTTCTTCATACTCCTCAGGTTCCTCTTGATCGGCAATGTAGTTGCTGAGGCAACTAAATTCCTCGTCGAAGTTAAACTCTGTCGTGGCATGAAGAAGTTGGCATTCTTCTGGATCATCGGCATGCCTTAGTGTTTGGAACACATTTAGTTTAACTTGCTGGTCATTCACCCTCATTGTGAGTTCTCCCTTTCCAACATCGATCAAGGTTCTCCTTGTTGCTAGGAATGGTCTCCCGAGAATGATGGGTGCATGCTCATCTGCTTCACAATCCAAAACAATAAAGTCAACGGGAAAAATAAATTTATCAACTTTTACCAGTATGTCCTCAATTTTTCCCTCTGGATGCACATAGGATTTGTCGGCTAGTTGTAGGATAACTGTTGTAGGTCTTGCCTTCTCGATTCCTAGTTTCTGGAAAACCAATTTAGGCATCAAATTTATGCTAGCCCCAAGGTCGCATAATGCTTTCCCGACATAGTGATTTCCAATGGAATAGGGTATTGTGAAACTTCCGGGATCCTTCAACTTGGGTGGCATACGATTGTGCAACATTGCCATGCATCCTTCTGTTGCGGCAATTGTTTCAAACTCTCCTAGCCTTGTTCTCTTAGACACGATGTCTTTAAGAAACTTGGCATAGTTTGGCATTTGTTCAATTGCTTCCACCAACGGCAAGTTGATGTGGACTTGCTTTAGGATATCAAGAAACTTCTTGAATTGCTATTCTTGCTTTTGTCGCTTCAACCTTTGTGGGAATGGTGGTGGAATTCGAATATCTTCGATCCTTTCATTGGTTTGGAACCTGATTGACAGCATTACCGGGACAACTGGAGTTGCCGAGGCGTTATCAACTGGGGTTGCCGAGGCATGCTTATCACAAGTTGTCGAAGCATCCTTATCGTCGGTTGCCGAGGCATGCTTATTGCCAGTTGCCGAGGCAATTCCTAGTTCAGCATCTGAGGCTTTGCCGCTAGGTTCATCTTGATCTTTTTGTGGAGTTTTATTTGATGAGCGGGTTTGAGCTTCTCTAAGTTGTTGGCCACTTCTAGCGGTGATTACCTTACATTGCTCAAGGCCAGTTCCTCTTGCGACTTTAGTATCGCTAGGTAAACCTCCTTGCGGTCTAGTATTCAGATTTTGAGCAAACTGTCCGACTTGATTTTCCAATGATTTGATTGTCGCCTTTTGGTTTTGCAATCTCATCTCGGTCCTGTTAATAAAAGCATCAGTTCTTTTTATGAAGTTACTATTCTCAGCCATATAAGATTCAGTTTTCATCATAAAAGCATTTAGAGAATTTTCCAAAGAAATAGATGTTGTCAGTTGTTGCTGCGGCAACTGTTGTCGTGGCATATTCTGTTGGAATCCCGATGCTTGTGCATTTTTATTGTTCTAGTTTAGAGCATTGTTGGGATTACTCCATGAAAAATTTGGGTGCTTCTTCCAAGCTGGATTGTATGTATTGGACATCACATTGTTGTTCCGATTGTAATTCCCTGCATAGAAGCTGGATTCCGGATTCTGCATACATTCAGAAGAATCATGGTTATCACCACATAACTCACAAAAAGAATCCATTACCTTGACCTCATGTGTGTTGTTTGGTTTTTGCATGTTCTGGACCATCTTAGTTAAAGTGGCCAATTGTGCCTAAATTGAATCTGATGATCCTAGTTCATGTATTGTGGCTTGGCGTCTAACTCCTCCTCTTCTAGTAGAGGGAAATTGATAATCATTCTTGGCCAGCCTGTTTAGAATTTGCATTGCTTCCTCCGGTGACTTGTCTAGAAGTATGCCGTTTGCCGAGGCATCTAGCATCATCCTTGTTGGTGTATTCACGGCGTTGTAAAACATTGTTACTTGAGTCCACACCGGGAATCCATGTAGGGGGCATTTGTGTAGAAGTTCTCTATATCGCTCCCAAGCCTCGTACATGGATTCATCATCTGGCTGCAGAAAAGAAGTAATGTCGTTACGAAGCTTATCAGTCAAATTTGTAGGATTAAACCGAGCAAGGAAATCACGACAAAGATCGGTCCAAGATGCTATTGATCCGGCAGGAATGCTATTCAACCATGCTTTCGCCCTATCCCTCAGTGAATAGGGGAATAATCTTAATCGTAAGACATCGGGGGTGACTCTGTGTATTTTGAACGAGTTGCAAATCTCGAGGAAATATTTCATATGTTGTCGTGCATCTTCAGTTGCTGAGCCGCCAAATTGACCAATTGTGTTGATCATATTAAACATTACCGGTTTTAACTCAAAGTGGTCGGCTTCAATTTCAGGTGCGACAACTCCTGGATTAAGTCCATCAAGATCTTCTTCAAGATAGTCTCGAATAGTTCTGTTTCGTGCAAGGATCACTCCTCCTCCTGCTGGAACATCTTGATTCATATTTCCGTCTTGATTAGCCATTGCTACTCTTATCCTTCATCTAAGTCTTTGTAAGGTTTGTTCAATTTCTGGATCAAAGGAATATTCTGGTGAAGTCGGTCTCGCCCTGATCATATACCAATGCAAAACCAAAGTTTGTTAGCCCTTTGAATCTTAAACAAGAAAAGTAAAAAGAAAGTGCAAGAAAATAAAAACAAAGTCGCTATTGCCAATCCCTGGCAACGGCGCCAAAAACTTGTTGTGCATAATAAGTGCAACGCAATTGTGCAAGTATACACGTTGCAAGTTATAGTATAAAAGATATCGTCTCCACAAGGATTGGTGCCACTTCAAGAATCTAGTCTCTTGCACTGTAAAAAGTAAAAACACAAATAAAGGATTATAGGAGTTTTAACTAATAACTAATCTAGAAAGCAATAAAGTAAAAGAATAGATGAGATCAAATGAGAGAGAGATAGGCCAGGTTATCGTGAGTTGAGGTGTGATAGCCGATTGGATCGTCTTGGTAAAAGAGTGCACGGGCAACTCAGTTGCCATGGCAACTTGCACAACTGGGTTGCCTTGGCAACTAATCGATGGTTGCCTGGGTGACTAGTTGGGCAACTACTTGGGCGTCTGGGCAGCAACCTTCAAGGTTCGGCAGAGCGTTCTTCAATGGTTTCTTCTTATCCCTAAGTCGAAACTCTAGCTACTTGTGCATGCCTTGATAATACATCCCTGCGTGAATCAAGGGTGAACAATAACCAATCTTGCACTCTTCTTAGTCGTTGAAATCCTTGACTTATTCCTAAGCCGGATTAATCTTCACCATCAATAGATTGAATAAAGATCATATTCATTCGTTTCTTGAATCTAACTCTCCCGATATTAGATAAATAGATGAAGTTACGAGATCCTCTCCCAATTCACTCGCAAACAAGAATAAGAACCAAGAATGAATAAACCTTGAATAGAAAAGTGCAAACTCTTATTACCTAAACAAAATCCAATAGTTTCTCACAACCACAAAACACAATAACCATAGCCAAATAGATTTAGTTCATGGCTAGGTTCCAAAGAAACACAAGATAAATAATCCCTAGCATGAACCCAATCGAACAAGAAAGAAAAGGATGAAGAATGAGGCTTGTCGAAATCCTCCTTGCCCTAGATGCTTGTCGAAAATTCTCTCCTCTTGCCCTTCTTGGAGTTTTCGAAATTCCCCTCTCTTTGCTCTCCTTGGAGTTGTCAAAATCCCCCTCTCTTGCTCTCCTTGGTGTTTGACGATATGGCCTCTTATTTATAGGGCTAGGTCAAAGTCCTTCTTTGATGAGGAAGTTAAGTTGGAATTAAATTATCTTTAAAGAATATAATTCTTTATTATAATTATATTCCTACTAGAACTTCTCATATCTTCTTGGAATTTAATTCTTCTTTAATCTCTTCATGGAAATCAAATTCCTTTGGGATTGGGCTTTGCTCCACGTCATCTTGGGCTTGTCTAGTCATCAATTTCGACTACCATATCACATTTGCTCTTTGTCGACAATTGCCCTGTTAACTAGCTCGGCGTCTCCTTCATGCATTGCCCTGGCAACTAGCTCGGCATCTCCTTCATGCATTGCCCTGGCAACTAGCTCTAGCCTTGCTTTGGCAAGTGATCCTGCACATACACACAAAACACACCAAAGCAACATCTTTTCCCACAAAAACTACCAAGTTATGTAATCAAGCTCAACGATGGAAGGAAACATGGATTAATGCATGAATGGCTAATTATGCAACTAATATGAGCCTAAGTCTAACAATAATATGAGTAAAAAGGGTAAGAAAAAATAGTACTTTTGAACACTTATCATGCATCTAGGCAGTTGAAGGTGCACGAGCGCAATTATCCTATGCATGATATAGATCTTGCCGCGGTGGTGTTTGCGTTTAAGATTTGGAGGCATTATTTGCATGGCAAAAAGTGTACCGTGTATACTGATCACAGAAGTTTGAAATATCTAATGTCACAAAAAGAGTTGAATCTTAGGCAATGAAGATGGTTGGAGTTGCTCAAGGACTATGATTTGACAATAGAGTATCATCCGGGTAAGGCTAATGTTGTAGCTGATGCCTTGAGTAGAAAGGTTGCGGTGGAGTTGAGGGTAATGTTTGCTCGTTTGAGTGTAAAGCAGGATGGTGGTTTATTGGCTAAGTTGCAAGTAAAGCCATAGTTGTTGTAGTTGATCAAAGAGAAACAATCGTATGATGATTCATTGGTATCGCATGTTAAGGATATTATGGACAGTAATCAGACGGATATTTATTTTAATGATGATGGTGTTTTGTGCTTTAAGAGTCAAGTGGTTGTATCGAAAGATGAGGAGTTGAGGCGCATTGTCTTGACTGAACTCATTCCAGTCCTTTTGCTATATATTTGGGAAGTACAAAGATGTATCAGGATTTGAAAAAGAAATATTTTTGGGTTGGTTTGCAAAGGATATAGCGGATTTTGTTGCTCGATGTATGGTATGTCAGCGTGTTAAGGTTGGGCATTAGTTTCTTTCGGGTTGTTGCAACAGTTGAGGATTCCATAATGGAAATGACAGAGAATTATGATAGATTTTGTAAATAGATTGCTTTTGACGCCATCAAAGAAGAATTATGTGTGGGTGATTGTGGATAGGTTTACGAAGTGTGCACATATCTTGGTTGTACATACAACATATATGTTGGATAAGTTGGCGAAGTTGTATATTGATGAAATTGTAAGGTTGCATGGGGTGCCTAAGTCTATGGTATCGGATAGGGATCCGCATTTAACAATGAGGGTTTGGGAGTGTTTGCATAAGGCTTTGGATACGCGGTTGCATTTCAGTACTTCGTATCATCCTCAAACAGATTGTTAGTCTAAACGCATTACCAAGTGTTGGAGGATATGTTGTGGTGTTGCATCATTGATTTTCAAGGAACATGGGAGAAGAAACTGTCATTGGTGGAGTTTTCTTATAACAATAGTTATCAGGCTAGTATTCAAATGGCTCCTATGAAGATTTGTATGGTAGGAGGTGTTGCATGCCATTTTGTTGGGCTGACGCGAGTGAGATGTATGTTTTTTTGCCTGATGTGTTGGAAGACACTAATGAGAAGGTGAAGAGGTGTTGCATGCCATTGGATCTGTCACATGTTGTGACTGTTGAGGATATTGACTTGCGACCAGAGTTGGCTTTTGATGAAGAATCAATAAGGATAGTGGATTCTAGTACTAAGGTTCTTCATGGCAAGGCCATTGACTTGGTTAAGGTGTTGTGGTGATACCGAGGAGTTGACTAGGCCACGTGGGAAGCAAATGAGGATATAGAAAAGTAATTCCCTTATCTCTTTCCTTCATGTAAATTTTGGGGACAAAATTTCTTAAGAGGGTTAGATTTGTAACACCCCAAAAATAGGGTTAGAAGGTTTAAGGGTTTGACCGGGTTCAGACTGGACTGGTTAAACCAGGTTAACGGATTAAATAAGTTTTGGTTAAAATTTAAATGGTAAAAATGGGAATTTTTACTAATTTAAAAAGAGTTGGGTTTCTAAAATGTTTTTAATATATATATTAAATATTATTGGTTTTTAATTGAAGGTTAACTTAATATAATGGAATGAATTTCGAATTTAGTGATTAAAATGTAAGCTTTGCAAAATCGGGTTAGTGACTATTTTGTAAATGGGCCAATACTAAGAATTCTTATAGAGATATTATTTTAAAAAGTTTTTAATAAAAAATTACCACCTTAATTGGGTAAGCAATTGATGGCTACTTGGTTTTCCAAATCATTTTCCTATTCATTCTAATTTCCCTCATTTCCTCATCCTATTTTCCTTCATTTTCCATTTCACTTTCCAAGCTTGATTCACCAGATTTCTTTAATGGTTTTCAATAGAGAAATCATTATTTGTTTCTACTTTTGATTCTTAACAGAACCTTACAAGGATTTCTCAAAGATTTCACCAAATTCACAAGTTGGATTTTAAAGAAATACTTACATCAATTTTGGTGGGAGCTTCTTCAAAGGTGAATTTCTTTCCTCTCTTAAATTAAGGTTCTTTATTGATATTCCCTAGTAGTTGGCTGTTGTTAGATTGATTTTAACTTGGTTTTGCAATGGATTTCAAGAAAAGGGTTGATTAATTGAGATTTTGATGATTTGCTTAAGGAATTGGTTAAGTTGATGAAACCTGGAGATTTTAATTGGTTAAACCTGTAGACATGGTTTGATTTTCATGTTTTGGTTTTAAGCATGGATTGATTTACTTACTGTAAATGCATTTTTTGATTAATATGCAATGTTTATCAAAGTATATGAATGCCTAAAAGCATTGAGGCTTATTCCTAAAAGGAATGTGGTGGTGTCTTTGGCAATGTGGTTTTGAGAAATGCATTGGAAAATAGTAAGTAAATGTATTTGAAAATGATATATTGGCTATGTGGCGTAATGAGAAAGTATTAGATATAGTTGGCATGCCATGGGGTTTAAAGTGCACTATAATATAAAGTCAGTTGCACCACGGTCCTTGAGAAAAAAGCAATTTAACTAGGCTACTCAGACAGTTGGGCTATCACTTAGGGTATGCAGTTTAACTAGGTAGCCCAAGTTGATGGTATCTTATAGTTTAACTAGGCAAGGTATGAGATAGGTGTAGATGAGACCACCGAGAAATCCCTGTATCCGATATGTATGAATAAGATTCTATTCTTTTGAATGTATGGATAGAAATGGGTCTATCCGGGTCACTATAAATGCCAATATATGAGGTTTATGTGATATATGAAATGGATTTTGATGCATACGGTTGTCATGCATGATATGTTTTGATGAAACATATGAAAAGAATTTCGATGCATATGAGAAAAGTTTGTTTTGACTAAGCATGCTATCACTCAAGGGTGATGAGGTTTTTAAATGAGTTATGAAATGCATCAATGTTTTATTTAAGAGAATCGTCAATAAGCATGTGTGCTTACGCTCTTTTTTTTCCCATTGATGTAGAGCAATAGAGTTGTGGGGCTGCTTTCGTTTGGCAAGGAAGAATCCAAGATCAAAGCAATTACTTGAGTGTGAAAAACCTAGTTTTAATTTGGTTAATAAGGCAATATGTTTACCATGTTTTAGGGAATTTGTAATCTGGATTTTTTGCTATGATGTTGAGGTTTATGTGTTATGGTTGATAGCCTATAATGTTGGTTGATTGTGATATGCGTGTTGAGATTTTGCTTATGGTTTAATGTTTGATGGTTGCCATAATTCCCTTATAGAATGTGAATGCCTATGCATATGGTTTAAGTGGTTCAAGCATGTTTTAATTGATGTTAGTAAATCATTGTTACTATGCCAATGTGGATTTGTGCCTTGAATTTCCTTTTGGTTGTTGAGTTGGATGAATTTAGGAAGCATGCCTCTAGAATTGGGAGATGATGCATATTTATTTCTTATGGTTTTGATGTCAATGTCTTTTTAGCATGTTTTAATCCCTGTTTTGGTGATGCACTTGTATTGGTTTGAATGTGGCAAGTTAGGGTTACCAATTGGGTGAAAAACTAGCTAAGTTGGACATTACAAGTCTAGGGTTATCGATATTCGGGCCTTGGTATCAATACGAGTAAGTGGAAATTTGGCATGATTATCGATACTCGAATAGGTGTATCAATATGGATATGTGTATTTTGGCCAGATATCGATACTTGGGAATGGGTATCGATACGGATTTTAGCTACTGGAATTTGAGATTTTGGTATTCAGGCTTGAGGTATCAATACTCCGGAGAGGGTATTGGTACGCACTTGCAAAATTGGCCAGGTACCGATACCCTATCTCGAGTACCGATACTCCTAGGCGTTATTTCAGTTTAAGTAATGAACTAGTTTTAGATTCTTCTATTTTGGTCCCTGATTTATATGTATGTAAATCATATAAGCTAGGATGTTCATATTAGGCTGTAACTTGACAAGTATCTGTGTAACCTGAGTAATTTTTTATTGTAACTGCAGATTTAAGTTACTCCTCATAATTTTCTAGATTTGCAATTTGGTCCTTAAATCGCAATTACATGTAGTCAAATGTTAAATCAATACTCGATTTGGTTGAGAATTAATCCGCTGCTAGCATGCACACCTTAGGACTTAACAATGTATCTATACAAGATAAAAAGAAAAAAAATGGACCTAGTTAGAGTTAATGTTTTCGGGTTTGCTTCGGCTAACCCAATGTATCTCGCTCAGTTAGGTCTGGCATCTAGGTCGGGTTGAGGGGGTTACAGAGTTGGTTTAATCAGCAATGTAGTGGTCAGCTTGAGTATTAGCTTCCATTTAACCTTTAATCATCGACTCAAGGATAAAGATTGGCCTCAACTCTCATTGTAAGTCAAGTCTAAAGCCTCTTGAACGAGTGGATCTACTTTTGTTGCATCCATACAACTTTCATTGTAGAAATTCGTTAATCTGACTCGTCACTACATTCGTCGATGTTAGTGATAGGTTTTAACATTCTCATGCAAAACTTAAATCAAATCCAATAATTAATGCTTAAGAAAAAGCTAACAAATAGTTTGAATAAGTTCAACAAGCTCCAGAAAATTAAACCATAGTCAAAACAAGCACAAATACAAGTAAATCTTCAAAACAACATCAAAATAAAGAGAAGTTTAAGAAGATAACAAGATATTGTCTCAATTTAGCACTCGAATCCTCATTTCCTTGGATTAATCTGCTTCACTTTGCCTTGGATCTCCAGAAAAATAAGCTTAAGCCGTCATGGAAGGAGGATAAAAGCTCGGAGGTAGAAGATGATGTGAAAAATTGAATAAGTGTGACTTTCTCTTTCCTCCAAAATAGTCCTTATATAGTCCACCAGAGGAAGGACACCTGTCCTGAAGGTTATTTGTGTGCTCAGCATCGTACAAATTTGTTATAATAAACTGGACAGCTGGCATATTCGTTCTTATCCTCAGACAGACTAGACAGTTGGCAGATACAGTGTCGAACTGGCTAAAGTGATGAAAGCTTCCTCTACAGGGACATTAGTATTGCAGCGACAATAAGGAAAAAATAGGCAGAAATATACAAAATACGAGTTCTTGAAACTAAGTTAGAAAATATGCAGAAATATACTTAAAAATGCAGAAATGGATGCTAATGTGGGGACAATAATACCTACATCTAACGCCTTGAATTTGGGCCTAGGAGTTAGCTAGGGTGTTTAGACGGTTCGGGTGAATCGGATTAGGCGATTCGAGTTAGTTTCGGAAAATAAATCTAAATAAATGGTTTTTGGATAAAAGAAAATATGCAAAAATAATCTAAAATGTTTAATTAATATATTAAACATACGTGAGTTGTTAATTTGATGAAATTAATTCAGATTAAATGACATTTTGGTTTGGTGACTAAAATGTAAAGTTTTCAAAACTATTTTGGTGACTAAATCGTAAAAGGTTCAAAACTTAGAATCATTAAGGAGCTATTAAACCAATTTGTTTTAATAGACTTTTCCTTAATTTTGGCTATTTTAAAATGGTTTTTAAGAGATTTAATAAAGAGAATTAAAAGGCTTTAATTGGTTTTGTAAAAATAAATCAAAAGTTTTTTCTTACGTAAGTACTTCTCCAAACTATTTTATCTTAAATTCCCAGCAACCAAACTACTATTTTCTCTCTAAAAATTTCTTGGATTCACCTTTTCAATTCTATCTATTATACATTGATCTTCTACTTTTACATTGAAGATTTCTTCAATTCAAGCCAATTAAGGAAGGAGTCTATAATTAGAGGTGATTTTCATTTCTCTCCTCTAATCAAAGGTTCTTTACTAATATTCTCAAGTTCTTGATCCCTTGTAATCAACTTTTGATGTGAGCTAATAATTTAATCAAGATTTAAGTGTTTATTGATGGTTTTGTTAAGAAATCGGTTGGGTTTTGTTATGAATCTGATTTTTTGTGATCTTGATTGGTTTAGATCATATTTAAAGTATATTTTAATGCCATGATATGTGATTTACAAAAGAAATCTCAAAACTAATGGAGTTGGCTAGGTTGTTAATAGCTAGTTTTTGAGATGTTTGTGGCGTTAGTGAGTTGTTGGGGGCATAAGGGTATTAGGAAGTGTTTTTGGTTGGGTTTTGATGAGAATTAAATGTTAGATTCATAGGTTTGATGATAGGTGCTGGGTGGATGAAGTTTGATATGGATTTCGGTAGTTTCAGCTAGTTTTCGAAAGGTTTTTGTTAAGGATGCAGGGGATTGTGTTTGGTAGCGAGATTGAATGCATAATGATGCATTTTCCCTTTGTTTTATTGTGGTGAAAATAACGGGTGATCAAGGTGAGGTTTCCTAGCTTTGTACGTTGAATTTCGGAGGCTCATTTCTCGTTGGCAAGCAAAGCGTATCGGTGAGTGCATATTCGCGTTAAGCTCTTACGGTTTGTTTGGTGGAATGTGGGGGTTTAGTTATAGCCTAAAAAGCTTAACTAAGATCAAGCATAAGTGGTTCTTACTTCACTTAATTAATGGTTTCGATATGAGCTTGCGAAGTCATGTTTGGTTTTTAAACATTGTTTGGTTTTCATGTTTTTTTAAAGCATTAATTGATTTACTTACTGTAAATGCTTGATTTTTATTAATAATCAATGTTTATAGAATAATATGAATGCCTACAAGGAATGAAAGTTGCCTTTGGCAATGTGATTTGCATATGAAATGGTTTTGAGAAATGCATTGGAAAACAGTAAGTAAATGTATTTGAAAATGATATATTGGCTATGTGATGTATTGAGAAACTATCTAATATAGTTGTCATGTCATAGGGTTTAAAGTACTCTATAATATATAAAGTTGATCGCACCATGGTCCTTGAGGAAAAGCGGTTTAACTAGGCTACTCAGACTATTGGGTTACCACTTGGGGTAAGCGATTTAACTAGGCAACCCAAGCTGATGGTATCTTGCGATTGAACTAGGCAAGGCATGAGATTAGGTGGAGATAGACCACCGAGAAATCCATGTATCCGATGTATAAGTAAAACATTCTATTCTCTTGAATGTATGGATAGAGGTAAGACTATCGGGTCACTATAAATGCCAATATATGAGATTTATGTGATATATAAACTATATGAAACACATGAAATGGTTTTAATGCATATGGTTGTTATGCATGATATGTTTTAAGGAAACATATGAAAAGAGTTTGAGGCATATGAGAAAATCTTGTTTTGGCTAAGCATGTGGTCACTCGAATGTGAAGAAGCTTCCAAATGAGTTTTAATGAATCAATGTTTACTTTAAGAGCATCCTCACTAAGCAATTGTGCTTACGCTCTCTTTTTCCTATTGTTGTAGAGCAATCGAGTTGAGGCGCTGCTTTTGTTTGGCAAGAAGGAATCCTAAACCAAGACATTTGCTTGAGTATGAAAAATCTAATTTTAATTCGGTTAATAAGGCAATGTGTTTACCATGTTTTGGGGTTTTTGTAATATGGACTTCTGGCTATGTTGTTGAGTTTATATGTTGTTGTTGATGGCTTTTGTTGTTGGTTGATTTTGATATGCTTGATAGAAGTTTACCTATGGTTTAATGCTTGATGATTGCCATGCCCTTCATTTGTTAAATGGTTGCCTATGTCCAAGGACTTAATGGTTCAAGCAAGTTTTAATTGATGTTAGTAAATCAATAATGCTTTGCCAATGTTATATTGTGTTTAGATTCCTCTTTTGGATGTTGAGTTGGATGAGCTTAGGAAGCATGCCTCTAGTTTTGGATGTTGGTGTTCAATGCTTACCTTTGGTTTTGTTTTCCAAGGCTTGTGGCATGTTTAAATCCTTGATTTGATGAAGCATAAGTGTATGATTGAATGGAGCATGTTTGAATTGATGTTTGGGTGAAAAGCCAGCTAAATTGGACATTACAGGTCCAAGGGTATCAGTACACAGGGCTCAGTATCGATACGAGTTTATATAATTATAGCCTGGGCATCGATACTCGAGTAGGTGTATTAGTATAGGTAGGCATATTTTGGTTGGGGTATCGATAATTGGGAAGATATATCGATACGAGTTTTGACTACTGGAATATAAGATTTTGAAATGGTGGACAAGTATTGAAACTTGGGATATGGGTACCGATACCCTTTACAAAATCAGCCAGGTATCGATACCCTAGCTCGAGTACCTATATCACCGGGCATTATTTAATTTATTGATGTTCTGGTTTTAGATTCTTCTATTTTAGTCCCTATTTCGTGATGTATGAAATTGAATGAGTATGGATGATCTTTTTGGGTTGAAACTTGACATGTATGCATATAACCTGAATAATTGAGAATTGGTATCTTTAAAATTAAAGTGGTCCTCGTGGTTTTGTGATTTACAATTGAGTCCTTAAATCGAGTTTGCATGCAATCGAATGTCAAATTTATGCCCAATTCAAGTGAGAGTTGACACGCTGCAAGCATGCACACCTTATGACTTCATTATGCATCTAGACAAGATAAAATAAAAAATGGACCTGATCTGAGTTAAATGTTTTGGGGTTTGTTTCGTCAAACCCAATAAAGCTCGCTCGGTTCGGTCTGGTGTCTAGGCCGAGTCGATGGGGTTACATATAAATCGAGGGAAAATACATAATCTTTAAAAAGATATTACACCCCCAAACTTGATTATATACTTGTCCTAAAGTAAAGATCAAATCAGCAAGGTCCAACAAAAGATCATAGGCATTCTAGATACTTGAATTATCTTAATCAATTGATAAATCTGATGCATCAACAAGAGGGATACATGCATACTGAACTCTACATCAATAAATAATTTAGCAATTAAAAAATACCTAACATCCTACATTCATTCCTCCTATTAGCATTTATTTAGCAACATGCATAATATATATATATATATTCCATCTTTTTCTTCTTCTCTTTTTTATATAAGAGTAGCGAAGGATATCGACTAATGAATGCACCCTACACCCTAAGAAGTAAGATGTTGTGCAACAAACCCCGGGAAGTACTTCATTGTAACGACACACACTAATGCAGCAACAACCTTTGGCCAGATTCATTTTTCTAACGCATGCAGATGAGTGTTCCCCCTAAAAGCTACTTTATTTATTTCATTACACTCACATTGGAATGCTTTTATTTATAAGATATACAAATATATATACTCCCTCTGTCCCACTCAATATGTCCCTTTTGTGTTTTGAAATTGTCCCACTTAAAATGTCTCATTGAAAATGTCAACAACTTTTATAAGGCACATTTCCCTTTATACCCTTTTTTAGTCTCCCAACAAAACAAAATTCAACTTTTTAAGGATAAAATTGTCGTTTCAATTATTTTACATCATTTTTCTTACACATTCTTACACAAACTTTTTCTTCCTAAAACTGTGTGAAAAGTCAACAATGGACAAAATAAATGAGACGGAGAGAGTATATATATATATAACATATGCTGCAACAGGAGAGGTCATCCAAAAGCAAAAGGAATGATACAAGATATTCTCTAATAAAACCAACATATATATCAATGTAGAGATAAGAGATACTAGTATCCATCATGTATATTCAACAAACTTATTAAATATCATAGCAATTCAAGATTTATACATTGAATACAAACAGAAAAATTTCAAAGCATGTGAACTTTGCATTTGTATAATTTTTTTTGGAAATTTTTGAAATGGGGGTGCATTTCAACTCCTAATCTTATACCCCCAAACTTAAAGGTTGCATTGTCCCCAATGCAAAAGAAAACAAAATGGAATGAAGGAATGCAATGACAGAAACAAAATGTAATGACAAAATGTAGTTACAATGATTAATGTAATACACTTACCACTATTTGATATTACAATGAAAAAATGTAGATGCAGTGACAAGAATACAGAATGAAAGTACACTATATGAAATGCATGCCTACAAAAACTAAAAAAAATAAACTCAATTTTCTAGCTCATGGGTGGAGGAGGTGGAGCGTATCTTCTTCTTCTTCTTGCTCCTCTTCTTTTATTTTCTCTTCTTTCTTCTCTTCTCCTTAGGCTTTGAGCATTTTCTCTTTTTTTTCTTTCTTGGGCCGAAGAGTCTATTCTTTAACATGGTCAACTTCTTCTTCATTTTATGGCTTCCTGACCACATCGGCATCATCGGCTGCATCCTCATATATGATGAACTATGGTGGTGCCTTGTAGAGCACCATTACAAGAGGGTTGTCCTCTTGCTCATCCTATGTGAGCGCAATTTCCACCAGTCTCAATGTAGCTGGCTTCATTTCAGGTCCTTCAGTGATTGCAGCTGTAACGCCCCGATTTTGGGCCTAGCAGTTTTATGGTTTGTTAGACGGTTCGGTGGACCGGGTTAAAGATTTGAGTCAGATTCAAGACCATATATTTTTTGGTAAGATAAAAAAATGTGGAAAATAGTTAAAAATCATCTTTTAATATATATTGATTTTTGGTGGAATCAATTTTGGAAAATGAAATTTGGAAATGTGACATTTTGGTTACTGACCAAAATGTGGTTTTTTTATAACTGTTTTAAAGTGACTAAAATGAAAAGGGTCAAATTCTTAGAATCCTTAAGGAGCTAAATAACCAAGTTTTTTCTTGTGGTTTCTCCCTTCAATTAAATCATTTTAAACATGTGTTTTAAAGGGTGATTAAGAGGGATTAAAATATCTAAGTTAGTTATTTGCTTTTAAATGAAATTTACGTAACTTTTTCCTAAACCTTTTCTCTCAACTTCTTTTCTGCCAAACACTCAGAATTTCATCAAAATCCAGATGTGAGAGATCCTTTTCACTCAGATTTTTTATTCTAACTTGATTCTTTAACTTTGTTTTACAAAATCTCATTGAATTCTTATGTTTTCTTAGCTTTAAACAAGCCAAATGAGGGAGAAATCACATAATAGGGGTAAGGTCCGTGATCTCCTCCGTTAAATGGTTCTTTATCGATATTCCCAAGTATTTGATCCTTGATTTATGGTTTATAATCTGATTTTATGTTTTTATATAGATTTAATTGGGTAAAAATTGATGAAATGATGAAAGATTCAAATTGAATCTGATTTCCAGTGTTATGGATGTTTTTGAACATATTTTGGATGTTAAATGATGTTGATAAGTTGATTTTATCAATGGAATCTTGAAACTCTTGAATCTCTAATTGTTTAGGTTGCTAGATTTGTGTTTTTGAGGTGTGATGCTGGCTGTGTGTTTGCTGGAGGTGTAAGGTTGCTTTGGTTTTGTTTTTAGGTGTTAATTGATGATTAATGTGATTTTAGATTGATAGGTTGTGGCTGGGTTGTGTTTGGAAAGGACTAGATGATTTTTCGGTTGTTGTGGTTGGGCAATTTTGAGGTGAATATAAGAGTTCGTGAGGATCTATTGTTGCAGTGTTATAAATACATTGAGATGCATTAATCCTCTATTGTAATGTGGTTAAAACAGGGGAGATGGATCCAGAAGTGATCGGTGAAGCTTTGGAGGCTTCGGACGCTTGTTTTTGCGTCAGCGAATCAAGGTTTCGCGTATTGGTGAGTAAGAACGTGGATTCCAGCTTTGGAATGTTTTAAAGGTGGTTTATGAGAGTTTAAACTTAGCTTGATACGTTGGTTTAAACTCGAAAGTAAGTAAAATGGATATTCTCTCTCGGTCGTGCTAGTGTTAAATGCTTTTATGCACTTGTTTTGATTTACATGTTACCTACTATTTAAGCATGGTTTAAAGTATTTGATATACTATTTATAAGCATAAAATGTTGAAGGATGCACATGGTAAGTGATCCTTGTAAGTATATGGTTTATACTTGTGATTTAAAGCATGGTTGTTGCTTTGGAAAAATGGTTTGATTAATGCTTGTTAAAAATGGTTTATATTGGCAAATGATGTGGTTTTAAAATTGTTGTCGGATATAGTTGGCCGGCCATAGGATTGAGTGCACTATAATAAGTCACCTTGGATGTTGAGGGGTTTAGATCCGTGTACCAAAAACTCCATTCGAGTGCCTTAACGGTAAAAGGGTTAAACAATACCGTAGACTCCCGTTAGTGGATTAAGCGTCTAATCGAAGATTGGGGTTGGTGTCCCCGTGGGTTGAAAGGTGTACTCAGTTGGTAATATACCGTGATTGTTATTGTATAGCTATTCCGGTTGAGATTGCTTGAAGTGTTGGTTGAACACTTGTTGAATCCGTGTATCCGATGAACTCTTTTGTTAATGGACTTTTTTAATGATCACTTGTAAGCCAATATAATTGTTGATGTATCATTGTAAAGTTTATGTTGTATAATGTGATTTATACATGTTTACTCTTTAAGCTTTGCATATGGTTGTTATGCATGGAAGGCTTAAATTGAGGTTTAGCAATGGAACTTGTTGTTGGTTAATGATACATGTTGTACGTTTACTCTTTAAGCTTTGCATATGGTTGCTATGCATGGGAAGGCTTAAATTGAGGTCTAGAAATGGAATTTGTTGTTGTAAATGATTCATTTGCATATGGTTTAATATGCTAGTTTTTAAAGATGAAAAGTGCATGGTTTTCAAGGCATGATGTTTCAATGGTAATGATTAAATGATGTTTAAGGAATGATTGAAATGAGATTGCAAGGTGTTGTTGAGAAATAGTTTAACATGCATTCATGATGTTTTGTTTTTGAGCACTTCTCACTAAGCCTAGTGTGCTTACGCTCTCTTTGTCCATCAATGCAGAGAATTAAAAGCCTAGTTCTGTTTTCTTACATTTTGGTCCCTAAATGTTGTGGATGCAATTAGATGAGTATGGATGATTGTTTTGAGCTGATTTTTGACATGTAAGCATGAAATATATTTGATCAAAGGTTGGTAACTTAAAATTGGGCAAAATCCCTGCATATTGCTGAAATTGCAGTTTAGTCCCTAATTTGTGTTTGTGTCCAATTGGATATCGATCCGATGCCTGATTGATTTTAGTCCTCAGTTGTGAACAGTATGTACATGTAGGAAAGTAATAATGCATCTAGACAACATAAAAGAAAAATGAACGCATTTTAGGTTTCATCTTCCCAGTTTACTTCGGTAAACCTAATGTAGTTCGCTCGGTTCAGTCTATCGACTAGGCCGGGTTAAGGGGGTTATATTTGGTGGTATTAGAGCCAAGTTTATGATAGTTTGGAGTTGGTATAATTGACGTGATGTTATTGTGAGTTGAACTCTGTGGTTTGCTATGTACGGTGATTGTAAAATGCACGTTGATTGCTTTATGTTATGCTGGGGGGAAATTTGGGAAACCCATTGCCTTATTATTATAGTCTGAAATGTTATGATTTTGAAATGAAAGTCTTGGATCCTTGCTTAAAGCTGGCCTGATTAATTTTGTTTTGAAATGATTATCATGCCTTAGAAAATGTGTTATGTTACGACCGAGAGGAGGAATGAGAATTAGCGTGATGTTGTTGCCTTTAGGCAGTGAGTGAGAAGAGTGTCATGTCTTTTGGGGGTTTGTTACCCCAAAGGGTTTACCACATGTGCCGGTTGAGCCAGTGTTGGGTGATATGATGCCTTGCTATAGGTGATGTTTGAGCTTTTAAGCTATTGTTACTGGAGGGTATGTGGTTGCACAGGCGGTTAGCAAATGAGGTTGCCATTGGAATATCTCTACAGTTTTGGAGGAGTTGGGTATCGTGGGGTGTCATCTGATGCATCCGAGTTTGGGGTGGCCAAAGTTATCCGGGTTTGGATCGGATGGGGTGTATTGGTACCCTTAAGTTGGGATATATTGAATCCCTGTTGCAAGGTGATGTTCTTAGTTGGTGGACAATTGTATCTACAGGCGTAGAACCCCATGAGGTGGATTGGGAGTCTTTCTATGCTGTCTTTAAGAAGAAGTGTATGGGGTTTAGACACTTGGATAAAAAGTAATGAGAGTTCAGGGCTTGGGTTCAGGGCTGTGTGTATGTAGCCGAGTTTAAGGTACAGATTATTCGATTGAGCCGGTGTGCTCCTAAACTGGTACCGATAGAGAAGTATCGTTGTGACTGAATCTGTTATGAGTTGGTACATGATGTTGGGGTATACATGTTGGCTTCCGACTATACCCTTTTCGATGTATTGGTACACGGGCGAAGTACATCAAGCAGAACTTGGGTTTATTTATTTAGTGTGGGTGGTTCTGGCTCTGGAAAGGGAAATGTGGATTCTAGTTCCAAAAATGTTCAGTTTAAAGGAGGTATGATAAAAAGATATTGCCCTAAGTTAGGGCGAGGTGATTACAGTGCTGGGTAAGGTCAGAGTATCCAGACTAGAATAGTATTTAATGTATGTTGGGTATATGGATTGTGTGATTTCATGATGAGGATTATTCGCATTTAATATGTAGAGTGTGAACCCATGTGCTAGTTGTTGTTGATGGTAGTGAGAATTGTGGTTTGAATGGTCATCTCATAAATGACAGTTGTACGAATGTAGGGGGCTGGTTCTCCCGATGAGACAGTTATTAGGGGACAGATGTTTGAAAATGCCCTTTGGTGGTTTTGCTGCTCTACAGGTTTTGATGTAATTCTGAGTATGAATTAGTGGCTGGATCAGGAAGTTGTGGTTGGTTTTAGATCCTAGCGAGTTCCTTGAAACTTGCTGATGATTATGAGGTGGTAATCACGTGCGATAATGTTAAATTCTGGTTTAATGCTATTTCGGCGCTAGGAGCGAGTCGTTTGATAGATCCTTGGTTGTAAGGTATTCTTAGCCTATGTTATGAATCTAGGGTCAAAGGATGTACGTGCTCAGGATATTGGTACGGTATGTGAGTTCTTGGGTGTTTTCGAGGAAAAGGTCAGGTTTGCCATTGGATTGAGAGGTCGAGTTTGGCATTGAGTTGTATGAAAATGCAGCTCCAATGTCTATTGCTCTCTATGCATAGCTCGAGGGAGTTGCTTAATCAAGGCTTTGTTAGGCTTAATGTTTCACCGGGGGTTGTTGCGCCGATGTTGTTGTGGAAAAGGAGGATGGCATGATGCAAATGTGCATGGGGATTTGGTAGTTGAGTAGGTTGATGTTATGTTGATCTTTTTAGAGGTGCTTTGGTGGTTTATAAGATTGGTTCGAGGCCTGGGTGTCATCTATCGAGTGTAAATGATGTTTTTGTGTTTAGATTTACCTTCTGTAAGGGCTGGACAGTATACATTTTTGGGTTAAGCCATTTGGGTTGACCGGTGCATGGGTTACGTTCATAGATATGATGAGTTGAGTAGTTCATGAGTTTGTAGGTCAGTTGGTTGTTGTGCTGATTGATGGTCTTTCCGTGTACAGAAGCATCGAGAAGGGTTTTGATCGATATGTATGGTTGGTTTGGTGGATTTTTGGGGGGAAATTGATGTTGCTCCTTGTTTGGGAAGTACGAGTTTTGGGTATGTTGCTAAGAATTCTGGTTCTGAGAATGTTATTAGTAAGTGTGAACAGATAAACATTCACAGTGCAAAAGCACTTATATGTATATGTAAATATACCAGTACATGCATACATTTGGGTATAACATTAGAGGTTTTGCATACATACACATAGGCATCTATGAGGGCATATAAGTGATCATACATACATATGTTCACACTTACGGATGACTGATCGAAAATCAATGGAGTGGTGGTATAGGTAAGGTAATGTATGAAGGTTGTTTTGGTAATATGGTTATTGGGAGTGTGGCTTGTGTTAGTTCTTGAGCAACCAAAGTTAGATTTGGCAGTTTGTGGGTTGGTTAGATCGAGTTCTTAGCATCGAGAGATGTTGAGGTTGTAGTGTTGCAGGTGAAGTTGTGGTTTGTGCATCTAAATAGTTACCGGTGCACGAGCTCTTTTGTCCTACGCATGATGTAAGGCTTGCTGCATTGGTGGTTGTTTAAATGTTTTGGAGACATTAATTCTATGATGAGAATTGTGTCGTGTACACGGATTAGGTGTGGTTAAAAAATGAATGAATGATGATTTGATTTTTTGTCGACTTGGATGGTTGGAGTTGTTTAAGAGTTATAGTTTGATGGTTGGATATCGTCCGAGCTAGGGTTATAGCTGATGCTTTGTTTATGAGGGTTGCGGTGGAGTTGAGGATGTTGTTTACGCAGTTGGGTATGATGCGTGATGGAGGCTTGATGCTGAATTGCAGGTGAAGTCATTCTGGCCCCAGTTGTTTAGAGGAAGGTAACGGTGTGATGATGCATCTGTACTACATGTTCAGGTTATTAGGAGAAGAAATTCGATGTATTTTCACGATAAAGGTGATAGGATGTTGTGTTTTAAAGATCGAAAAGTGGCGTCTCTTGATATTGAGTTGAGGTGTATGGTTTTGATGGAGGTGCATGCCAGTTCTTCTAGGGTTGGTTTAAAGGAAGATGTGGCTGATGTTGTTGATCGATACATAGTATGACAGCGAGTGAAAGCTGAGCCTCAGTTTCTTTTCGAGTTGTAGCAATTGTTGAGGATACCAGATTGGATGTGGGAAAGAATCACCATGAATTATGTGTTTGAGTTGCTTTTGATTCTGATCGAAAAGAATTCCTCGTGGGTGGTTGTTGATTGAATTGAGAAGTGTGTGCACCTTTATGGCTATGCTTGTAATGTTTTTTTTGGGATAGGAGACAGGTTTGTATATTGCTGGGTTAGTGCGGTTGCACTGTGTGCTTGGGTCTATAGTTTTGGACGGAGATCCGTGAGTTACGGCAAGGTTCTCTGGAGATGTTGCTTGAGCTTGAGTGTATGTACTCCATATCTTTCCCAGTTGGATGGCGGGATAGAGCATGGAATTCAGGTTTTGAATGATAAGTTGGGTTGTGTATCATTGAGCTCCAGGGAAAGTGTGAAAGGCACAAGCCTTTGGTAGAGCTTGCTTTAATGGCAGTAATCGACAAGTATGCAGGGGGCAGCGTACGAGGCATTGTGTGGTTAGAGATGCCGTACGGTTGTGTTGGGCTGAGATTAGGGAATAGTACGTTCCCATGTCTGATGTGTGGAAAGGCATCAGTGAGAAGGTGAAGTTGTTATGTAAGTGCTTGAGACCAGTTTTGGATCGTCATAAATTCTACGCGAATTTGAGGCGTAGTGTTTTAAAGTGTGTTGTTGATGGTTGGATGATCATGGTGGTATCGCCTTGGAAGAAGGAGATGCGTTTTGTGGACCATACGAGTTTGTTGGGCGTGTGGGTCTTGTTGCTTATTGTTTGAGGTTATCTCCTGTGTTGGAGGGGTTCTATGATGTGTTTTATGTGATGATATTGCGAAGGTATTAGTTGGATTCCTCGTATGTTGTGCCGGTGAAAGGCACTGTGTTGAGATCTGAGTTATCTTGTGTGAAGGAACCATTGGAGATCCTTGTTGCCAGCAGTAGGGTTCTACATGGTATGATTGTGGGCCTTGTTAAGGTGTTGCGGAGACACCGCGGTGTTAAGAAGCCACGTGTGAATGTAAGTCGGAGATGTTAGAGCGGTTTTTGCTTTTGGTTACCTCTGAGCAAATTTCGGGGATGAAATTTCTTAAGGGAGAGAGAGTTGTAAAGCCCCAGTTTTGGGCCTAGCGGTTTTGAGGTTTGTTAGACGGTTCGGTGGACCAGGTTAGAGATTCGAGTCAGGTTCGGGACTGAATATTTTTCGGTAAGATAAAAATGTGGAAAATAGTTAAAAATGATCTTTTAATATATATTGATTTTTGGTGGAATCAATTTTGGAAAATGAAATTTGGAAATGTGACATTTTGGTTAGTGACAAAAATGCGATTTTTTGAAAACTGTTTTAAAGTGACTAAATTGAAAAGAGCCAAATTCTTAGAATCCTTAAGGAGCTAAATTACCAAGTTTTTACTGGTGGTTTCTCCCTTCAATTAAATCATTTTAAACATGTGTTTTAAAGGGTGATTAAGAGGGATTAAAATATCTAAGTTAGTTATTTGCTTTTAAAGGAAATTTACGTAACTTTTTCCTAAACCTTTTCTCTCAACTTCTTTTCTGCTAAACACTCAGAATTTCATCAAAATCCAGAGATGAGCGATCCTTTTCACTCGGATTTTTGATTCTAACTTGATTCTTTAACTTTGTTTTACAAAATCTCATTGAAATCTTATGTTTTTTAGCATTAAACAAGCCAATTGAGGGAGAAATCACATAACAGGGGTAAGGCCCGTGATCTCCTCTGTTAAATGGTTCTTTATTGATATTCCCAAGTATTTGATCCTTGATTTATGGTTTATAATCTCATTTTGTGTTTTTATATAGATTTAATCGGGTAAAAATTGATGAAATGATAAAATATTCGAATTGAATCTAATTTTCCAGTGTTATGGATTGTTTTTGAACATATTTTGGATGTTAAATGATGTTGATAAGTCGATTTTATCAATGGAATCCCGAAACTCATGAATCTCTAATTATTTAGGATGCTAGATTTGTGTTTTTGAGGTGTTATGGTGGCTGTGTGTTTGCTGGAGGTGTAAGGTTGCTTTGGTTCTATTTTTAGGTGTTAATTGATGATTAATGTGATGTTAGATTGACAGGTTGTGTTTGGAAAGGATTGGATGATGTTTTCGGTTGTTCTGGTTGGGTAATTGTGAGGTGAATATAAGAGTCTGTGAGGATCTGTTGTTGCAGTGTTATAAATGTATTGAGATGCATTAATCCTCTGTTGTAATGTGGTTAAAACATGGGAGATGGATCCGAAAGTGATCGGTGAAGCTTTGGAGGCATTGGACGCTTATTTTTGTGTCGGTGAATTGAGGTTTCGCGTATCGGTCAGTGAGAACGTGGATTCCAACTTTGGAATGTTTTAAAGGTGGTTTATGTGAGTTTAAACTTATCTTGATACGCTGGTTTAAACTCGAAAGTAAGTAAAAATGGATATTCTCTCTCGGTCTTGCTAGTGTTAAATGGTTTTATGCACTTGTTTTGCTTTACATGTTACCTACTGTTTAAGCATGATTTAAAGTATTTGATATACTGTTTATAAGCGTGAAATGCTGAATGATGACATGGTAAGTGATCCTTGTAAGTATATGATTTATACTTGTGATTTAAAGCATGGTTGTTGCTTTGAAAAATGGTTTGGTTAATGGATGTTAAAAACAGTGAGGTAAATGTTAAGTGGTTAATTATAGTGGCAAGCGATGCGGTTTTAAAATTGTTATCGGGTATATTAGGCCGGCCATAGGATTGAGTGCACTATAATAAGTTGCCATGGATGTTGAGGGGTTTAGATCCGTGTACCGAAAACTCCACCTGAGTACCCTAATGGTAGAGGGGTTAAACAGTACCGTAGATTCTCGTTAGTGGATTAAGCATCTAACCGATGATTGGGGTTGGTGTCCCCGTGGGTTGAAAGGTGTACCCGGTTGGTAATGTACCGCAATTGTTATTGTATCGCTATTCCAGTTGAGATGGCTTGAAGTGTTGGTTGAACACTTGTTGAATCCGTGTATCCAATGAACTCTTTTGTTAATGGCCTTGTTTAATGATCACTTGTAAGCCAATATAATTGTTGATGTATCATTAAAAGTTTATGTTGTATAATGTGATTTATACATGTTTACTCTTTAAGCTTTGCATATGGTTGCTATGCATGGGAAGGCTTAAATTGAGGTTTAGCAATGGAACTTGCTGTTGGTTAATGATACATGTTGTACGTTTCCTCCTTAAGCTTTGCATATGGTTGTTATGCATGGGAAGGCTTAAATTAAGGTCTAGCAATGGAATTTGTTGTTGTAAATGATTCATATTGCATATGGTTTAATATGTTGGTTTTTAAAGATGAAAAGTGCATGGTTTTCAAGGCATGATGTTTAAATGGTAATGCTTAAATGGTGTTTAAGGAATGATTGAAATGAGATTGCAAGGTGTTGTTGAGAAATAGCTTTAAATGCATTGATGGTGTTTTGTTTTTGAGCACTCCTCACTAAACCTAGTGTGCTTACGCTATCTTTGTCCATCAATGCAGAGAATTAAAAGCTTGGAAGGCAGTGGGGAGCAAGGGATCGGTACAAGACTTGGTAACCAAAGTATGTTTGAACTAGACTATAAGTAATAAGGGCAATGGGGGTTTCCGTTGCTATTTGGGAGATGTTTTGTTGAACTCCCTATTTGAGCAAGTTTGTTTGGTTGCGCTTATGTTGTAAATGGCCTTTTACGGTTTATTTTTGGTGATAGTATGAAGTTTGGTGTTTGTTTTAATGGTTATCTAGGAAGCATGCCTATAGATTTACATATGCTGCAAGATGCCATGAATCGATGTTGAATCTGTGATGCTTTGATGTGGTTTAAACCCTGAGTATGTTGGATGTACATTAGAAGCATGTTAGGGTGGCTCGGTTTGGCTGAAAGTATGTTTAACCAGCTGAAATGGACATTACAAGTCCAAGCGTATCGGTACAGGTGTCCCTGTTTCGGTACAAGTAGGCCATTTCAGGCTTAGCGTACCGGTACATAGGCAGATGTTTCGGTACTGAGTAAGGCAATTTAAGCCAGCGTTTCGATACGCAGATACATGTTTCGATACGGCACAATATTTCATTGAAGGGTGTTTCGATACGCGGGGGCGTATCGAATCAGATTTTGGCTATTAGAATTTGGGGTATTCAAGGTAATGAAGCCGTACCGAAATGCGAGTACCCGTACCGATACGGGTGGTAGTTAAGTTGGTTATATGAAATATTCTAAAGTTCTATTTTCTTACATTTTGGTCCCTAAATGCTGTGGATGCAATTAGATGAGTATGGATGATCGTATTGAGCTGATTTTTGACATGTAAGCATGAAATATATTTGATCAAAGGTTGATAACTTAAAATTGGGCAAAATCCCTGCATATTGCTGAAATTGCATTTTAGTCCCTAATTTGTGTTTGTGTCCAATTGGATATCGATTCAATGCCCGATTGATTTTAGTCCTAAGTTGTGAACAGTATGTACATGTAGGAAAGTAATAATGCATCTAAACAAGATAAAAGAAAAAATGGATGCGTTTTAGGTTTCATCTTCCCGGTTTACTTCGGTAAACCTAATGTAGCTCGCTCGGTTCGGTCTGGCGACTAGGCCGAGTCAAGGGGGTTACAGCAGCCACACTTTTGGATGCAACCGAGTCTTTCGCAAAATTCTTCTTGACAGCATTCATCTCATCCTCAAAATCAGCATCTTCATCAATGTACTCGACAAGAACTTCATAATCTTCAATAGCAACATTGGGTATGGCATTTGTAACGCCCCGAATTTGGGCATAGAAGTTAGCTAGGTAGGTTAGATGATTCGAGTAAACGAATTAGTTGGTCCGATCTAGTTTCAGGAATTAATTCATAATAAACATTGTTAACATGAAATAAAATATGGAAAATGGTGAAAATATTTAATTATTACTTTTAGGGTTTTGGTAAATTCAATTTGATAAAATAAGGTTCGATTTATGGACATTTTGTCCTTGTGACTAAAATGTAAAGTTTGAAAACTATTTTTGGTGACTAAATCATAAAAGGGTCAAAACTTAGAATACTTAGGGAGCTATTAAGTCAATTGGTTTTATTAGACTTTTTCATTAATTTGGCTATTTTAAAATATTTTTAAAAAAATTTAATAAAAGAGATTAAAAGAGTTTCAATTGGTTTGTTTTAATTAGCCAAATCTTTTTCTCACGTAACTATTTTTTCTCCTAATCTTTTTTTTTAAATTCTCAACAACCAAACTACCTTTTCTTTTCTAAAAATCTTAGGAATCTATCTTTTCAATCTTACTTTTGATTTCAACACTTGATTCCTTTGTTCTACTTTGGATCTTCTACTTCTACTTTAGAGATTTCATCAAAATCAAGCCAATTGAGGAAGGAGTCTACCATTAGAGGTGAATTTCATTTCTCTCCTCTAATAAAAGGTTCTTTATTGAAATTCCCAAGTTCTTTGTCCTTTGGAATCAATTTATGTTATGTTTTAAAGATTAAATCAAGATTTGATGATTTAATGTTAATTTTGCTAAGAAGTTTATTGAGTTTGGTTGTTGATATGAATCATTGCAAACTTGATTGGTTTAGATCATGTTTAAAGTGTATTTTGATGATATTTAATGGGATTTGTAAAAGAAAACCCGAAACTAGTTGAATTGCTAATTTTTTAAGTTGTGAATAGTTAGTTTTTGAGGTGTTTGTGGTGTTATGTTGTTTCTGGAGATATAAGGTGGGGTTATGGATGTTTTAGATGTTGTTTGATGTTGCAAAGTTGATCGAATCGTTAGGTTATGGTTAGGCTTTGTTTAGATTGGAATCGAAGTAGTTTTCGGTTATTTTTAGAAGGCTTATGGTGGTGTTTGCTGATGTGGTGTTAAGGATTGAAATTGCTGAGATTTTAGATGCATAATGATGCATTAATACTCTGATGTTATGTGAATAAAACAGGGGAGATTGATCCTACATCGATTGAGGAAGGTTTGGAGACGTCAGAGCCGTATCCGTATACGTCTCAATACAAAACTACACCTCCTTATCTGGTGACAACCCATACAACTCCTCTAGAAACACCCCCAAGAAATCACAAACGGTATGAATATCCTTAGTCTGCACTTCTTTCATATTTGGGTTCATAACATAAGCCAGATATGCTTGACATCCAAACTCCAACAACTTATGTGCTTCCAAAGCCGAAACCACATTGGATAAGAATTTATCATTCTCACCCACAACCACCACTTCATAATCATCGAAAAGTTTCAACAAAACTCTCTTGGTTACAAATTTGACCATAGCCCCATGCTCAGTTAACCAATCCATCCCCAAGATCACATCAAAACCATGAAACAACAACTCCATCAAATCAGCTACAAACACGTGACCTTGAACTACCAAATGACGTCTCCTATACAAACTCCTAGTAACAACTGTCTCTCCAAAAGAACTAGTTCCTTGCATACCCATATTTAACACTTCTACCAGTATGTTAAGCAAATGAGCATGCTCATGCAAAATATATGAATGCGTAGAACCAGAATCTATTAGACAAAGTAATGACATAGACTGCAAGGTAAAAGTACCTACAATCACGTCATTGCATTTCTTCCCTTGTGATGCACATAGATCCTCGCGGGTCCACCACCCTCAGGTTAAAACGCCACTGTATGAACAGCAACCCTCTAACCTTTCTTCTTTCACTGAAAATTACCTCGACCAAGCTCATGGCCTTTTTGTGGTGCAACATCAAGCGCAGGTGCCTGTCTACCCCTAGCCAACAATGGACAATCACGTCTCAAATGATCCCCAGATCCACAACTCCAACAATAATTAGCAACAATAGATGAAGGAGCATGCCCTCCCTGGCTAAACATGGACTGTCTCGTCTCAAGTGATCTCGCGATCCACATACCTAATAGGTATTATGTAATGCTCTAAACTGGGTACTCTAACCCTGTGACCCTCGCCCAGCATTACTTCTACCCCATCTCTTTTCAGGGCTATACCTCTTATCACGGTGTTCCCTTGAACTGACCACCACCATAACCAAAATTCGCACCTTTCTTCCCAAAGCTAGAATCTTTGGACGAGAGAGTAAACCCAGATTCTGCTCAATGTCCTTCGCCCGTATAACCAATACATCAAAATTCGTATAGTCAGTAGCCAACATATATGTCTTAACATCCTGTACCAATCTGTAACAGAATCGGTCACAACGATGCCCCTCATCTGGCACCAACTCAGGAGCATATTGACTCTGCCTGACAAACTGCACCTCATATTCAGACACGGACATACTGCCCTAAACCAAAGCCATGAACTCATATTTCCTTTCATCTAAGTATCTAACTCCCAAAAACTTTCTTCTGAAGGCAACTTGAAAGAATTCTAGTCTCACATTATCGGGTTCTATGCCCGCGATCACGGTTGTCCACCAACTATAGGCATCCCCTGTAGTAGAAACACCGCACATCCCAGTTTACGAGCATCATTGCACCCTATCTAATCCAATCCATATTGGCAAACCACTCTTTAAGTGCCTCGGGTGACAACCTTCTAAACTCAAATCCTCCCAGACTACGTAAATGCTCTAACGACAAACCCAAATTAACAGCGGTAACTGGTGTTGATGCAGGTACATGCACTTTAGCCACTGCAGCCTGAAATACTTCAGTTATTTCCTGTATCAAAGGCGTCAAATCACCGTACACCAAACCAGGTGTTGTAGGTGGTACTTGCTCCACTCTCTCAGGTGGATTAGGTAAAGAGGTGGCATCATATAAAAACAACTAGGCCAACTTCAGAAGATATGACATTCTCCTCATCCCCCTATCCCACGACAGTATCACTTACGCTTGACCTCAATTCTCTCCTCGGTGGCATCATATAAAAATGTATCTAAGGCATGATAACTACACCAAAACAAAAACAATAAGGCCAACTTCAAGCAAGGATCCAAGACTTTCATTTCAAATCAAAATCATTTCATAATTGTAGTAATAAGGCAATGTGTCCCCAAAAATGCCTGACATAGCATATACCAATCACCATACGTATAAACAATCACCATGCATAGAAAATAGCAATGAACAACCATCAAAAACATCCCAACTTTTCGTACATGTCTCTGATACCAACAAATGTAACCCTCTTAACCCGATCTAGCCGAAACTAAGCTAAAAGGGCTACATTAGGTTTGCTAAAGCAAACCTGAACTAATAACCTAAACTAGGTCCTTTTTTCTTTTTATCTTTTCTAAATAAATTAATTTAAATCCTAAGGTGAACAAGCAGCAGCGGATACAATAACAAGTGATTAGATTTCAAAACAGGGTTCAATTGCTCAAACATGCACTTTGGGGACCAAAATGTAATTTCCAAAAATTATAAGGACTTAACCAAATTCCAGGTTACCAACTCTTCATTATTCAGGTTCCATGCTCACATGTCAAAATCCAACTTAAAACAAACATCTGAACTCATATAATTGCATACATAACATTTAGGGACTAAAATGCATAATTTCAAACTTCAGCAGGAAAAAATCTAAAGAAATGCCACTGCGTAACGATACAGACAGGACCATATCGATATGTCCTAACAAACAAAATGGCTCTGCATACCGATACCATCAACCCCTTATCAATACGGTGTATAGGGCAAACTCGTACCGATACAGTGCCACCCATATACCGATCCCTTAAGAAGTATTTCTAAAACTCAGATTCTAATGGAAAAAGAGCATACCGATACGGTGTCTAGGTGTACAGATACTATTTGTATAATTTCACAATTCGGAGCCTCACCAGACCCTGTGTACCAAAACCAAGGTACTCGTACCGGTATGCGAAGCCCTATAATGACCTCTAGGTCTAACATATGTCACTTTGGCTCACTCTAAACATTACTAAACCTTACATAAACATCATAAATCATCAATGGCATACTTATCACAATCATTCAAGCATTTAAAGCAACTTCTTCAAGCATAACTCAAATCTCCACAACATCTATAGGCATACTTCCTACTCAACATTCAAAACATAAATCCAAAGCAAAATCAAGCATATTAAGCCTTATACAAATCCCAAACAACAATTAAAACTTACAAAAATAGGAGCAAAACAACCCTCCCAAACATCATTTGACCATATTGTCTTTATTACTACAAGTCTATTGCAAAACCATACTTGAAAATGTGTAAGTCCTTAGAATCCCCGTTTGCTTTCTCACTCCCTCCAATGCTTAATTCTCTGCATTGATGGAAAAAGAGAGCATAAGCACACAAGGCTTAGTGAGGAGTACTCTAAAACAAACCACCATCAATGCATTTAAAACCAATTATTCAAACCACTTTGAAAACCTCATTTAAAACATCTTTCAAAACATCATCATGCCTTACAAAACCATGCACTTAACATTTCCAAAACATGCGTATTAAACCATATGTAGCATGTATCATGGATCCAACAGCAAAATCCCATTTGCTACACTCAATTTAAGCTTTCCCATGCATAACAACCCATATACAAGGCTTAAAGAGTAAAACATGTATAAACCAACATTATACAACATAATCCATCAACATGATACATCATCACTTATATTGGCGTACAAGTGATCATCAACCAATTTCCACTTTACATAATATTACATCAGATATACAGATTCAACAAGTGTCCTCTCAACACTTCATGCAATCTCAACCAGAATTCAAGGTACAATCACAACCCGGTACAATCACAACCCAATCTTCAGTTAGATGCATAATCCACTAACGTGAGTTTTTGGTACCATATAACCCCTCAACTGTTAGGGTACTTGGATGGAGTTTTCGGTACACATAAACCCCTCAACATCCAATGTGACTTTTTATAGTGCACTATTAATCCTATGGCCGGCCAACTATATCCGATAACATTTTAAACCACATCACTTGCGAATATAATTCATTAATAACCATGTACCTCACTGTTTTTATATGCATCATTTAAAACCATCTTTTTTCAATACATAAAACCATGCATTGAGAAGTATAAACACGTACTTCCATGAAACATTTTCCAAATGCATTCATCATCAATATATGATCGAGATCAATATAAATCATACTCAAAACATGCATAAATAGTAGGTACCATGTCATTCAAAAACAAATGCATAAATCTAATTTTGCCAACTGAAAACGAGGGAGAATTCTCTCCATACTTACTTTCGAGTTTAAACCAACGTTTCAAGCTTAATTTAAACTCCCACAACAACCTTTAAACCAATTCAAAGCTGAATTTCATGTTCTCATTCACCGGCAATGCAAAGCTTTATTTGCCGATGCGAATTACTCCTCCAAAGCTTCCAAAACCCTTGCATAAGCTTGAGGATCAACTTCCCCTATTTTAACCACAACAAATCAGAGGATTTAATGCATCTAAATGCATCCATAAACCCAACAACATCAATTCACACCAATCGTCATCAAACTCTAACCAATTTCCATCCACAACAACCGAAAACATCATTAAATACCTTCCAAACTTAACCTAACCAAAACCTAAAGGTTTAATCCAACAATTATCATAAATTAACATCCAAAAACACATTTACAACATCCTTATACCTCCAGCATTCATTAAACATCCACAATTCCACAAAAACTCATAACTAACAACCTAGGAAATTAGAGATTCACTTAGTTTTGGGATTCCAGAGTTAAAACCAACTTATTAACATTATAAAATATCAAAATCATGTTCTAATCCAATCAAGAATTCAGCAAAATAGAATCATTACGAGATTTTTTCAATTTCTCAATTAAACTTCAATTAAAGCAATTTACCTCATTGTAACATTAAAACTCATTAGAAACACATATAAAGGATCAATAACTTGGGAATTTTAGTAAATAACCATTCATTAGAGGAGAAGAACGAAACCCACCTCTAATGGTTAGCTTTCCCCTTAATTGGATGAAATACTTGAGAAAACAAAAGGAAAGCAATAAGGTTTTGATAGGAAACCATAGGAAACTCATTCGAAATCAAAAGATTAAAGAAATCAAAATGTTACCTGAAGATTTTGAAGAAGGAAAGAGTGTTTGGCTGGAGAGAATTTGAGAGAAAATCTTTTAGAGAAAAGTTAGTTACGTAAAGTTTGTTTAGGCAATTTATTATAGAATTAATTCTCCAAGCCTATTTATACTCTTCTTAAACCTTTTAAAGTATCCAATTAAGGATTAAAGTTTGATATTAGACTTTGGGCAAAATATCTCCTTAAAGATTCAAAGTTTTAACCCTTTATAATTTAGTCAGTAGAAAACAGACTTTCCATTTTTACATTTTGGTCACCTATCCAAAATGTCTCTTTTCCAAAACTCATTTTCCAAAAATTATTCCACCAAAATCTTTTATATAATAAATAAATATTTTACTATATTTTTCCATACTTTTATCCCTTTTAAAATTATTTATTTCCAATTAACCCCGAAACTGACTCGAATCCTCTAACCGGGTCCACCAGATCGTCTACCCGACCTAGCTAACACTTAGGCCCAAAATCGGGACGTTACACCTAATTTCCTAAAAATGGAAATAGGCATAAGGTTACTTGAAGTACCTAAATAAAAAAGGACCTTAACAATGTATAAATTTTTGATTGAGCACGAAATGGTGAAACTTCCTAGATCTTTTAGTTTGGGGGAAGCTTGCTAGTTAACCATGCACTGCACTCTTCAATGAGTGCAACCGTTTCAAATTCCCCAAACCTTCTCTCTTTGACAAAAAGTCTTTCAAAAATTTCAAGTAATGTGGATTATGTTCAAAGGCCTCCACTAGAGGAATATTGATGTGGAGTTGTTTGAACACATCCATGAACTTTTGACTTTGTCGATCCATCCTTTTGTTTTTTGAATCTCTCGGGGAATGGTGGTGGTGGTCTACGATCAACCTGTCTAGGCTCTGTTGGTAGTGTGCCTTGCTTTTTGTCCTTATGCTCTAGCCTAGGTGCATCAATCTTTTGTTTCGACACAACTTCCTCTGCTTCGATAGCCTCTTCAACTGTCTTTTCATCTTGAACTTGTTCTTCTTTCTGTTCTTTGGTAGGAGGATCTTCTGAACTGCCACTACTTGTTCCAACTTCTCTCCCACTTCTTAAAAGAATAGCCTTGCAATACTCCTTTCCATGAGCATGAACAACATTAGTGTCACTAGGGAGTGTCCCAGGTTTTCTAGAGTTGAATGCATTGGCTATTTATCCCATCCGAGTCTCCAACGCTCGCAATGAGGCATTTTTACTCTTTGCTAGGGTTTCTGTCTGAACAAGGAATTTCTTGATAAGATTCTCAATGGATGAGGACTCAAACTCGGAGTTTGAACTTTGTCCATATTGAAGAATTCTAGGTGGCTAGTCATTATATTAATGCTATCGGTAATATTCTGTTGAGCAAGCTGTTGTTGAGCATATCTGTTCTGACTTTGATTCTGATATCCTAAACGGTTAGACTGTTGTTGCTGACCTGAGTTACGCTCTTGAGTGTTGGCTAAATTTCTATTAGAGAAATTATGGTGCGTTTTCTAGCTGGGATTATAAGTGTTCCCATACACATTTGTATTCATCCTGTTAGGATTTCCAACAAAGTTGACTGAGATAGGGTTTCTTGGGAATTCAACATAATCTTGGGGTTCTTGACAAACAAAACATAGAACATATTGTGTTTGAACGACATGTATCTGGCTTGGAGGCTTTATGTTTTTCATCATTTATGTTAGTGCTGAGACTTGAGTAACAAGTGCCGACAAGACTTGATTGTTGTTTGTGGTACTTGTTACTATCTGTCCCATTGATAGCCTTGATGTAGGGTACTGACAAGCATTTGCAGCAATTCTTTCTATGATTTCATAAGCTTCATTATAACTTTTTTCGAGCAAAGACCCATGTACCGATGTGTCGACTACCATCTTTGACTGAAGGTTCGTCCCATCGTAGAAAATCTTGATTTGTGTCCATGGTGGAAAACCATGAGTGGGACACTTCCTTAGTAATCCTTGAAATCTTTCCCATGCACCATACAAATTTTCATCATCTGATTGCCTAAGTTGGCGATGTCGCTCCCTATTCTTGCATTAAGAGTTGGTGGATTGAATCTGAGCAAAAAATTCTGAGCCAATTCCAACCATGTCAATATTGATCCTGGGTGCAGCAAAAATCAGGGTAATTTAAAATTTTTAGAAAACTTCTCAATGGTCACCCATCCTAAAATTTCCCTAGCCCAAGCACGCTTAACTTTTTTTAAAACCGACTTAAATTATTTGTTCGAGTTACAATCATAAATCAATTATCTTAGAATGCAACTCATCACCTAAGGTTATTCTTAACCTTGAGTATTTCCAGAAATGCCACTTATCTTGAACCATAACGAACTTTAAAGGTCAATCACACTCAAATAGGTTTAGCAAGTATACATGCCACTATAATAATCAAACCTTAATTAGGATGTCATTACTGTGATTACCTGTTGAGCTTTCCAATATTGATGCAATGCTTTTCTCCCTCTCTTCTTGATTTACCTACGTGTGTAAAATAAAACAAACGCTAAGTACAAATTTAGTGAGGCAATAAATGAAGTTAATAACAATAATTTAAATTTTATTCAACTTCATAGCTACATTTATATAGCATGATATATGCCAATGCATCAACTTTCACATTGCATTAGTAATTATTTACTATATGCCATGTCATAAGATTTTCATGCTTGCCCGATTATCATAATATGTCGTATATGCATAATTGCATCATGATCACTAGATAAGTATACCATCATACTAATCATGTATCAACATAATGTAAACCGAATATAAATTTCTTACCGATATGCTTGCCATATTTTTAAGAGTGTATAAACTCTTTACCCCGTTTATCAAATATTTTCTGATTTCATAACCCGATTTCATAGCCCGATTTTATAAGCTGATTTTATAACCCGAATTTATAGCCCAAATATAGACCTATGAGGACCCTGGATACACGAGTCAATTATGCTCTGAAGTGTTAATTCCCACACATTTATAAGGTTGTGCTAACCATACACTAAGTGACTTTTAGGTACACTATAGTGCTATCTCGAACTCCCGATTATGCAACATGCTGCAAGACTCTATGGCATGCCAACTATATACTGTCCCTCAATTGACTTATTTGGGCATAATTCCCATATTTATTCCATCCATGGCAATATATATATATTAATACAATTGAACATTGGGCAATTCATACCCGAAATAACATTCATAATATACCATCATCAATAACTAGTGATCAATGATTTTTTTCAACCTTTGACATATTTAAAATATGTCAAATATATGATCAATGACATAAATATCATGCCAATATATAAACCATGTAGACTCATCGCAAGTCCTACCAGTGATGTATAAAACATCCACGTATCATGATATGTATGCATTGCACTCGCCTGGGCCATTTATTAGCATGACTCACTAAATTTTACTCGATCCTTTCCTTTATAGAACCTCGAACCTTCTTTGATTCGGACTTGACTTCATTAATCACATGGAAAAGATTAAATATTTGTTAGAATAAAATCTAACAATATCGTAAACATGTTGTCCAATATAATCATGCGAATATAAAATTTCCAAATATTTTTCTTTTATTCCTTGTATTGTTCAAAAAATCATTACGGTCCCTAGTGACCAATTTGAACTTCCAATAATTCTTCCGAACTTGATAACTCACATTTAAATACAAAATGTTTCAAATTCGATTTTTTGACAGCTTGCGCTACCTTCAAAGATTTGCTTATACCGGACAAAATACGTACCAGATTTTAATTTCCTTTATACTGGAAAAACTAGATTCGATAACGGTTCTAATGGTATAAGCCACATAAATTAATAAAACCTATAACAATTATGAAAATTCTCACACTCCCATCACAATACTGTCCTTACAGAATATGCTCTGTAAATTTTCTGACCTTCATTCGATTAAAAATTCATATCTTTTAACTCATATCTCGAAATCAGTTTCCATTTATTGGAAAAGAAAGACGAACAAATCTTTACAATGATATGAAATTCATCATCTAACCATTTTTGTAGAATTTATGGCGAATTTTAAAACTTACCGCCATAATTCAAATTCAAAATAACTTTCCATGAATAACTTCTAACTGATACTAACTTCTTCTTATTTTTTTATACTTGTCATTTTAGTCCCATCACTTGCTTCAAACCATCAATTCATCATCTTCTTCATCAAATAATTATTCAAAATAATTCCCTCAAATTTTTCTTTCTTTGCCAAAATAGTCACTAAAATGCAAAGGTAAAGATTCAAACTTCTTAACTTTGCAATTTAGTCCTCAAATCAACATTACTAACTTACTTCTATCATTTTAACTAAAAATTAGATTTAGTCCCCATGCAAGAATTCATTTCCTATTTGGTCACTTGATTTTGACAAATTGACAAAATGGTCTCTAATTCAATTCAACATCTGTTTAGCATTCTAACATCAATTTCACATCTCCAACATCATTAATTACATAAATACACTCCAAATTCATAAAATTCAGATTCATTCCCTTAACTTTGAAGCTTTCCAAATCGGTCCCTATATATTATTTAACTTAGGGTTTTGCTTCCAATCAATAAATCAAGCTTACTAGATCATTAATCCAACATCACAAACCCTAAGTTAGACTTAAATCCATAAACCCTAATCTTCTCCATACAAACCAAAATATGTAGGGTTTAAATTCTAACTCAATAACATGGTTTTAACATCATATAAGCTTGATTCCAACTTAAATTCAACCATTGAATCATAAAATCTCAAAAGCCCCAATTTTGTTCATAAACCCTAATTTCCTTCTCATGTAAAATTCTCATTAATCAAGAATGTATTCCTTGAATTATGTACATCAAAAGGTAGAGCTTGAAGAGTAGAATAACTTTGCAGTTCAAAAGATTACATGAAAATCGAGTTTTGGGGCTTGAATCAAGCTTGGAAAATTTTCTCCCTTTTTTCCCATATTTTCGAAAATGTGAAAGATGAAGAAGGATTCATCTTTTGGCTTTTTAATTTTAAATCTCTCCAATTATGCCACTTGTATTATATAAATGAATTTTAAATTCATTCAAATAGGGAAATTATAAAAGTGCCCTTTTATCCAACGGTTGAGATTGATTTTATCATCAATCAAGGGCCAAGATTTAATATTTTTTTCTTCTTCCAAAAATAGCACTTGTAACTTCAAATATTTCAAAATTGTCATCCCTGCCAAATGACCAATTTGCCCTCTAACTAGTCTTTATTTACTAGTTTGTTTCAAAATTGTCATTCCATTAAAATCTAACTAAATTAGTTCCTCCTCAACTGGCCACCATTCCATAAATATCATTTTATTATTTTCCATGGATTATGGAATAGCCTCTAAAATTTTAATTCAATTCGATTTCCCGATATTCACAAAATACTTCTACCATGATTTTACCTTTACCGAGCTATCGGATCTATTCCAAAAATTATATATTTCCATAATATTCCTCATATCATCATCCTTAATCCAATGACCTAAATTTAATCTTGAATTAGTAGTTTACCAACTTTGCCCTTGAGATTTTCCAAAATTACGGTCTTGCCATTTTTCATCCAACGGTTCATATTTAGCATGGAATATCAACTTAATTCCAAAGGTTCATATTCTTCCAACACAAATAAAATATCTTAGGGACACCTTGCTGTATAAACGAGTCACATAACTCCATGAAATTAGTTAAGTGATGGCGAGGGTCTTTATGAGCTGCTCCTCCGTACTGCCCCATGGATTGCAGCATTTGGAACATTATTGATTTTAGTTCAAAATAGGGAGCATTAATCACTGGTCTCACAATGCCTAGATTTAGTCCCTCGAGAGTAGGCACAACATGTTCCCTTATCGGTCTATCTATGTCATCAACTTCATTTTGTCCCTGGTTTGCCACTTGCTGTTGAGCTGCAAGGGGCATTATTTCGTCCGTACTGAAGGATAGGAGGCATCCAATTCTGTTAATATTCGGGCTGTGGTAAAGGCAGCCCATACTGATTCATTCCTTGTAAATGTTGTCCTTGTGGACGAGCTTGTCCTTGAGGATGGACAACTCCTTGAGGTTGTACGTCTCCTTGATGGATATCTCTCAGGGGTGGCTCATTGTTACCTGGAAGAATATCTTCTCCATGGGCTTGTTTGGCCATGTTGCGAATTCTGCTTCGAAAAGTTCTTTCTGGTTCTAGATCAAATGGTTATAGATCACTAGTAGAATTTCTGGTAATACACCTGTAGTAACTAAGAAAATTCTAAAAAAAACAAAGTTAGAAAAAAAAACAATAACAAGTAAGAATACTATAGACACTCGTTCCTGCAACGGCGCCAAAAACTTGGTGTCTGTGTACCAACACAAGAGTTTGTCGATACACAAGAATAAGTACAAGTCTACACTTATGTTGTCCAAGTAATAAAGTGACACTTAGAGTGTCGGGTTATCAAATCCCACATAGACGAGGTTTACAGTATTGGTAGTTGTTATCATTAGAGAACTGAAATAACATTCTTTGTTGGAGATTGAAAGCATAAAATAAACAAGTGATAAGATGATGAGAGTAAGGGCAAGGGGGTACTTAGGATCTGGGAACAATCAGTAGGTGGCGATCTTTAACAAATGAAATCAATAATTGCAACTCATGAGTATGGACATGCCTATCTTTGATCCCGACAAGACTGAGGGAGAAACTCTATTGATGCCTCTCAATGCCTTAATCTTAGTTTATATTTCTGTAACCCTAAGTAAACAACCTCTAGAGTGTCGAAACAACCAATATCAAGTTGATCTCTCTAACTTGAACGATAGCTCTCACTACTCATTGGTGCAGCAAATGATCCTCATCTCCCGATGAAGAATATACCAACCCTATATTTCTGTATAAGCTCGAAATTTAAGCACATGCCATAGATAAAAATAGAACAAGGCTAACAAGTTGCATTAATGAATTATGAAGTACTTTAATGTTTAACACGAGTATTTGGTTAACACCAACAAATTCTAAGATCTGACAAGATCAAGATAAACAGCATCCCATCTTGGACTATGTTGTTGATGATGACGCCTGCTCCAACTACCGATCCAAGTAACCTCTCGGCCGGCTTGTTGCTCCCTTCAACCCAAGCTTCCCTCGCAGATGGTGATTACGCTGCCATGAGATGGAGATGCTGAAAGAGGTGGCGTGGGGAAGGTGGTGTGCGTAGCCTCTTTTTCTCAGCTTTTCCCATTTTCTATATATATAGGCCCCAAAGGTCACGCCTTGTGATGCCATTTCAGCAATGGTAATCATGAATAAAAACAAATTTGTACAACCGTCTCTGCATCATGGGCACGTCACTCTTTTATTCAACATGTCATGCATGCAGACGGAATAGGATAACCGTCTCTGCCACCTTGCACGTGTGCTGCATTAGTATAAAGGCGGGTCCCTTGTTTTAGCCTTGTGTCGCTACACGGTCACTTGCTTGGGTCGACAGACATGGTCCTTTTAGCGGCATTTGCATCGACATAAGCTTTTTTCTTGTACCAAGTCTTTAGAGTTCCCCTTTTATGTTATGATATGCAATATAATGATATAAACGCATGAAATAGACTATAATATAAGTAAAAAGCCAAGTTTCTAGGTGCTCAAAATGTAATATAATGGATAGTTATCATCTACATAGTAATATAATAAACTAGTTGATTGAGTGAGACTAGAAATATATAGCCATGTTCGAATAAGTTGGTATGAGATATCATATGTTATTCGTTTTGTTATAACCTAATTAAGTTATCAAGAAATATTATATGGACTATATAAGTGTGATCAGGGATTTAAATCTCGGTCGCGGACGCGTTTTCGGTCGCGTCGCGGTTATCGCGTTTTCGGACATAACGAGGGCTATAGCGGTCACTGCGGGTGTCGCAGTCGTGAATTTTTTAAAATTTTTCACAATTTATTATAAAACATTATAATTATAATTATAAAAAGTCAATTTTAATGATTTTAGAGTGTTTTCTAAACGAAAATGGGCATATATAAATTAAAATGTATTAAAAAATATCTATTATAATTGTGAGGTAGAAGATTAGATTCCTTATAATTTTATCAAAGAGTTCTTTTCCACCGACAAACTCGAGAATAAAATATATATATTTGTTCTACCAATCAATACCTAAATTAAAAAAATATCAAGGTAAATATCAACAATGGGAGGATTTAATTATAATTATAAAAAGTTACTTTTAACAATTTTTAGAGTGTTTTCCAATACTTATAGATGGATTTAATTGAAAGGAAATAAGACTTAGAGGCTCAATTGAAAGTTTCATTAAGGATTTGAAGACTTAACTGAAATGGAAAAAAACAAATCATCTTAATTAAACTAAAAATCTGCATTAAAGGACTAAATTGTAAGCGTGCTAAAACTTTTAAGCCTCTCTGAAAATTCACTAAAACTTGAACCCTCCTTTCCGCTATTTACCCTTTTAATGTTTTAAATCCATCTTCTTCATTTCTCTCCTGCCTATTCTCTGCAATATTCTCCTCCTCCCTTTTTATCTCCGGCCACCACCCATTTACCGTTCGTGAAATGCACCACACCCATCATTCAACTCCTCGTCCCATCTCGACCAACCGTTTTCCCTCCCGCCGGTCGTTAACGAGATCCGAGCCAAAAAGCTTTCGACGAGCCATCCGTGAAATGGTCTGAAAGCGGGAATAGCGATCCGTTATCGCCGCAATCGGCCGCTACCCGTTAAATCACGGCCGCAATTCACCGTTTTTGGTGCAAATTCGATTCACAGTTTGATTTTCAGTAAAAACGGTTTCGGCCGGCGGCGCTACCGCTATATAGCGGTCACAATCGCAGTTGCGGGCCGCTTTTTAAAACCCTAAGTGTGATTGTTCCATGACTTGTGTTCAATTTAGATATAAAGGACAAAAGGATGTAATGTATGAAGAGAGTTAATCACGAGGAGGTTATGTAGAATTGTGACTTCGTGTGACTTAAGTGACAATAATATATTACTATATGTTATTGAAGTACTGAGAATACAATAGCATTTACACAAGTGCACTTAAAAAGTAATAAAGTGTGCTAGAGCACGAGTATCGAATCTCAAACTGCTTACGAATGTTATGGCAATGAATTGGTTTCGAAAGTAAATTAAGTACAAATGTGCAAAGACATTGACTAGATCACAATACAAGTAAAACACTCACAACTACTCGGATGCAAAGACAAAGTTAACAACAAGGCACTGCTGTTGCACATAAGAATTCCTTCAACAGAATTAGTTTCATGAAACTTACTCAACTAGATTCACTGAATATTGACTAACTCTACTTTGCTATAGCAGTCACACATGAGATAAACACCAAAGCCTATGTCTAGGGCAGTAGTTTACTGAGCAAATCTCTGTCGAGGGCTCCCACGCAATCGTCCTACTATAGGTCCAAATAGTCAACCAATACCGAGTTATCCTACATTGTACAAGGCACATACCGAAGACTATGTCTAGGGCGGGTCAATGCTACATCATCTATGTCTAGAGCTCAAGCATCACTCAGGTCTGGACATAGAAATTCTTATCTATTTCTAGAGTAAGATAGATACCGGTTTGCCATATGCCTATGGTCAATGAAACAAGAAAAACATCTAAATGAAACAAGAATCACAAGTTCAATTCCGAATCGGAAAACTCACAATACAACAGCAAGCCTATCAGCTTAGTTCCTCATGATACAAATTTTACAATTACAAATTGAAATAGGAAAATCAGAAATACTAATCGTTAATCGAAAAGCTCAGCACAGAATTTCAATCGCAAACTTCATCTTCTACAGCTCTTGCAGTCGCGGTGAATGGGCTACCGGAAAAGGTTAAGGTGTAAAAGTAAATCTAACCTAATATAATTACAGAGAAAATTATCCTAGATCTATACAGGTCAATATGAATCCGATCTCCAGAAAAAAAGCTCTCTTTAGTATTTTTCCTGTATTTATAACCGCTCTCGATCTTCCAATTCCAACCATGCTTCCCGCCTTTCTTAACTGATCCTGTAACTAATTGAACGATCTTTAACAGCTTGCCACTTCATTTAATGTGTAGAAGATTCACATCATCCGCACTTCCACACCCTTAACTGCTACAACACCTGATTCTTCAAAACCTGCGTCAGTTCAATACTGACACCATTATTTTTATGCACAATTACTACTACTGCAATCAGAAATGCAATAATTGCTATAACCTATACAAAGTCATTACTATCCCTCACAAAACTACCTCAAATTGATATACTTTTAATGCATTTTTGCTATACATTGATACCAGTTATCACCCCCCCCCCCCAAAGTATTTAGCTACTATGCTATAGCAAAAATATTAGTATACTTACAACATCAACCTTCGTTTGTGTTCACTTTTCATGAACTTTGGGCTTTCTTTGTTTCATTCTTCAGCAATTCTGCCCATCTCAAAGTATGCTATAGCATTCCTGAATATATTTCTCAAAGAATATCTAAATGAATTCATGCTCAACCATGTGTTTCTCAAAGTGTCAGCATATACGAACCATGCAATTCTCTTCTAATGCATTCATTCAGATCTTACTATTATTTATATTCTTCCTAACAACAAGCCCCCTAGCTTACTAATGTTATAGCGGAGTACCTTCCTCTTTCTTTTCCTAGCACTCATACTCGGTCATACCGTTCCTACTTGAGTACATCAATTAATACTTGCCCCAAGTGTACTAGGCCCCCCGAATAGAGGAATTCTTCCATCTTTCTTCTGACCATAGAACCAATGCCATAGCAATCTTTGCACATTATTTCAAGTTTCCAGAATGCATTAGAATGTCCTCTCATAGTTTGCGTATGTCATCACACCGAGAATCCATGCTTGAACCTGATTTCGCCAATATTTCAATAAACTCGTTCAGTTAGCTCACAGACTTAATCAATTTCCAGAACTCTCATCATTGAATTTCCTCAACATTGATTACCCTTAAGCACCACAAACTTTACTGCTACCATACCAATTTAATTGTTATAGCATAAACTAAATACCAACCATAAGAACACACATAATTCAAAGCTCAAGAATTCGCCATCGCCCCATTTTCATTAAAAAGAAAATAAAAACTACACATGCACTTTGATTTAAGGGAACCATGCGCACCCCCAAACTTAAGGTTGCATTGTCCCAATGCAAAAACAGAAAAATAAATATCCAATACAAATGCAGAAGCCAGAAAGTAAAATACAATGACAACAACACAACAACAACAACAACACATTTTAAACCAGGGCCCTTCTTTCTCTTCTTAAGAACCAGAGACAGGTAAATTAGCAATAGGTGGTCCCGATGGAACAGACTTGACTAGCTCTTGGTCGTAAAGGTCTGGCGCTACCGAAGCCTGTGGAGGCACTCCAGTAACATTAGCACATACCACATCAACCTTTTCTTGCAATTCGTCCTCAGCATCTCTAGTAATAGCAGCAGACTCTGTCATGGTAGTGTCCTTAATCGCCTCCTTCAAAATACCATCGGTTGCAGCAACATCATCTCCTGACTTTTCATCTAGTAATAGCAGCAGACTCTGTCATGGTAGTGTCCACATACTACTTTAGCATTCGATGGATCGCCTTATCACGAGCCTTTTCATAAGCCCACCAACTCGCATGCATCTCCATCAGCATACTAACTTTCACATCAACCCGGCTCAACTGCTGCCACAGCTTCGCACTCGGTACATCTATACTCGGCTGGGCAGTGGCTTTTCCCTTTGATTTATGCTCCGACACTTTACTAACTTGATCCTCCCGCAACAAACGAGCAATGCGCTTCTCAAATATCTCCCCTTTACGTTGTAACAATACCTCATTATCCTATTTTCTATCCCCCGCCCGAAGACACAAGGCAGTATTTAAGCCCAGAAAACAAAGTCTCTCTACTTTCTTCTGAGCACACTCATACACCTCATTGAAAATTTTCGTTCCTACATTTATTTTTCTCCCTTGCAATACCAAATCTAAAAACAGAATCCTATTCATAGACAACGTTGTCCCATGGGTAGAAGGCCACAAATTTTGTTTTACAAAACAATACAACAAATTACTAACCAGTTTTAAAAACCGACTAGCAACAGACTTACCATCATCACTGATCGCTTCTGGCTAGAACAGATTCCTCAGAATATTCATATATTGTTCCATCGTGACAGTTTTCACAAATGCCTCATGTTCGTCCTGAACATCTTCTAACCCAAAGAACTGATTTATTGTCGTAGCAGTAAAAAGAACATGAATGTTACGGCAGAAAACGAACATTTGCTGTTGCGACACCAAGTGAGCATGAAACTCCCTAACAATAATCGACACCACATCACTTGGAATGGGACATACTGCTTCCATTGATGCTTTAAAACCACCGACGAGATGAACGGTCTTTGCCCCAAACTTTCTGAATCATCAAAAACGAAACCTTGCTTAAAACAAAATCCCCTTATCGCAACATTCTCAGCAAACCTCGCCGCCGCGGTCGTACTAGCAAAAAGTTTTGGAACCTCCATTGCTAAAGGCTCCACCACCCGTATCGGTTTCAACGGTGTCCCTCTAGTTCTCACCATTTTCAACTCAAGAAAAAGCTTACTACAATATTACGAGAGAACATAAAAGGAAATAAATAAAAAAACTCAAGCTCTTAATATCACAATATAGGGAAAGATGTATCTGACGAAGAAAATATTTATAACCTTATTCACACTCAATCCGTCCTTATCTAAATCAGTACTCCCCTAGATACGCGTGAAAGTAAAAGAGGAAATGTTACCGTGCTCCAATCACTTAACCCAAAAATCTAGCGGATGTCGCATCTTGTCACTGCAATAATGACTCCCTGTACTATTCAATCTGCTACCTCGCAATAGCCTCGTGCTAATAAAAATCGCTCCTTTGTCATAGCGCCGCGTCTGTTCCCAAATGCAACATCATGCATTATCCTTCACTGAAAAAATCTGCACAAACAAACTTAAAAAAACTTTATCTATACTATACCGACACTAAGAACAACAATTCTGTTGAAAATATTTTCGTGATTCGAAATCGAACCACTTCTTTATCGCGATCAATATTTCCACCTAAGTAATGCTTTAACCTTGTTCATTGACTTTAAACTTATGACCTTGAGCATCCTTCACCATTATAGCACCATGGGGAAACACTTCAACCACCTTAAATGGTCCAAACCATCGTGATTTCCATTTGCATCGAAACAATTTCAACCGTGAATTATACAATAATATCTTTTGTCCTGTCTTAAACTGTCGTGGCAAAATTTTCTTTTCATGCCACTTCTTTGTTCTTTCCTTGTACATCCCCGCGTTCTCATATGCTGTAGCACGAAACTCTTTTAATTCATCCAACTGCAATAGCCTCTTCTCTCCTGCTAAGGCTAAGTCCATATTAACTTCGTTAACTGCCCAAAATACTTTCTGCTCCAGCTCCACCGGCAAATGGTAAGCTTTACCAAATACTAAACAAAAGGGTGACATTCCAACCGGTGTCTTATACGCTGTGCGATAAGCCCATAATACATCATCCAGATGCTACGACCAATCCTTTCTACTTGGACTAACTACCATCTCCAGGACACGTTTAACTTCACAATTCGATACCTTCTCCAGTCCACATGGCAAGCTTATGATTTACAATGTACTTACGCAACACATCAGAAAATTACTTGCAATGAAAATGCGATCTATCATCGCTTATAATCGCTCGTGGAGTCCCAAAACGAGTGAAAATGTTACGGTGAAAAAACTTAACAACTGTCTTAGCAATATTGATAGGTAACGCTATAGCTTCAACCAACTTCAAAACATAATCAACTGCAACTAAAATATATGTATTCCCATTAGATGATGGAAATGACCCCATAAAATCAATACCCCAGACATCAAACAATTTGATCTCTAGAATATTTTGTAATGGTAACTCATTCCTTCTCGAAATATTACCCACACATTGACACCTGTCACATCATTTCATAGAATCATATTCATCTTTAAAAGAGTTGGCCAGCAAAACCTAGATTGTGTAACCCCTCGACCTGGCCTAGATGCCAGACCAAATCGAGCGAGCTACATTGAGTTTGTTGAAACAAACCTGGAAAGATTAACTTGAATTAGATCCCTTTTTTCTTTTTATCTTGTCTATATGCTTTATTAATTCCTAAGGTAAGCATGCATACAACGAATTAAGTCTCGTCCAAATCGAGCTTCGAATTGACATTCGATTATGCGAAAACGTGGTTCAGAGACCTATTTGCAAATCTGGTAAAAATACAAGGACTTACTTAATTTTAAGTTTACCAAACCTCAATTAATCAGGCTACATGCATACTTGTCAAGTTTCAGCCCAAAATGATCATCCAAACATATTCAATTACATACATCTCAAACAGAGACTAAAATTAAAGAATTTTAAACCAGAACATCACATTAACTAAAATAACTACCACTGGTATCGGTACTCGAGTTGAGGTATCGATACTTGACCAAAATTCCACAAGCATATCGATACCCCTACCACGAGTATCGATACCCCTTCACTATTTCAAAATTCTAGAATCGAGTAGCTCAAATTGGTATCGGTACTCCTCCCCGAGTATCGATACCCCGGTGAAAAATTCTCACTTGGGTATTGATATATCTTCCCGTGTATTGATACACATGCCATTTTTATGCTTGATCGTATCGATACCAGGGTCTGAGTATTGGTACCACTGGACCTGTAATGTCCCGTTTTGTTGGTTTTCACCCAAACAACAATCCAAACAAGCCTTAATCAATGTTACACTTATACAACATCATATCAAGGATTAAAACATGTCATAAATCATGGAAAACATAACCATTAGAAAGCAATTGGTAACAACACTCAATTCTAGAGGCATGCTTCCTGTTGAGCTTAACTCAACATCCAAAATGTAAATTAAACCAAAACACAACATTTGCATATTACCATTAACTTACTAACTTCAATTAAAATACGCTTGAACCATCCAAACCATAAGCATAAACATTTTCACCCCAAATAGAAATCACGGCAATCATCGAGTATTAATCCATAAGCAAACCTCAACATATCAAATCATCAACATCAAGAGCCATCAACCAAAACAAATAAACCCCAACAACATAACCAGAAACCAGATTACAAACTCTCCAAAAACTATGATAAACATATTGCATTGTTAACCGATTTAAAACTAGGTTTATCATACTCAAGCGATTGTCTTGGTCTTGGATTCCTTCTTGCCAAACCAATGTTTCCCCTCAACTCTATTGCTCTGCATCAATGGAAAAAGAGAGCGTAAGCACACTTGCTTAGTGAGAATGCTCTTTAAACAACACATTGATGCAATAATAAACTCGTTTGAAATCTCATCACACTTGTGTGACAACATGGTTATATAAAAACAAGCTTTTCACATATATTTCAAATATATCTCATATGTTTCAAGAAAACATATCATGCTTTATACCATAAGCATCAAAACCATTTCATGTGTTCCATATATATCATATACTCATAAATCTCATATATTGGCATTTATAGTGACCTCGGATGGTCTCACCTCTATCCCCGAATAGACTCACCTCTATCCATACATTCAAAATAGAATGTTATCTAACACATCGATACACATATTTCCATGATAGTCTCACATCTACCTATCTCACTTCATCCGGGATAGGCTCACCCCTACCTGTCGTGATAGGCTCACCTCTATCACACAACAATAGGCTCACCCCCATTTAAAAAAAAACGAAGAACACCATCAGCCCGAGTAGCCTCACCGCTATACCTTAAGAACTGCGAAGCGATTGACTTTATATTATAGTGCACTTTAAATCCTATGACATGCCATCTATGTCCGATAGATTCTCATTACGTCACATAGCTAATATATCATTTTTAAACACATTTACTTAGTGTTTTCCAATACATTTCTCAAAAACATCTCATATGCAAAACCACATTGCCAATGGCAACACCTCAAATGCTTATAGGCATTTTTATATCTCAATAAACATTGCATATTATCTCAAAACCATGAATTTATAGTAAATAAATCAACCCATGTTTTAACCCGAAACATGAAAACCAAACCATGATTTATAAACCAATCATGAATCCGCAAGCTCATATCGAAACCCTTAACCAAGCTAAGTAAGAACAACTTACGCTTGAGTTTAGTTAAGCTTTTCAGGCTACAAATAAACCCCCATGATCCACTGATCAAACTGTTAAAGAGCTTAATGCGAATATCCACTCATTGATACACTTCGCTTTGCTCGCCAACGCAAAACAAGCCTTCAGAACACAACGTATATCACTCAGCAACCTTGCCTCGATTGTCCCTTGTTTTAATCATATAAAACCAAAGGGAAAATGCATCATTATGCATTCAAACTCGTTGTCCAACATAATCCCCTGCATCCACATCATAAACCTTCCGAAAACTAAGAGAAACTATCGAAATCCACATCAAACTTCTTTCTCCCATCACCTATCAGCAAACCTACAAATCTAATATCCAAAACTCAACAAAACCCAACCAAAAACACTTCCTAGACACCCTTATATCTCCAGCAACTCAATTACACCATAAACACTCCAAAAAGTAGATATTAATAACTTAGAAAATTAGCAATTCAATTAGTTTCAGGATTTATTTTGTAATTCTCATTTCACAATATTAATATATATTTAAAATATTATCTAAAGCAATCAAGATAAAAAAGATTAAGTTCCACAACAAAGTCCAATCAATTTCCTTAATAAAACCTTATTAAACAATTAAACCTTGATTTAGTCATCGATATATAACAAAAATCAGTTATAAAGGATCAAAAACTTAGGAATTTCAGTAAAGAGCCTTTGATCAGAGGAGAGAAACGAAAATCACCTCTAATGGTTGTCTTCTTCCTTAACTAGCTTGATTTGATGAAAACTCCAACGTTGAAATTGAAGGTTTAATGTAGAATCATTTGTAGAAATCAAAAACAAGATCAAAAGGATAAATCCATAGAAAATCTTGAGAAAAAAGGATAGTTTGGTTGCTGAGAAATTGAAAGGAAATGATTTGGTGAAAAGTAGTTACGTAAGAAAATATTTGTGACTATCATTTAACAAAACCAAATCAAAACCTTTTAATCCCTTTTATTAAATACCTTAAATACCCTTTTAAAAATAGCCAAATTAAGAAAGAAGTCTGATTAAACAAGTTGGATTTATAGCTCCTTAAAGATTCTAAGTTTTGACCCTTTTATGATTTAGTCACCAAAAATAGTTTTGAAACTTTACATTTTGGTCACCAACCCAAAATGACTTTTTAATATGAATTAATTCCATCAAATTAACAAAACACTTTTGTTCAATATATCAATTAAATATTTTAGATAATTTTTTCATATTTTATTTTAAACAAAAATCATTTATTCTGATTTATTTCCTGAAACTAACTCGAACCAACTAACCCGGTTCAGCCGAATCGTCTAAACCTTCTAGCTAATTCTTATGCCTAAATTTGGGGCGTTACAGATTGTAAAACTTTTGCTGTAGTATGATCTCCTCCAAAATGACTGATAATGCCTGAAAAGGAAAAGAATTTAGTAACTCTTACTCTGTTTTTATTTCCAGTTCTTAGGTTTATTTAGCATCCATAAATGCATTCTAGAGCCTTTCATGCATTTGCATTACATTTGCATACGAAGAGTTGGTTGGTACTATTTTTATTGCCAGAATGACCAGTGGCAAAGGATCTGTGGAGATTGTGCAGTATATGAAAGGAGGAGAAGAAACACAAGCAAGAGAAGTTTGCCAAGAGGAATGTCGCGGCAATATTTTCAAGGAGTGACAATGTGAAATAACAGTCCAACTAGCCCCAACAGTATAGGTATCGAATTGAAACACCTTAAAGCCCGCGCCCTAAATAAGAAGTAAAAGTCAATTTTCTAGGAATATTCCTTAGTAATTGCGCCGCCAAACTTATCCCACGTGATAACCTAATTAAGAGAGAACTTCAACTCCTATAAAAGGCGGTGTTACAGAAAGGAAAGGGGATCACGTTCTAGACCTTTGAAGATAAAAGGAACAAGGAAGAAGACAGCAACAGAAGACTTTGAGATGCAGAGAAATCTAGGCAGCATCGACAGTGAAGAGTTGCATCGAAGGACCCCCTTCCCTTCTTTTGTTTCTTGTTTGATTAATTGCTTTCCATCTTGTTGTGTAAGAATGATGAAACTTATTGGTTGCTTGCTTTCACGCCCAGACACGAACTAAATCTTATTTGGCTCGAGGTTTATTGCAATGAACGCTTAAGTCTTAGTTGATTAATAGACATCTGTTCCACATATTTATTACCGTCTGGAAGGTTTAATTGCTTCCATATCTAGTTGTATGCAACAACTATGACTTAGATGTTATAATTGTTTAATTGTTGCGCAACTAATTAACTAAGTAGGATTGGATTCAAGTCACTTGAGGAGATGCTTAGATAGAAGTTGTTCATGTAAAAGAAACCTAAACTTAGGTAATTTTACCCCATGTAAGTTAAAGGTTGGCACTTTATCTGGTTTTCAATGTTTAAACATACACTATAGACATATAGGGGTTTAGATTTGTTTGCCGAGGGTGATGCTATCGATAGGTATCACTATCCAGGAATCTGCTTGGCAATACATACATGGAATAGCACTATTAGTTATCGCATGCTTAAGCGGGATATCAAGATAACCCTTAGCCACTCTAACTATCATTCTTATATCCTTCAATTGTTTGTCGTGACATTTAATTGCTTTCTTAGTTAAATTAGTTATTGTCACTCAATCACTCAAATCACTTAATTAGTCTTTATTTCTTTTAAGCTTCTAAGTATTTGTTTTGGTAATTAAATCTTAGTGCAACACCCCCTTCCCGGCCTGGTAGGAATTTGGATCAAAAAGTGTTACCGGAGAATAAAACAGTAATCGATGCGATACTATACTCAAAGATTGACACAGTATTACATATGTACGGCGAGAACGATAAAGCAATGTGTCACGAATTGGGCCTAATTAAAATTTTTATAAACTTAGAGGAGCTGAACAATAGATTCTAAGGACTTGCTAAGGGTGATTAACAATTTTTTGGACATGGGTATCTATACGCCCAAGGGTCGTATCAATATGCTATGGAGAAATTATCTCCCAAAAATTCCAGTGACGAAAGCCCGTACCGATACACTTAAAGTAGTATCGGTACGCCCAGTAGTGACCGTTAAAACGGTTAGGTTCAATGGTCCAGTACCGATACGGGATCAAGTCGCATCGATATATAATGTTATTTAATTAATTTCGTTTCATATATTCAAAAAGAGGTATCGATACCAAGCTATACTAAGATTTCCAAATTCAAGATACCGTACCAGTACGTCTCGAGCCATATCGGTACGCCCACTTATTTCAATTCCAAATATGCAAACTCGTACCGATACGCCATCACCCGTATCGGTACAGCAGGGCCTGTAATGCCAATTTTTATCTAGTTTATTAGCAATTTACCCAACTGAACCATGTCCAAATTCAGTGAAACTTTACCAGCAAGTTTATTTAGCCCAAATCTATTAGCATGCCAAATTTTAGGATCAAACCTGTTTACTATGTTTTCCCTGATTTAGGCCAAATATGCATTTTAGTCCATTTTTAACCAATTTCAAAAGTCCCATTTTAGCGTTTTGAACTTACTAAAAGCATACACTTAATGCATGCATCCATAGGGTCAAAAGTAACTTATACAACTATTATGCCACCCTTCTAGGAATTTGTAGGATTAACATACTTTACTTTAGTAGCTTCATGACTTGCCAAAAACCTTCAATACCTTGATCTCCTACTAAAAAACTTGCTGACCTAAAATGCATAGAAAATGAATACATTAGGCATACTTTGCCTAGTGAGGTAGTCATAAATGATGGATGCATCAAGGAACGCATTCTAGCATGCTTCAATATTATCAATGACAATAGTAGCATGGACATGTAATTCAATGGCAATTCTTATACAATATCAATGGTTAATACCACGACAATAAGCGATGCAATAACAATAATCAATGGAAATTTATATTACATATCAATAGGTTTCCTTGGATCGATGTAAGGAGTATGGATACACGAATTCCTAAGTCGTACCAAAATCAATAGTAGTCTAGTCCCTCTGCCGTACCAATATGACCAAATCACATTATACATCTGCCGCACCACAATAAAAGTCGTAGCCTAAGGATCGTAATCCACCCGTACCAATAAGTTCATGAATTCTATGGCATGCCAGTTGTATCCAATCCTACTCGAATCCAAGGTTTGATAATAATAGTCCGGAAACAACAATTCCAATAGCAATGATTCAGTACAATGGTTCGGTAACAATATTTCCATAACAATGGATCAATAGCAATAGTTCAATAGCCATGTCTTAAGGTCAATAAGAAAAAACAATGATTCAATACAATATCCGATAACAATAGATCAATATCAATATTCCAATGGCAATATTCAATGCTCAATGATTCCGGTAACAATAACAACGAAGTTACAGACAACGAATCAATGTAACACCTACCCAAACTTGCCAATATGCCCATCAACAATGTTTTATGCAATATCTTGAAGACTCAAGGTTAGCAATGCATTAAACAATAATCAAAGGTTCGGGAAAGGCACCTATTCAATTCCTGAGACTCCAACTAAACTCACCTAAACTTCCGAAGCTCTCAAGGCTCTCGAATAAAGATTCCCTTGTTCCTAGCTTTTGTAGGAGATAATGGTCCCTCTTTCTCCGACACTTGAGCTTGGTAAAACAAAGGTATATGTTAGAATCAATACTATGAATTCAAAATCAATATTTAAGCTCAATAGAGCTTTTAGCCAATAAAACTTCTATGGATTCATGCTTTAAAAGCATGGGTTCAATTAAGGCCTTCAAGAACTAAATCTTGAAAATTAAACTCCAATGGTCCATGGAATCGTAAATTTTTTTGGGGACTTAATCATACCAATCCAAGGGCTATCCAATGGTGTACAGAAATCAATAAAAACTTGAGTAACCAAGGGAGGTGCTTGCTTGAGCTTAAGGTTGAAGATGACAATGGAGGTGCTAGCTTAATATTTGAGGGAGACGAAGAAAAGATGAGAAGCAAGGTATGATAGGCTCGGGTGAAGTGCTAGTCTTTGTAAAGTGTTAAACACCTTACCCTTTTCCCTTTTTAATCATATCTGAAAGTTTACCCTCGCTACGGGGAAAATAGTTGTCATCTTTTTTCACTTTTAACCTCAAGTCGCCAATGAAAAGGTTTCCTACCTTGGGAGGAAACTTATGTTTTATTATAAACTAAACAAAGTTGTTATTATCTCAATATACCAATTATCATCTTTCCTTTACTTATCATGCACAATTCACGTGAACAAATCAAGTAAGGAGGTGACTCACCCTTGAAAATGGGAAAAATTACAAGAGTAGTCCCTCGACTTTCCATTCTTCTCATTATTGCCCTCAAACTTTTAGTTTTTCACAATTTAATCACTAAATTGTTTTCAAAGAGTTTAATTAGATCCAAAGTCTATAAATTGGACTCAATTAGAGTCCAATACGATATAATTAATTACATAATTAGGGTCGATACAATATCTAGACCTTTTCGATATAGATTTTTCGATCATCGAAACCTAATTTCGACTAGACCGATTTTTTGGGTGTTACTGTAATACCCCGAACCTTGGCCTAGGATTATGTTATGAATATTGCTAGAGCATTTGTATAGAATCATTAAGTATTATATTGATTAATCAAAAATAGGACCAAAATATAAGAATGAAAACATAAATAGCTAATTATTAAGTGACTAAGCTGATCCTATACAATAATTTAATGGTTGCATGCTAAGAATTTAATTGTACAAGGATTTGTACATTTGTCAATTAAGAAGGGTTAGGTGGAGGGGTCTCGGCTAAACAAGAAGGAGAGATATTATCTTCTCCCTTTGGTTATCCGAATTTCATTAGAATGAATGAAGGAAATCCTTGCCATGGAAACTCGATGTTGAAGCTTGAGATTCCATTCCATGATTCTTTTTCTAGTCGTTTTGCTTAGGGAAAAAGGTGATAACGTTCTTCCTTTCTTCCTAACTAAAGTTTAATTTGAGATTTGACTATTGATTTCCATGTGTTATATGTTATAGGATTGCTTGGAAATCAAATTCATGATATAAGCTCCTCTTAGATCACATGAATAATTCATGCAATGAGTTTAAACCAGGTGTGTAACTTGTTAGAATGTCCTAATATCCTTTGTGAGTTTTGAATATTTATTCATAGTGAAATCCTGGTTTCATTCGAATGTTACATGTGAAGAAATTATCATACGTTATAATATTGCAACATAATTAAGATGATTACATTGATGGAAAATGAGTTCTTTAATGCTGGGGTGTTCGAATGATGCTCTGTTAAGTTTATAAAGCATGCTTGAATGTGATCTGAGGACATGGTATATAATTTAGTGCAAAACCGAAGCAATTAATTTCCCTTATGTATACCCAGTTTTGAATGGTATTGGAACAGCATCAAAATGTTATTTTATAAGAAGCAATTGTGGTAATAACATTAAATTAGAGTCTTTAGGCTGTAAATAATCGAATCTAAGGAATTGAGATTAAACAAAGTTGTTAATATTGCTGGATGACTGCTTTATGTTGTTTAATTATAAAGTGGACAGTTTTGTTGTATTTATAAGGTAAGTACATGTTAAAGCAATTTAAAAGTATATAGATACATTTAGGAATTGACCTTGACGTGCATATATGTACACATAATTAAATGGGACAGTTTTGGTCGAATGTGTATGTGCGTATTGTGATTGGGTAATTACGCTAAATGATTAAATCAAGTTCTAATACATGAATCAAATTTGGACTGCTTAGGCAACATGGGAAAGTAATTAGAACTGATTTTGTGCAAGAATAATGGGCTGTTTTTGTAGCTTGTGGGTTGATATGTAACCATATGAATAAATACACGTAGATAGAGTAGTTTTGGTGATTATGGTAAATGTAATGGAGCTATCTTAATTAAACAGAAACAAAATGGCAGGGACTTAAAACGAATTTAACCCTTTTAAAAACAGTTTAAATTAAAAGATAAATGACCTGATTGAAAAAATAGTGAAAGAAAGGGGGACTGAACATGTAATTTACCCTTTTAAAAACTAATTAAATAGGATTTGGGGTAAGATTGAAAACTATTAAAAACATAGGAGGACTGGATGGGTAATTAACCCATGCGAAAGGCCAAAACCGTGAAGAAAAGTGGGGGCAGATGGACCTATATAGTGATTTGACCTTTTGAACTCTGATTGGGTTTAATTTAGGGATGAAATTGAGAGTTTATAAATTATAAGGGACCAGGGAAGTGATTTAAAATGGAAGAAGGACCCCGGGTGAAACAACCAAAATGCGTAGGGACTTAATGGCAATGGGACCATTTTAAAAAAATTATCTGCCTATATAAAGGCTTTATCAGATTCATTTTAAATCTTTCTGCTATTTTTTTAAAACCTTAAAATAAGAACACCCCTTTTCTCTCCAATATTTAAAACTAAACCCTTTGAATGTTCATTCAAAATCCAGAAACAACCATGCAACCCAGATCTCGGTGGTGGCCGGCCACTCCGACCGCCGTCGATCAACCCCCAAAACCCCAAAAAAATGAAGCCTTTTTTATTTTAAAACCCATTCCCCAATCCTATCTTTGAAAATCAAAACAAAAAGCCATATTTTATTTAAAAGCCAAAAGCTTTCGAAGAGGAAAAGAAGATCATGGGTCGGTGCCGTTCATCGGCGCACCACCCTCAGCCTTATATCGGCAACGACTCGACGTCCCTAAGGTAAACGTTCGAAACCCTAACTTTTTATTATACTTTATTTGGTGTTTTTTATTCTAAATATACATGCAAAAAATGAGATGAATATACCTCTAGAAAATGCCTTTTTTCTTTGTTATTGATTTCTAAAATCTCTTAGTACAAAATGTATTGAATACATGAGTTATATCCTTGCTTTTCTGATTTGGTTTTGTTTTAGTTTACAAGAAACATTAAATGAAATCCCTGTTGATTATGATATTTTCTATTTTTTATGTCTGTTTGGCCAAACTGATTGTTGAGCCGGTGAGGGGAAATCGTAGGCGGCGCAGAGTTTTCGGCAGTGGTGCCACATGGCGGAGAAGATGGGAGTCTCTTTCGGGCATATTGGTTTTCGGCCGTTGGATCAGATCTGATCCAACGATTGAGATTGCTTCAAAATGGACGACCCTGATTTGATGTAGGCGATGATGTGGCGACCTGAGGTTATGACACGTGGCATGTGTATCTGAAGAGCCTCTCTCGTGGATTACACACGCGCGTGGAAGATGGATGGTCAGCGAGTGAACTTCACTTGTGGCAGATGAAAGGGCTTCTTGGTTCAATCGTGACCGTTGGATCAAAATCTAATCCAACGGTCCACAGTTGGCTGCGCAAAGAGGAAAAAAAGATATCAGATTTAGGGTAATTAGGTTCTATGGTTTTTGGATATTAAAGGAGATTGGGCTGGCCGGTTTGGGCCTTGTAGTTGATTAGTTTGGGTCTGTAATTTGTAAATGGACATTTAATAAAATTTATTGGTTTAAATTTTTTTATCTGATCTGTTTTTTTAATTATTCTAACCCATTAATAATAATAATAATAATAATAATAAATACATATAATATATACGTACTTACTTACATACACACATACATATATAAACAAATATACTTACATGCACTATATTAACATTACATATTCGTATACACACATAATAATAGTATTAATAATACAATAATACATGCATACACATACACATACTTTCGCGCCCATAATACATATACATGCATTCATGCAATATATATACCATATATGTATATTGTACACATAATATACATATAAATAATACAATAATAATACACACACTTAATAACCATATACATAGATAATACATGCAACACATACATTTTAACAAAGTACATACGAGCATATAATATGTATACATACAAACACATATATAATGAACATTAATATATAAATACATATACAATATGTAATATAATTTACATAATATACGTATACATACATATTATTCATATACACATGATTATATTAAATATTAAAAACATAAGTGATAATAATATAAAAATAATAAAATATATATTTAATAATATTAAACATTTATATACATAGCTGGACAAAAATGAGTGATTACACGTATATCTGTTTGATAAATTCAGATCATATGTCGTGGGCACCAAGGTTGTGGTCTACACTGACCACTCCGCAATTAAGTATGAACTGACCAAGAAAGACGCAAAACCACGATTGATTAAATGGATACGACTCTTGCAAGAGTTCGATCTTGAGATAAAAGATAAGAAAGGAACTGAAAACCTTGTGGATGATCATCTCTCCAGACTGGAAAAAGGGGAATAAAATGGCAACAAGATTCAGATCAAAGATGAATTCCCCACGTCAATACCATGGTATGCCGATATAGTGAACTAACTGACCAGCAATATTTTGCTGCCAGATATTTCTTGTAATGCTAGGAAGAAGTTTCTCCCTGACATTCAACAATATTATTGGGACGAATCTCTCTTGTATAAACAGTGTGCTGATCAAATCATTCACCAATGTGTCCCCGAAGATGAACATCATGATATGATATAAAATATACTACGGTAACCACGTGCAAGTGTACACACATCACGTAATAAAGTGTACCAAAGGTAGTATACAACTTGATTCTAAGATTAACGGATTAAAGATAACTGGTTTGGGATAGATTGTACAAGTAAAGGTTAAATCTAACTACGTTAGCAATTACTACTATCGCGACAAAGAAATGGAATACTACAACAACGAGCGGCTCAACAACAAACATACAGATTGAATGCACAGCTTGACTAATGCACCTAAACCCTCTATTACTTAACCTTCCAGCTAACACCTGCCCAACAAAAGTAACCCTACATAGATTCACAATAAGAAGCTACAACATAACATGAAGGCCGACGCCGAGCCTATATCAGGGCGGCATTCATAAAGCAGTCCCCTGCCGAGGCGCTCTTACACATTAACGCAATATTTCCTACTGTAACTAAGTGTTAAGATAACTCTATTGTACAAGACACTCACCGAGGCCTATACCACAAATATCAGGGCAGTGTATGCTATAGCCTGATGTCTCAGCGCTCATGCAAAAGCAAGGCATACACCGAAGGCCTATACCGCAAATATAAGGGCAGTGAATGCTATAGCCAGATGTCTTAGCGCTCATGCAATACTCAAGTCTAAGACATGGAAATGCTCCTCTATGTCTAGAGTGAACTAGATCCCGCTAGCCATATGTCTATCCGCTGTGGTAATTAAAGAACATGAGTAAAACAGAATGCAACTCTCGAATTAAGTAAATCAAAGATCAAAGTCACAAAACAAACAAAATTGAATCGAGTTCATTTCATATTTAGAAATTGTCACAGTAGTCCAAATACAAAATGAACCTAGAGTTAAAGAGTACATACAGATCTGAAGAAGATGAAGAACATCCCTCGTCAGAATCGATCTTCTGCCTTGATTGACTCACGTTGCAGCAATGGAGATGAAAGAGATAAAGTCTGGAATTGGGGATGAATCGCGACAGAGTAACTTTCCTAGAAAGCTATGAAAAATCTAAGAAGGAAAATTACAAGAAGAAAATATGGAAAATATGAATCTAAAACTTCACTATAAACTTTTTCCGTTAATTACAAGAGTTTAAGCTCTTGTATTTATAGATGGCTTTTAGACACACGCTCCCCTTAACAGTCTTTCCCACTCTTTCTTCAACTGACTCAACCAAATAACAACAAGTTGTTATCTCTTCCACGTTAGTTTCAGAACTTTCTAGTGAATTACGTCCTCCTAGAGCACCTCTTAATGCATCTCCTCCGCTATAGCAAACGCGCTTTCACAACATTGTTCAAAACATGTTCAAACTGTTATCACAACATCACTTTCTCACATATTTATTAGCTTCTCCCAAAAGATCACAAATCCCATTAAATCCTATCAAAGTTATTACAATTCATACTCAAAAGTTAAGAATTATATTCTAAATCTACACATTTATATCTATATATTTACATGTTATCAAATTCCCCCAAACTAGAGTTTTGTTTGTCCTAAACAACTTATTTATCTAATATGCTACAACAAATATATTTTCAAATATAGTCACATCAATCAATTTAATAATAACTTTCCTCGAGAACTATAGGCTCTGAAATCTCACTCATCAATCATTCCCTTTTGTGCCACAATATGCTATAGCATTCCTAATCCTTTCCTCAAATTTCAATGAAATGCAAGCAATTATGGTTTCTTCAGATTAACAACGTATGCCCACTGCTCAGCTCCCTTTTCAATGTACTAAGTCATTCTTAACAGATGCATTCTCTCACATCATTCTTAACATTCTTTTTTTTTCTTTTTTTATTTTTACTTTTCAACACATATCCTTCCAGATCACAAGATTTTGGCCTGAATCCTTGATGGAGCAAACAACAAGAACCCTGGTTATTATTCTTCATGATGCTTTCTGGACTTTGCACTCATATAGCAGTTTCTTACTAGAGTAGCAAGATGGAGCAAACAACGATCCCCTAGCTTACTCCTGCTACAGCGGAGTACTATTTCCCTCCCTTTTCTCTGTAATAATTGTTCCTGCCTGAGTACATCAATGATTACATGCTCCGAGCGTACTGAGATATCCAGATCAAGAGTTAACCATTTTTTCATTCTTCATCTTCTTACTTTTTTATATATTGAATTGTTGTAGTAATTCTGCAATCTTCAAATTTTCTCATCACAATGAAAAGTTTACCGCGATGCACATGTCTTTATCCTTGAAATCCATGCTTAACCTGTCTTCACAGATATCCAACAAATGCACTCAATATTCTTTCCATATTTAAACAATAAAGGAAACTCTTTTCATCATCGAGTGTCATCAACCCAGATTACCTATCATTCTCTCAGTATAGTAATACTATATCTCATGCCATAGCTATACTATCAATAAAATTGCTATAACATAAAAGAATAGTAAAGAACAAATTTATACTGAAAATACTACTATTATTAATATAACTACAATTACAAAAATAGAAAAAATATGCATATATCTATAAAGACTAATGCACTCCCCCAAACTAGGAGAAGGCATTGTCCTCAATGCAAAACAACAAAATAAAAATGCAATACAAATGCAGAAAATAAATTACTCCAACTGTCCCAATAAAATTGTTATTTTTGTGTTTTAAAATTGACTCATTTAAATTGTCATTTTAAAAAATTCAACCAATTTTTTAATACAAATTTACTTTTCTATCATTTTTTAGTTTTTTTAACAAAAATAAAAATTATCTTTCTAAGAACAAACTTGACATTTAAATTATTTTACACCATACAATATTTTTTTTAAAACTCCGTAAAAAATTAACATGTGACACAATAACTAGAACGGAAGGAGTAATATAAACCAGAGAAAAGAAAATGTGCTAGAGCAGTTGTGCACAGAGCACTTAGGATCTTGGTTTCTTGGCAATCGGGCTATCCTGGCCCTTCTTCTTCCTTTTCAACACTGGAGAAATTGGAGGCTCAACAGGAAGTACAGAGAAGACACCTTCAGGTTGCATATCATCTTCGGAACTACAAAAAGAAATTGATTTACCAACAAAAAAATTCCAACGAATTTAAAATCCATCACAATTTATTGATGGAAATAAAATATTCCGTCACAAAATTTTGATCTAGGTTGTACTTTTCGACAAAATTATTTTTTCTGTCAGAAATTTCTTTTGATTTCAATAAAATAAAAATACTTTAATTTGTGACGGAATAATGGCTCCGTCGAAAATAATTAAAGTACCAATTTAATTTGCGATAGAACAATGGTTTCGTCAGACACAATTAAAAATACCAATTTAATTTACGATGGAACAATGGTTCCGTCAGAAACAATAAAAAATGTCAATTTAATTTGTGATGGAACTATGGTTCCGTTAGAAACAATAAAAAATGTCAACTTAATTTGTGATGAAACAATAATTACGTCGGAAACAAAAAAATAAAATAAAATACAAGAAAACAATGCTTAAACCCTCCTATCATACGTACACATGTCATCCAACAAGTGGTTGCATTAGAAACCATGCACCAGTCTTTCCTCCATTAATACCCAGTCCTTCATCTGTTAAATCCATCACCAAAAACTCAGCTTAAACTGCTAATCACTGGTTTCTTCACATTCTATGATCAAAGAATCAATTACTACACTTCAAAACACGTTCTTTCTTTTAACTTTCTCAGCCACTTTTTCAGTTTTATTCAACGGCAGCCACGGATTCTACCCTAAGCTCATTAATGCCTCATTGGCAGTATCTGAGTATGGTTGGTCCCCTGTCGGAGCAACGTGGTATGGCAGCCCACAGGGGCCGGAAATGATGGTAATGGTCGACATGGAGAATGTTTCAGACCATTTAATTTACAATTTTTTTTGTTTCTCGTACTATGTTCAGTTATTTCTTAAAATATAACTCTTTTTTTGTGTGTACCTAGGTGGCTCTTGTCGCTATAGAGATAGCGTGGCGCAAGCCCTATTTTCGTCATTGGCATCTGCCGTAATACCTAACACATAACCCATCCAAACACTCACCCAACAACCCAAATTTGGTAACCAATTTACTAACCCAATGACCCCTTTAATTAAACACATTACAAATTACAGAACTACCATTTACCCTAAAAATTAAATCCTAAACAACCTAAACTAACATCTCCTCTACAGCCGCCGACCATCAAGCTTCCCTTTTGGGCGCGTGGCCGCCACACGCGGCTTTTCTCTTGCCCGTGGCCGACACATCACCTCGTCACCGCCACCATTGTTTCGTCACCCTCCACCGCCCAAGGTCGCCTCTTAAACCTACACAAGTCAAAAGAGAAATTTCAAGATATGCATGCTATTTTATATGTGATTTTCGGGTTATTTAAACCCTGGAAAAATGAATGTAAATGAGGAGAAAAAGATTAGAGAGATTCGAAGGTAATAAAAAAAAGAAGATCGAATGTAAAAGGGGCTTTTTGGTTCGAATATATATAAAAAAGGAGTTTGAACAAAAAATGGCACACAATTTTTCCTTTCCATTCGAAGCAAGAGAAAAATCAAAAGGTAAACAAAAATAATAATCAAATATTTCGTTCAGATCTACTCACCTCGAAAAGGTGCGACCTTTCAAGTTCTCGGCCTTCGAAAGAGGTCGCTTGCCAGCTCGACGGCCGAGAGGAGGGGAAGAACCAGAGAGTCTGGTGTTCTTTTTTTAGATATATTTGAAATAATGTTTTTTTGGTCAAAATTTGACTTATATAGTTAGGATAGAAAACGGCATAATTACATATTAGGTACCCGCCCCTTCTTTGTTTTCAAAATATGCCTACCTCATGGTATAATTACATCATAGGTCCCTTAAAGTTTCGAAACTCTTGCAATCCAGTCCTGAAATCAGCTCAACCAGTTTTAAAAGGGATATTTACGACCATGGTCTCTCCATTTCTGTAGTTTTTATTTTTCCCCTTTAATTTGTGTTTCTTCATATTTTGGCCACTGTTTTTATTTTTCTTTTTATTTTATTATTATTTTATTTATATATATCATTTTATATATTATTTAATGTTATCATATATTATTATTATGTGAATTACTATTATTATTATTATTATTATTTGAATATTATATATATCTATTATATAGTATCATACGTATAAATATTATATACAAATTATATATATGTGCTTATTGTTATACATTATATGCTTATTATTTTTTATGTAATTGTTACTATTATATTATTACTTTATTATTATATTATATTATATTATTATTACTAATATTCATGACATTCTCGGAGATTTTCGGGGCCCTGAGCGAAAATTAAAATTGGACCCTAATATAAATAAAGCATATCTCATTATGAATAGAAATTCTCTACCCATATTTAGGCTCCAACAGTAAAAAAATTAGGTTTAGAGTTTAGGGTTACAGTTTAAGGTTATAATTTAGGATTATGTTTAAGGTATTGGGTGCATAGTTTAGGATTTAGTATTTAAAAGTTAAGGTTAAGGATTAGAATTTAATTTTTTAATGTTGAGTATAGAAATGGGCACCGAAAAATGATAAAGAATTTTTATTCATCTCTTTACTTTGAATAATTAATTTAATTTTTAAACACATTATTTTCATTGTTAAATTAATTAATTAATTAATTTAGGAAAGAGAATTAATTTTTACCATTAAATTAATGTATTTATTTGATAAATTAAAAAAATTAAAAAAATATGGATAATAAAATTTTAGAAGGCCTAGACTAATTGGGGGCACTAGGCTGGTTGGGGGCCTGGCCCTGCTAATATTATTATTTAATTATCTATAGTTTCATATATGTTTATATGCATTCATATATATCCGATATATGTTTTAATTGAATTTTAAATTAAAACCTTTTATTAGGGGTTATCGTGAAAAACGTATCTCGAACGTAAGAGATGCCGCTTTTCATTAATCTCTGCTGAAAAATACCATTTTTAAATCCAAATTATAATTTTCAAAATAGATTATTTTATTCAGGAATCTAAAAGGAATTATGCCCCGGGTGTTGGGTGTAAATTTCTTTCTTACAAAAATATATTTTTAAAATATTTTAATGGGATCACAAATTTTAAATTAAATTTGAATTCTTAATTTCCGTCGTTAAGAGACCAAATAACCGACCAGGTAACAATTATTCCGTTACAAAATTTTGATCTAGGTTGTAGTTTTCGACGAAATTATTCTTTTCGTCGAAAATTTCTTTTGATTTCAATAAATAATAATAATTTAATTTGTGACGGAATAATGTCTCCGTCGGAAACAATTAAAAATACCAATTTAATTTGTGATGGAACAATGGTTTCGTCCAACACAATTAAAAATACCAATTTAATTTACGATGGAACAATGGTTCCGTTGAAAACATTAAAAAATGTCAACTTAATTTATGATGAAACAATGATTTCGTCGGAAACAAAAAAATAAAATAAAATACAAGAAAACAATGCTTAAACCCTCTTATCATACGTACACGTGTCATCCAACAAGTGGTTGAATTAGAAACCATGCACCAGCCTTTCCTCCATAAATACCCAGTCCTTCATCTGCTAAATCCATCACCAAAAACTCAGCTTAAACTGCTAATCATTGGTTTCTTCACTTTCTATGATCAGGGAATCAATGGCTTTTACTACACTTCAAAACACGTTCTTCCTTTTAACTTTCTCAGCCACTTTTTTAGTTTTATTCAACGGCTGCCATGAATTTTACCCTAAGCTCATTAATGCCTCATTGGAAGTATTTTAGTATGGTTGGTCCCCTTTCGGAGCAACGTGGTATGGCAGCCCCACAGGTAATGGTCAACATGGAGAATGTTTAAGACCATTTCATTTACACCTTTTTTTGTTTCTTATACTATGTTTAGTTATTTCTTGAAATCTAACTCTTTTTTGTGTGTACCAAGGTGGTTCTTGTCGCTATGGAGGTAGCGTGGCGCAAGCCCCATTTTCGTCATTGGTATCTGCTGTAGGCCCTTCTCTATACAAATCCGACAAAGGGTGTGGAGCCTGTTATGGGGTAAAATGCACGAGTCATTTAGCCTGTTCGAGAAAATCTGCGACCGTAGTTGTCACTGATGAATGCCATGGCTGTGTTTCAGAGTCGACTCATTTCGATTTAAGTGGTACTTCTTTTGGTGCTGTGGCAAAGTCAGGCCAGTATGAGAAGCTCCGTGACGTCGGAGTCTTATGAACTTGCATAAAATTTTGTGAGGCTCGTAAGAAGCAAGGTTTGGAGGAAATCAAAAAAATTTTGGATAGAAATTCTGGAAGTTTTTCCTGTTTTTTAAATTTAATATTTAAATTTTCAACGAAATATATGTAATCTCTCGAAAACTAAAAATTCATATTTTGGAGGGAATGAAAAAAATCGGGTAGGAATCCTGGGAAATTTCCCCCTCCTTTTTTAAAAAGTTGAGTTTTAAATTTCTGACGGAATAGATGTAATCTCTTGAAAATTAAAAAAAATTTGACAGAAAATATGTTATCCGTCGGTAACATAAAATATGATATTTTATATGTATAAATTTTCTACGGATTTTAAATGTCTCGTTAGTAATTTATCTTTTTCGAGGGAATAAATGTAATCCGTCGGTAACATAAAACAAGATATTTTATATATAAAATTTTCTGACGAATTTTAAATATTCCATCAGTAAATTACTGACGGATTTCCGTCACAAAACTTCTGACGAATTATTTTATTTCTCGAAAATGTTATTTTCGACCAGCATTTTTGTGACCCCTCTTTTCCCTCAAAAATTTCATTACTAAAACTAAATTTCCTTGCAATTTTCGTCACAAAGTCCCTCAGAAATCACATTTTTTTTTTGTAGTCTTTGGAAGCACCGTCGTGGCTTGAGCAAAAACCCCCCATCGAAAAGATCTTGTGAGAATTCCCCGCATCTCCAGTAACATTCTTACCCAAAGTGGGTGCAGAAATCTCCTTGATAAAGGCATCAACATCTTTAGCAATAGTCTCGGCAACAACAACGACAGCATCAACTGCATCAGCACTGAGCTCCTCCTGTGAACCCTCCTCCAAAATAGATTTTTTATCTGATTCCTGAGTTTTTTCCATGGGGTTCACATCTTCAGAAGTGCTATAATAAGATCCCAGAACATCCTCCTCCTCCTCCGAGCACAATTGCTTCAAAAATGGTGGTAAGGTAGGAATTGGGGATTGCAAGTACTGCCGCAGTGCTTGATGAATCGCATTGTCTCTTGCCTTTACGTATGCCCAGAAAATGGCATTCTTATCTTCCGTGATTGTTAACTGTAGGGAAAAATGCTTCATTTCGGCCAGGATCTGCGTACTCGCAGGATTTGGTACCGGCACTGTAGTCTTTCCTTTAGATTTCCCAGCAGAAGTTTCTGCTGGAGCAGCTGGAACTGGCTTAAGCTTATCTTTCATTAGGTGTGTAATGGTATTATTCTTCGTATTTTGGCCACTGTTTTTATTTTTCTTTTTATTTTATTATTATTTTATTTATATATATCATTTTATATATTATTTAATGTTATCATATATTATTATTATGTGAATTATTATTATTATTATTATTATAATTATATATATATATATATATTATTTTCTCATTACACATCATGTATTTTATATTCATATTCATATATGTATATTATTATTATTATTATATTATATATATCTATTATATAGTATCATATGTATAAATATTATATATATATGCTTATGTTATATATTATATGCTTATTATTTTTTTATATAATTGTTATTATTATATTATTACTTTATTATTATATTATATTATATTGTATTATATTATTATTATTCAATTATCTATAGTTTCATATATGCTTATATGCATTCATATATATCCAATATATGTTTTAATTGAATTCTAAATTAAAACTTTTTATTAGGGGTTATTGTGAAAAACGTATCTCGAACGTAAGAGATGTCGCTTTCCATTAATCTCTACCGAAAATGCCATTTTTAAATTTAAATTATAATTTTTAAAATAGATTCCTTTTATTCAGGAATTATGCCTCGGGTGTTGGAGTGTAAATTTCTTTCTTACAAAAATATATTTTTAAAATATTTTAATGGGATCACAAATTTTAAATTAAATTTGAATTCTTAATTTTCGTCGTTAAGACACCAAATAACCGACCATGTACTAATTATTTCATTACAAATTTTAAAAAAATTGATTTACCGGCTGAAAAATTCCAACAAATTTAAAATCCGTCACAATCTATTGATGGAAATAAAACATTCTGTCACAAAATTTTGATCTAGGTTGTAGTTTTCGGCGAAATTATTCTTTCCGTCGAAAATTTCTTTTGATTTTAATAAAAAATAATAATTTAATTTGTGAAGGAATAATGGCTCCGTCGAAAACAATTAAAAATACCAATTTAATTTGTGATGGAACAATGGTTTCGTCAGAAACAATTAAAAACACCGATGGAACAATGGTTCCCTCGAAAACAATAAAAAATGTCAATTTAATTTGTGATGGAACTATGGTTCCGTCGAAAACAATACAAAATGTCAACTTAATTTATGATGAAACAATGATTCCGTCGGAAACAAAAAAAAATATACAAGAAAACAATGCTTAAACCCTCATATCATACGTACACGTGTCATCCAACAAGTGGTTGCATTAGAAACCATGCACCAGCCTTTCCTCCATAAATACCATGTCCTTCATCCGCTAAATCCATCACTGAAAAATCAGCTTAAACTGCTAATCACTGGTTTCTTCACTTTCTATGATCAGAGAATCAATGGCTTTTACTACAATTCAAAACACGTTCTTCCTTTTAACTTTCTCAGCCACTTTTTCAGTTTTATTCAACGGCTGCCACAGATTCTACCCTAAGCTCATTATTGCCTCATTGGCAGTATCTGAGTATGGTTGGTCCCCTGTCGGAGCAACGTGGTATGGCAGCCCCACAGGGGCCGAAAGTGATGGTAATCGTCGACATGGAGAATGTTTCAGACCATTTAATTTACACATTTTTTTTGTTTCTCATAAAATGTTTAGTTATTTCTTGAAATCTAACTCTTTTTTTGTGTGTACCTAGGAGGTTCTTGTCACTATAGAGGTAGCGTGGCGCAAGCCCCATTTTCATCATTGGTATCCGCCGTAGGCCCTTCTCTGTACAAATCCGGCAAAGGGTGTGGAGCCTGTTATGAGGTAAAATGCACGAGTCATTCAGCCTGTTCGGGAAAATCTGCGACCGTAGTTGTCACTGATGAATGCCCTGGTTGTGTTTCAGAGTCGACTCATTTCTATTTAAGTGGTACTTCTTTTGGTGCCATGGCAAAGTCAGGCCAGGCTGAGAAGCTCCGTGACGCCGGAGTCTTATAAACTTGCACACAAATTTGTGAGGCTCGTAAGAAGCAAGGTTTGGAGGGAATCAAAAATATTTTGGATAGGAATTCCGAAAAATTTTCCTTTTTTTAAAAAATTTAATATTTAAATTTTCAACAGAATATTTGTAATTTCTTGGAAACTAAAAAATTCATATTTTGGAGGGAATAAAAAAATCAGGTAGGAATCCCGGGAAATTTCCCCCTCATTTTTTATAAAGTTCGGATTTAAATTTCTGACAGAATATATGTAATCCCTTGAAAATTAAAAAAAAATTGATGGAAAAGATATAATCCTCGGTAACATAAAATATGATATTTTATATGTATAATTTTTCTACAGATTTTAAATGTCCTGTCAGTATTTTGTCTTTTTCGAGGGAATAAATGTAATCCGTCGGTAACATAAAACAAGATATTTGATATATAAAATTTTCCGACGAGTTAATTTATTTTGTGATCTCTTTTTCGGTCAATTTTTTTACAAAAAAGAGTTTTTTAAAACTTTTCCCTGATTTTTTGCATATCATGAGCTTTGCACCCGAGCTCTGTCCCTTTTAAGTGGGAGTGAGAAGCTACGCCTTCGTGAGGTATCGCCTCCGTGCACGATAGTGGATCACTTCCTGGATACATCGGTACCTTCGTCACTGTGAGATCTTCATCTCCGCACAGACTTAGGGAAATGTATCCTCTCGAATCGATGTCCAAGTGACAATTCGGGTACCGTTACTTTAGAACCTAAACCACATATAGTGAGCCATAGCAGCCTACCTTGTCTAGAGCCGTACCGAACTTGTGCCTGTTTAGAGAGTCACCCGATAGGTGCATGGTAGAGAGATTTAGGGGGTTTTTTATTTTCTTTTAATTATGCTATTTAATTTCAGTATTATTTATTTATTTATTTATTTATTTTCTTTTACGCAATAAAATTTGTTAGATACCATGCCTATATTTGTGCAACAAAGTATGCGGGTAGAAAGCATGTTTGGGTAGGATATTTTTTTCTTCAAAAAAACATGTACGCGCAGAAAAGTATGCTCAGATAAGTTGTAAAAATTCATTTCTTATATTCCTATTCTTAGTCTAATTATTTTTATGCGTACTAACTGATTTTTGTTGTTGTCTATGTTTTTTTTCTTTCTATTGCATATTCATAACATAAATAAAAGATGTTGATTCACGAGCGATCCTCAATCTAGAAAACTTTCACAATGGTTAAAGGGTCACGTGATCAGATAAAAACTAGTGCAGATATGAGGCAGTGCCCTGAAGTGATGCCAAAAGAAGCAAGAGGCATTTCTTTCGAAGGTTATGCGTCAGACATATATGCTGAAACTCACGCTAATACCAAGATGAATGAAATAGAAGAGCTGAAAAGACAAATGACCGAATTGATGAGTATGGTGACCGCCATGGCCAAGGAGAAAGAGCCCGATATACTAAGAGAGAAAGATAAACTGAATGGAAGCCATGTTATGACACCTAGTATCCAGAGTTCTACTTCTGAACACAGTGAATCTAGTAAGCCCAAGGGATTAGGCACCGTCACGGTCAGCATCAATAAGACAAAGATGGAGACATCGAAGAGAATAGAGACAAGCCAAAGAAATGCCCGAAAGGAAAAAACTAGATAGGAATTTGCGTTCCATTTCCAATAGCATATACAGAGTTACTTTCGATGCTAATCAAGGAAGGTCTTGTAACTCCAGTTCAGTCAAAGCCAAAACAACCCCCTTATCCTAAAGGTTACGATGTCCAAGCCATATGTAACTATCATCTAGGAGGTACCAGCCATACTATTGAGAATTATGGAGCCCTGAAAAATAAAGTCATAGACCTAATTGAAGAAGGGTTACTAAGTTTTAAGAAACAAAGCCCTAAATCTTTTAAATGTCCAGGCAATAATGGATCACCGTAGTATGCAAAGAGGGGCCCATATCCAACGCTCGTAATCTATTGCCAAGGCTAGAGTTCGAATTCTGTTGTCCAGTCTTTGGAATCATCTTTGACTGGTGGCCAAAAGTTGAGAACCAATGGTCCTTTCGATCCCATACCCATTTCGTATGGAAAACTATATCTGCAGTTACTAGAGGCATAATTGGTGGCCCTGTACCATGTCATGCCTCTACAACCTCCATACCCCAAATGGTACGACGTTAAAGCTCATTATGATTATCATGCTGGCATTAGGGTCATTCCATTAAAAATTGCACTACCTTCAAACGTCGGGTTCAAAGCCTCTTAGACTGTAAAATGTGGGATTTCAAAAAGGAGCACCAACATGATTCAGCTACTGTTCACGCAACTGGAGTAAAGCCGAAAGAGTTAGAAGTTAAAGAAAATGAAAAGAATCATTCGGCACATGACATTCAGGCCAGCATTTTAAAGAAAGGAAGAGATGTTCTGAACAATGAACTAGAAAGCCTGAGAGATAACTACTAAGAGCTTTGCTTAGCTTTCAAAGACGCTGGTTTGGAAGATACTCTAGATCAATGGAAGAAAAGAGTCATCCAATATGTTGCTCTCAATGATGAGTTGAGGAGTAGTCAAGCCAACTGTAAGACTTTCAACATTTGTATGCGACTGCATGCGAGTACTGTTGCTGAATTAAAAGATAGTCAAGCTGAAGTTGAAATGCTAAAAAGTAAGTAGATGAGCGCAAGAGTGTTCTGCTGATGTATAAGGATCTCGTGAATGATCTTAAGAAAGCCTTACAAGAAAATAATGAGAAGTGTTGCCGTCAGCTACAAGAGTCGAACGAAAAGATAAAAAAGACAACTATATGAAAGATGTTATTGCTGAAGCACGAAAAGTAGCTCAGCAAGTGGTGAGTTTGGCTAATATAGCAACTGAATTGAATCAGTATGGCATCATGTTCTCGGGTCATGATGAGAAGCTAACTTGGCTTTTGAGAAAGATAAATAAATTAGGTACCAGGGCTCGATAATATCTGTAACTTTGCTACATGATGTAACGAGACCTTTACCTAATGAAAGTAATCTTATGATGGTTACTTTTTGAATCAATACCCTTTTGCACATGTGTTTACATCCAACATTGCATCTTCATTGCATTATATTAGCATTGCATATCCATTACATTTTTACTTGAATCATTTACGGTTTAATGGAAGTAATCCAAGATTTGGTTGATACCAACATGGATACTGAGATGAAAATAATCGACTAACCTCAGGAAGAGCTATAAGAAAAATTACAAGCCCAGTTGTCTAAGACGAAGCAAGATACGAAAGACCAGGATGAAACACTCTAGGAAGTGGTCGAGTCTCTTTTTGTTAAGCTTTCTTAGTATGGGTGCTCAGTTTGCTAAGGCATCTGCGTAATTTAAATTTCTAGAAACAAACATGTTGTCTAAGCCTGAAGGCAGAAAGGGAATCATTTTCAAGAGTGTACATATGTTTTTAATAAATAACACATTTCTACACATTTTCACAAAAAAATTTCATACATTTATCATGAGTCTTTTGCACATACATACATGTATATATATATATATATATTTCAGGAGCGGCATCGATTCCAATCGACGGTTAATTTTGAGCAACCATGTGTCTAGAAGAAATTAAAAAGTGTGAAGATGAAGGGGCATGTGACCTATCTTTCGATATACTTAGGCCAACAAAAGGATAACTGAGTGTGCTAGGGAGAGAGGGAAAGGTCCCAAACACAAATTTTGAGTGAACATTCACTCTTAAGTATTGTTGTATAAGATTTTTGAATATCGTGATAACTTCAAACCTCTATCCAACTGGAGATAACCCTTCTTCGATGATACCTGTGGAAGCCCAGCGATGATATCGACATTTCGTAGCACAATCAAGTTTTGAACACAAAAAAATTAGATCAAATTATCGAGGCTAGAAAATTTCCTCGATGAGACCTAGAACTCAAAGAATCTATCGACAAAGGATAACCAGAACAATAGGGCCAACGCACTATCACCTTTTCTTAGATCATGTTGGTTTTTAGCTAATGATCTGCAGGTACTTGTTCATCATTGCCATATATGTAGTCACTCCAATTTACCACGCTCATCTCAGTTGGGGCAATTCATGAATTTTGGTGATACTCTAGACATCTTCGAGTTATGATGAGATTGATTCTAAAACCATTATCGTCTATCCACTTCCCAGATTGAAGAAGTGCCAACACTTTCATACTCTTTTGTTGAAAAAAAATAAAAAACTAAAAAGAGAAGAATTGAGCCTTCATGAGAAACGCGACTGCATAATTTTATCCCTACTTAAAAGAGATTTGAAAGATTGCTCATCTACAAAATCGAAGCAAACGCCGATGGTCGGTCAGAGTACAAGTTTGCTTAAGCTACAAAGGTCCAAACTAGAAGGATGAGGAAATGAAATCTAGGGTGAAAACCCGAAAATGGGCAGTCTAGAGCGATCTAAAAAAACAAAGAGAAAATCAATGCATCTAAGCAAGTTCAAATCAAGCGTTGCAAAAATAGCATTGTACGTCTTCAAGGACCATCTTAATCAAACCTAGATATTTGAGTTGAAGGAGTTCGTCTTCAGATTACATCCTGCCTTATGGAGTTATCATTTCTTCAAAGATTTGAAACTTTTAATGCTTGATCGAGATCGGAAAAGAGGGCAAGATAGAATGAGAGAGTACGTGAGTCAAAGATAGCCACCCAAATTGGTCAAAAATTAGGCATGAGGGAATGTCCTTCTCGAAAGCCTAATTGCCTGGAAGGCAACTTACATCTTCAAGCATCAACACAACGTTCGAGGTCTTCTAGACACAGGCTATGCTGGGGATGACCCTCGACAAGTGGGTTCAAAGACGCTCCTGCACAAAATATACGGGGCCCTTATTTTTCGAAAATCATATAAGCATTTTGTATTGTTGCAAACTTATAGAGATTTAAAGTACATGGACCTAAGGCAAATGTCTGCTCAGAACAAAAGCTTGAAGCCTTCGGAGATATCCAAAATATATAAGCCTGAGAATAAACTGGACATCAAAGCTCCAATCAATAATGATTCAATCTCCCCGAGAAAAAGAAAATAGATGACGCCAAGGGTCATTCGGCTCAAAAGCTCAAATTTTCAGGATAGTAAAATTTAGGGGGCAACATGGTGAGATCTTGAAAATAATGAAAGCTCATCAAGAAAAGGCGTGAACATACTTCAAGCTCTGAGAGTAGCCTTAGAAAAAAGGTTGGGGCATTCAACCGAGGAAGTAATCCAAAAGATGATTGAACCCAAGAAAGGTTGGGGCATCCTCACATACAAGGCACTGGGCACTACTTAATCAGAAGCAAAGATCTAACCAACAGAGAGTCATGTGCATCCCTTTGAGGGTCGAGAAAATAATGTCACATTTATCATGTCGCATTAAGTACGTACATCATACGTTTATCATGCATTTAGATTAAAAACATACATTTAGGCATACAGATGCATTCATACTAAATGTATTTTTGGCTTGAACGTACAAACAGGTCCAAGAAAGGAGATTAAAAGACCTCGACTATGGGGGCAACAACATGACAACCAACCTTTAGCCCTGAATGATGTAACACCCCTTCTCGACTCCGATCATCAGAGTTAAGTCGAAAATGTCACAAAACAAATACAATGTTGACAATGACCTTTTGTTTTTAAAAAAATACTATAAAATTTAAAACCAAAAAATATTTTTACTAACTTAAAACACAAAATTGGAGCTCCTTTACCTTTCAAAAATAACAAAATAGCTATTCAATAAATAATACTCTGAACTAAAATAGACAATTTTATTACATTTATACATGCCACTAAAATTAATTAAAAACCTCAAGTAGGATGTCGGTACTGTGGTAGCTTGATGAAATTCTCTAAACTTTTCCAAAGTTTATACTTTAGCCACAAAACTTTCAAAATTTACATTTTAGTCACTATCTAAAATTTGGGATATTACAAATGAGGACAAATATGCAAAAAGCTCAACCATCCAGACAACAACGGTAAAATATTTCGAGCAGATTATTAACTAATGTTTCCTTTTGTTTTCAGGTCATGAATTCCCTACCATGAAGTAGCAGAATCAACTTTTTTCCTGATCTTACATCCGTCCATAGTGATAGGCCAGTTTAATCCAGATTCTACATCTCCGACGGTGGTGTCGCAAGTCAATCTCCCTCTAGAAAAAGAAAATAGGTGATGCCAAAGGGCATGCGGCTCAAAGGCTTAAATTCTGAGGATAATGAAATTTGAGGGGCAAATGTTTTTCGGAGCGAACTTTGAGCAAAAGCTAAATCCGAAGAGAAACTAGGCCAGAAGAAAAAAGCTTATGCGACTACTCTATCATGAAAACATATGCGTCGCTGCATCATCAAGTACTTGATCCCTTCTTAAAGGACAAAAAAATTACAAGTCAAACATCCTCAAACATGAAAGAACAAATCATCATCGTCAACAAATTCCAGAAATGGGGCAAATATTATCCGGCGCCTTCAACCAAGAAGAAATAGACAAACATCAACAAGATCCAATGTCCTTGACATGAAAGAGTGAATCAATCAAATATAATATTCAGATCAAACTTTTTAGCTTTACAGTCTTAAAATAAAATAGTTAATTTGTGGCTCACTAATAAGTGTTCAAAAGTACTATTTTTCTTACCCTTTTTACTCATATTATTGTTAGACTTAGGCCCATATTAGTTGCATAATTAGCCATTCATGCATTAATCCATGTTTCCTTCCATCGTTGAGCTTGATTACATAACTTGGTAGTTTTTGTGGAAAAGATGCTGCTTTGGTGTGTTTTGTGTGTATGTGCAGGATCACTTGCCAAAGCAAGGTTAGAGCTAGTTGCCAGGGCAATGCATGAAGGAGACGCCGAGCCAGTTGCCATGTCAATTGTCGACAAGAGAAAAGGTGATATGGTAGTCAAAATTGATGACTAGACAAGCCCAAGATGACGTAGAGCAAAGCCCAAACCCAAAGGAATTTGATTTCCATGCAGAGATTAAAGAATAATTAAATTCCAAGAAGATAGGAGAAGTTCTAGTAGGAATACAATTATAATAAAGAATTATATTCTTTAAAGATAATTTAATTCCAACTTAACTTCCTCCTCAAAGAAGGACTTTGGCCTAGCCCTATAAATAGGAAGGAGATTTCGACAATCAATAGAGAAGAAGAGAGGGGAATTTCGACAAGCATCAAGGAGGGCAAGAGGAGAGAATTTTCGACAAGCATCTAGGGCAAGGAGGATTTTGACAAGCCTCCTTCTTCATCCTTTTCTTTCTTGTTCGATTGGGTTCATGCTAGGGATTATTTATCTTGTGATTCTTTGGAACCTAACCATGAACTAAATCTATTTGGCTATGGTTATTGTGTTTTGTGGTTGTGAGAAACTATTGGTTTTTGTTTAGGTAATAAAAGTTTGCACTTTTCTATTCAAGGTTTATTCATTCTTGGTTCTTATTCTTGTTTGCGAGTGAATTGGGAGAGGATCTCGTGATTTCATCTATTTATCTAATATCGGGAGAGTTAGATTCAAGAAACGAATGAATATGATCTTTATTCAATCTATTGATGGTGAAGATTAATCCGGCTTAGGAATAAGTTAAGGATTTAAACGGCTAAGAGGAGCGCAAGATTGCTTGTTGTTCACCCTTGATTCACGCAGGGATGTATTATCAAGGCATGCACAAGTAGCTAGAGTTTCGACTTAGGGATAAGAAGAAACCATTGAAGAACACTCTGCCGAACCTTAAAGGTTGCTGCCCAGACGCCCAAGTAGTTGCCCAACTAGTTGCCCAGGCAACCATCGATTAGTTGCCAAGGCAACCCCGTTGTGCAAGTTGCCACGGCAACTGAGTTGCCCGTGCACTCTTTTACCAAGACGATCCAATCGGCTATCACACCTCAACTCACGATAACCTGGCCTATCTCTCTCTCATTTGATCTCATTTATTCTTTTACTTTATTTCCTTCTAGTTTAGTTATTAGATAAACTCCTATAATCTTCTATTTGTGTTTTTACTTTTTACAGTGCAAGAGACTAGATTCTTGAAGTGGCACCAATCCCTGTGGAGACGATATCTTTTATACTATAACTTGCGACGTGTATACTTGCACATTTGCGTAGCACTTATTACGCGCAACAAGTTTTTGGCGCCGTTGCCGGGGATTGGCAATAACGACTTTGTTTTTATTTTCTTGCACTTTCTTTTTACTTTTCTTGTTTAAGATTCAAAGGGCTAACAAACTTTGGTTTTGCATTGGTATATGACCAGGGCGAGACCTACTTCACCAGAATATCCCTTTGATCTAGAAATCGAACGAACCTTACAAAGACTTAGACGAAGGATAAGAGTAGCAATGGCTAATCAAGACGGCAATATGCATCAAGATGTTCCAGCGAGGAGGAGGAGTGATTCTTGCGAAAGCAGAACTATTCGAGACTATCTTGAAGAAGATCTAGATGGACTTAATCCGGAGTTGTCGCACCGAAATTGAAGCCGACCACTTTGAGTTAAAACCGGTAATGTTTAATATGATCAACACAATAGGTCAATTTGGCGGCTCAAGAATCGAAGATGCACGACAACATCTGAAATTTTTCCTCGAGATTTGCAACTCGTTCAAGATACACGAGTCACCCACGATGTATTACGATTAAGATTATTCCCTATTCACCGAGGATAGGGCGAAAGCATGGTTGAATAGCATTCTGCGGATCAATAGCATTTTGGACTGATCTTTGTCGTGATTTCCTTGCTAGATTTAATCCTACAAATTTGGTGATAAGCGTAACGACATTACTTCTTTTCGGCAGGCGGATGATGAATCCATGTACGAGGCTTGGGAGCGATATAGAGAACTTCTACACAAATGCCCCTACACGGAGTTCGGTGTGGACTCAAGTAACAATGTTTTACAACGCCGTGAATACACCAACAAGGATGATGCTAGATGCCTCGGCAAACGACATACTCCTAGATAAGTCGCGGAAGAAGCAATGCAAATCTTAAACAGGCTGGCCAAGAATGATTATTAATTCCCATCCACTAGAAGAGGAGGAGTTAGGCGCCAAGCCACAATACATGAACTAGGATCATCGATTCAATTTCGGCACAATTGGCCACTTTAACCAAGATGGTCCGAACATGCAAAAACCAAACAACACACATGAAGTCAAGGTAATGGATTCTTTTTGTGAGTTATGTGGTGATAACCATAATTCTTTTGAATGTATGCAAGAATCCGAAATCCGGCTTCTATGTGGGGAATTACAATCGGAACAACAATGTGATGTCCAATACATACAATCCAGCTTGGAAGAAGCACCGAATTTTTCATGGAGTAATCCCAACAATGCTCTAAACCAGAACAATCAGAATGCACAAGCATCGGGATTCCAAAGAGAATATGCCGCGGTAGCGAGTTGCCACGGCAACAACCGAGGACATCTAGTTCTTTGGAAAATTCTCTAAATGCTTTTATGATGAAAACTGAATCTTATATGGCTGAGAATAGTAATTTCATAAAAAGAACTGATGCTTTTATTAACAGGACCGAGATGAGATTGCAAAACCAAGAGGCGGCAATCAAATCATTGGAAAATCAAGTCGGACAGTTTGCTCAAAATCTGAATACTAGACCGCAAAGAGGTTTACCTAGCGATACTGAAGTCGCAAGAGGCGGCCGCCATGAGCAATGTAAGGCAATCACCACTAGAAGTGGCCAACAACTTAGAGAGGCTCAAACCCGCTCATCAAACAAAACTCCACAAAAAGATCAAGACGAACCTAGCGGCAAAGCCTCAGATGCTGAACCAGTAATTGCCGCGACAACCGGCAATAAGCATGCCTCGGTAACCGACGATAAAGACGCCTCGGCAACTTGCGATAAGCATGCCTCAGCAACCCCAGTTGATAACGCCTCGGCAACTCCAGTTGTCCCGGTAATGCCGTCAATCAGGTTTCAAACCAATGAAAGGATCGAAGATATCCGACTTCCACCACCATTCCCACAAAGGTTGAAGCGACAAAAGCAAGAATACCAATTCAAGAAGTTTCTTGATATCCTAAAGCAAGTCCACATCAACTTGCCATTGGTGGAAGCAATTGAACAAATGCCAAACTATGCCAAGTTTCTTAAAGACATTGTGTCCAAGAGAACAAGGCTAGGAGAGTTTGAAACAGTTTCCGCAACAGAGGGATGCATGGCAATGTTGCACAATCGTATGTCACCCAAGTTGAAGGATCCTGGAAGTTTCACAATACCTTATTCTATCAGAAATCACTATGTCGGGAAAACATTATGCGACCTTGGGGCTATCATAAACTTGATGCCTAAATTAGTTTTCCAGAAACTAGGAATCGGGAAGGCAAGACCTACAACAGTCATGCTGCAGCTAGCCGATAGATCCTATGTGCATCCAGAGGGAAAAATCGAGGACATATTGGTAAAAGTTGATAAATTTATTTTTCCCGCTGACTTTATTGTTTTGGATTGTGAAGCAGATGAGCATGCACCCATCATTCTCGGGAGACCATTCCTAGCAATAGGGAGAACCTTGATCGATGTTGAAAAGGGAGAACTCACAATGAGGGTGAATGACCAGCAAGTTAAACTAAATGTGTTCCAAACACTAAGGCATGCCGATGATCCAGAAGAATGCCAACTTCTTCATGCCACGGCAGAGTTAAACTTCAACGAGGAATTTAGTTGCCTCAGCAACTACATTGCCAATCAAGAGGAACCTGAGGAGTATGAAGAACCGGTCGATGAGGAACAACAAGAAGAGGCAAATTGGCTAGTCAATCGACCAGGTATATACTTTGAACCACTGGATTACTCAAGTAAGAAATGTAAGATCGAAAAACCCTCTATTGAACAACCACCGATTCTTGAGTTGAAACAATTGCCAGAGCAACTAAAATATGCATACTTAGGAACCGATAATACATTGCCTGTAATTATTTCTTCTAAGTTACAGCCTGAGCAGGAAAAGAAGCTGATCAAGATGTTGAAGCTACACAAAAAGGCAATAGGGTGGACAATTGCCGACTTGAAGGGAATTAGCCCGACAGTGAGCATGCACAAGATTCTGTTGGAAGATGATCAAAAACCTTCAATTGAGGCCTAGAGGAGACTGAATCATGCCATGAAAGGGGTTGTAATGAAAGAAATCATCAAGTGGTTTGACGCCGACATTATATACCCTATCTCTGATAGTACATGGGTAAGTCTGGTACAATGTGTTCCGAAAAAAGGAGGTATAACGGTGGTAAGTAATGAAAATAATGAACTCATTCCAACCAGGACTGTGACCGGTTGGAGGGTTTGTATGGATTATCGAAAGCTAAACAAAGCCACTAGGAAAGATCACTTCCCATTACCCTTTATTGATCAAATGCTTGACCGTCTTGCAGGTAAACCCTTTTATTGTTTTCTTGATGGTTATTCAGGTTACAATCAAATTACCATAGCACCAGAAGATCAAGAAAAGACAACCTTCACATGCCCATACGATACTTATGCCTTCCGAAGGATGCCGTTCGGATTGTGTAACGCCCCGGCAACCTTTCAAAGATGCATGATGGCGCTCTTTTTAGACATGGTCGAGGACTTCCTTGAGATCTTCATGGATGATTTTTCTGTTTTTGGTAATGACTTCGACATCTATCTTGGCAATTTAGAGAGGGTGTTGGCAAGATGTGAAGAAACGGATTTAGTCCTCAATTGGAAGAAATGCCATTTTATGGTAGATGAAGGAATAATGCTCGGCCACAAGATTTCATCCAAGAGAATTGAAGTAGACAAAGCCAAGGTGGACGTAATCGAGAGATTACCCCCACCAAGTTCGGTTAAAGGAATTCGAAGTTTTCTCGGAATGTAGGTTTTTACAGGAGGTTCATTCATATTTTTTCTAAAATCACTAAACCCTTGTGTAATCTGCTTGAACAGGATAAAGTCTTCGATTTTGATGATTCTTGCACCCAAGCATTCGAAACCCTAAAGAAAAAGCTTGCCTCGGCACCTATTGTCGTTCCACCAGATTGGACGCTACCTTTTGAGCTCATGTGTGATGCAAGTGATTTCGCGGTAGGAGCAGTCCTAGGCCAACGCACAGGTAAGACATTCCATGTGATATTCTACGCTAGTAAAACTCTTAATAGTGCTCAAGTGAATTACACAACAACAGAGAAAGAGTTACTAGCTGTAGTTTTCGCATTTGACAAGTTCCGATCCTATTTGATTGGTACAAAGGTAATTGTTCATACGGACCATTCGGCAATCAAATACTTATTTGCTAAAAAGGATGCTAAACCTCGTTTGATTCATTGGATATTACTTTTACAAGAATTTGATATTGAAATTAAGGACAGGAAAGGAACAGAAAATCAAGTGGCCGATCACCTATCACGTTTAGAACGCAATAAGGAGGAGGACGCGGATCTAGAGATATGCGATGCATTCCCGGATGAACAACTTTTAGTTGCCTCGGAAACCCTCGACCCCTCAGCAACCATGGATGCACACACCTCGGCAACTCTCGACGCCGCAGCAGCCTTTAACGTGTACGCCTCGGTAATTTTGGGAGCAGTCTCCACGACAGCACATGCCTCGGCAATACCCTGGTACACGGATTTAGTTAATTTCCTTGTTTGTGGTATTTTACCTTATGGCATTACTCACCAAGGGAAGAAGCGGTTCCGTCATGATGCTAAGCATTACTTTTGGGACGAGCCTCTTTTGTTTAAACAATGTGCAGATCAGGTCATACGCCGATGTGCCCCTGAAGAAGAGCAACAGAATGTACTCCGGCAATGTCATTCTTCACCCTATGGAGGACATTTTGGAGGAACTTGTACCGCGGCCAAAGTTTTGCAATCCTGTTTGTATTGGCCAACATTGTACAAAGATGCCCAAGACTTTTACAAGTAATGTGATCGTTGCCAGAGGACGGGCAATATCTCTAGACGACATGAGATGCCACTCCAGAACATCATCGAGGTGGAATTGTTCGATGTGTGGGGGATCGATTTTATGGGTCCTTTCCCATCTTCATTCGAAAACCTCTACTTCTTACTTGTCGTCGACTATGTGTCTAAATGGGTGGAGGCAGCTGCAGTTCCCAACAACGATTCCAAGACCGTGCAACGATTCTTGCAGAAAAACATATTTACACGGTTTGGGATGCCGAGAGCAATTATCAGTGACGAAGGCAAGCATTTTGACAACAGACTTATTGCCAAGATATTGCAACGCTTCGGCATATCACACAAGATTGCCACGACATATTACCCACAAACCAACGGGCAAGCAGAAATTTCCAACCGGGAATTGAAGGGTATACTCGAGAAAGTTGTAAATCCCTCTAGGAAGGATTGGTCATTAAGACTAGATGATGCACTTTGGGCATATCGCACTGCATTCAAAGCACCCTTAGGTATGTCCCCCTTCCGACTTGTCTATGGCAAAACATGCCATCTACCGGTGGAAATCGAACACAAGGTATATTGCGCAATCAAGACCGTGAATATGGATTGGGAAAGTGCCGGACAAAAGCGTTTGTTGGACCTCAATGAGATAGAAGAATTTCGTGCACTCGCCTATAACAATGCACGAATCTACAAGGAGAAAACAAAGCGATGGCACGACAAGAAACTATTGCCACGGCAATTCATGCCAGGGCAACTAGTTCTCTTATTCAATTCTTGGCTAAAACTTTTCCCGGGAAAGCTGAAATCAAGATGGTCGGGACCATTCGAAGTCGTCAAACCATTCTCTCATGGTGCTGTGATAATCAAGTCCATCTCTGACAACCATGAATTCAAAGTTAATGGACAAAGATTGAAGCACTACACTGGTGCCCATGTGGAACATAACAAGGAAGTGGTCAACTTAGGAGATGCATGAGCATGCTCTTCCTTTTGATATTAGTAGTTTTATTTTATTTTTATTTTTTTTTATTTTTCGATTAATTATTTATTTTATTTTTTCGATTTTTTATTTTTTTATTTTTTTTATATTTCTGATTATTAGTAATTTTTAGGATAGATTTTTTTAATTAAGTTTAAGAATCCTATTACACATCTTTATTTATTTTCTTTATTAGTTTATCTTTAATTTTAATCCTTATTTGATTTGTCTTTGAATTGTAGGAAAAAAGTTCAAGATAAAGAGGAATTCTAATCCAAGTAGGAAAACATCTTCAACAAGGAAACTAATAGGCTGAATCTAAGGCTTATATAAAGCCTCCAATTCACCCTAATCACAACCCCTTGTCGACAACTTCTCCCCCACCCTAAACCCTTTTTCATTTTCCCCTAATCCCACCCACCTATCTTTTCTATAAAACCCATCACCCTTAACCTATTCCTACTTTCTATCTTGAAACTTTTTAGTTTCTTTTCTTTTCTTTGTTTTTACAAAACTCACAACCAAGATCATCCATGGCATCCAAGATTAAACTTTTAGTTCATCCAAGTTCCTCCAAAGAACCAAGATACAAGAAGTTTGCTACACCGGTGGCTCAAGAAAGATTTCAATCCAAGTTTGAAAGCCGAAAGATTCATGAAGAACAAGGCTTTGAATACTCCAACTCTCATCAAGATTTCGGCCTTGAACCATTCATCTTTGAGAGGATTGCACATCAAAAGTGGCAAATCTTTTGCCATCAACCGGAACCGGGTAACATCTCATGGGTAAGAGAATTCTATGCTCACTCACCTAACCCGGATAATCCTTATGTTTTTGTTCGTGACAAGGCCATACTCATAAGTCCCGAAAGCGTCAACACCTTTTACGGGCTTTACATTGAGAAGGACGAGCATCATGCCTTCGTTGAGCAAATCACTCCCATGCAACTCGACAAGGTGCTTCAAGAACTCACTCAACCGGGAACTCATTGGAACGACGGTAAATACAAGGGCACGGTAAATCGCTTCGGCTTAAACCCGAGGCAAAACTATGGAATAAGTTTGTTAAAACTTCTTTAATGCCCACCACACACAATACTACCGTTGATATACCACGTCTTTTGCTCATACACTCTATTTTGCATAATCGCATCATTAACATTGGAAAAATTATTTGTGATGAGATTTTTGTATGCAGCTCAAAAGATAAGGGTTCTCTTTTCTTCCCTTGCTTAATTTATAATCTTTGCAAGGAGATGCATGTCCCAAGTGAGTCCACCGATGAAAAGGCCCTACCCAAGTCTGGTTGGAATCAAGCACTAATCTGAAAGCTAATGGGAGAGGCACCGGGAGATTCTTCAAGGCCTCCAATTGCCACGTCAACTCCTACCGCCCCGACAATCCATAATGCCCAAGCACCTAACGCCCGGGCAACTCGACCATCGACCCCGGGACACTTTGAAGCACTCTTTTACCCATTGGCACGCCACTTAAGGCCAATTGAAGACCAGCAACTAATGTTCATGCGGTACATGAAGGAGCACAACAATGCCATCACGCAAGTCATCCTAGAAAAGTACCCGGACAATCGCGTGTCGTTCCCAATCTTTCCCGCCGAGATCCTTGCCCTGGCAACCAATGAAGCAGTCGCCACGACAACCACAACAGATGATGCCACGACAACCTACTTCGTGCATGCACAAGCTGACGCCACGACAACCAACCTTGAAGATGCCACGGCAACCACTGCAAAAGCCAAAGGTAAAGCACATATGCCCGAATCAACTCCTACAGAATCATTTTCTGATTTTTCAGATTCGGACGAGTCTTCCATTGAACCAACAAAGACCGCACCAATTGAATCCTCCAAGCGAAAAGCCAATGACATTGATGAAGAGGACGATGAGGACAACCCCGTACGAGGATCGATTCCACCACCGACAACAAGAAAACAACCATCGCGTTCAAGCAAGAGAATCAAGACACCGACCAAAAGGAAACTAATCATCTACGATGACGAACTCTCGGAGTAAGTCTTCGTATGCATTTTATTTTTCGTTATTTTTATTTTTCTTTAATGCACGCATTGAGGACAATGCCTAACTCGAGTTTAGGGGGTATTGTTATTAGTAGTTACCATGTTTAGTTACATTCATCTTAAGTATTACATTTAGGATATATAAATTGCTTGCCATGCCTTTAATTGGAACAATAATTGCTTAGATTTGATGAATATCCGATGATGACTTTGCCAATGCACTTAATTGATAGAATTTTTATTCTAGGATAACCATGGAAAAACTTAGAATTTTACTATGATGCTAATTTTGATGAAACACTGTTGTGGTTTGATTGATTTAAGGAATTCTAGTGAACTTAGGTTGATAATTAACAAATTGTGGGATTAGAATAAAAATTGGATGAATGATAGAGGTGCCCGAAATTGGCTCTAGCATGTGCTAAAAATTTATCACTAGAAGTGCCCGAAACTGGCTCTAGTATGTGTTAAAAAAACTTTATAGGCTAGAGGTGCTCGAAACCGGCTCTAGTTGAATAAATTAACTTAAGAAAACTAAAAACAAAACACTAGAGGTGCCCAAAACTGGCTCTAGTTAAAACATGATAAAAAGAACCCAATGAAGTAATTTGAAAACCTATTGTTTGCATAGAATCCGAAAAATCAACTTACACACAACTCTACACACACTCACAAGCATTATAGTTTGATTCCGAGTAATTCCTAAGTTTTCTGAAAAATAAAAAACCAATCATACTTTGTGCTCCGGTTCAGAGAATTGAAATCAAGTTCAAAGCTAAGTTTGTGAAAATTGAAGTCTTGGCAGGTAATTATGAGTTTGCATTGCTTGAGGACAAACAATAGTTCGAGTTTGGGGGTGTGATAAGTGTTCAAAAGTACTATTTTTCTTACCCTTTTTACTCATATTATTGTTAGACTTAGGCCCATATTAGTTGCATAATTAGCCATTCATGCATTAATCCATGTTTCCTTCCATCGTTGAGCTTGATTAAATAACTTGGTAGTTTTTGTGGAAAAGATGCTGCTTTGGTGTGTTTTGTGTGTATGTGCAGGATCACTTGCCAAAGCAAGGCTAGAGCTAGTTGCCAGGGCAATGCATGAAGGAGACGCCGAGCTAGTTGCCAGGGCAATGCATGAAGGAGACGTCGAGCCAGTTGCCATGGCAATTGTCGACAAGAGCAAAGGTGATATGGTAGTCAAAATTGATGACTAGACAAGCCCAAGATGACGTGGAGCAAAGCCCAAACCCAAAGGAATTTGATTTCCATGCAGAGATTAAAGAAGAATTAAATTCCAAGAAGATAGGAGAAGTTCTAGTAGGAATACAATTATAATAAAGAATTATATTCTTTAAAGATAATTTAATTCCAACTTAACTTCCTCCTCAAAGAAGGACTTTGGCCTAGCCCTATAAATAGGAAGGAGATTTCGATAATCAATAGAGAGGAAGAGAGGGGAGTTTCGACAAGCATCAAGGAGGGCAAGAGGAGAGAATTTTCGACAAGCATCTAGGGCAAGGAGGATTTTGACAAGCCTCCTTCTTCATTCTTTTCTTTCTTGTTCGATTGGGTTCATGCTAGGGATTATTTATCTTGTGATTCTTTGGAACCTAGCCATGAACTAAATCTATTTGGCTATGGTTATTGTGTTTTGTGGTTGTGAGAAACTATTGGTTTTTGTTTAGGTAATAAGAGTTTGCACTTTTCTATTCAAGGTTTATTCATTCTTGGTTCTTATTCTTGTTTGCGAGTGAATTGGGAGAGGATCTCGTGATTTCATCTATTTATCTAATATCGGGAGAGTTAGATTCAAGAAACGAATGAATATGATCTTTATTCAATCTATTGATGGTGAAGATTAATCCGGCTTAGGAATAAGTTAAGGATTTCAACGGCTAAGAGGAGCACAAGATTGGTTGTTGTTCACCCTTGATTCACACAGGGATGTATTATCAAGGCATGCACAAGTAGCTAGAGTTTTGACTTAGGGATAAGAAGAAACCATTGAAGAACGCTCTGCCGAACCTTGAAGGTTGCTGCCCAGACGCCCAACTAGTTGCCCAGGCAACCATCGATTAGTTGCCAAGGCAACCCCGTTGTGCAAGTTGCCACGACAACTGAGTTGCCCGTGCACTCTTTTACCAAGACGATCCAATCGGCTATCACACCTCAACTCACGATAACCTGGCCTATCTCTCACTCATTTGATCTCATTTGTTCTTTTACTTTATTGCCTTATAGTTTAGTTATTAGATAAACTCCTATAATCTTCTATTTGTGTTTTTACTTTTTACAGTGTAAGAGACTAGATTCTTGAAGTGGCACCAATCCCTGTGGAGACGATATCTTTTATACTATAACTTGCGACGTGTATACTTGCACATTTGCGTAGCACTTATTACGCGCAACACTCACTTTGACCAACCACTCTTTTAACTTTTGCAGGTCTTATCTCACCTGTAACACAGTGTAGCGGATCAACTAATCTTTCATAGATCTTGTCTCTCCAACAAATGGGGGAACATATCAAACACGACAACAATTTTATCTCCCTGAGTTTGTAGTGGAATGAGCCCGTCAGCAGTTTCGTCTCCTTGAGTTTGCAGCGGAATGAGCGCGACAACAATTTCATCACTTTGAGTTTGCAGCGGAATAAGCCCGTCAGCGATTTTACCTCCCTGAGCTTGCAGCGGAATAAGCGCGACAACAATTTCATCTCCCCGAGTTTGCAGCGGAATGAGCACGTCAACAGTTTCATCTCCCTGAGCTTGCAGCGGAATGAGCGCGATAACAGTTCTATCTCCCTAAAAAGCAAAAAAATAAGAAAAATCCCCAAAAAACAAAACAAAACAAAAAGAATGAAAAGAATGAAAAGAATGAAAAATCAAAAAAAATCCAAAAAACAAAAAAAATGAAAAGGCAAAAAATGAAAAATCTAAAAAAAAGAAAAAAAGAAAAAGAAAACCAAAACTCTCTCCAGATCACATCTCTTCGTCAGAGTTATAGCGGATCAAAATTTTTCTTCAGATCACGTCTCATCATCAGAGTTGTAGCGGATCAAATTTCTTCTCCAGATCACGTCTCTTCATCAGAGTTGTACCGGATCAAACTTCTTCTCTAGATCACGTCTCTTCGTCAGAGTTGTAGCGGATCAAACTTCTTTTCCAGATCACGCCTCTTCGTCAGAGCTATAGTGGATCGAACTTTATTTTCTAGATCACGTCTCTTCATCAGAGTTGTAGCGGATCAAACTTTTTCTCCAAATCACGCCTCTTCGTCAGAGTTGTAGCGGATCAAACTTCCTTCTCCAGATCACGCCTCTTCGTCAGAGTTGTAGCAGTTCGAATTTCCTTCTTCAGATCATGCCTCTTCGTCAGAGTTGTAGTGAATCGAACCTTCTTCTCCAGATCAAGCCACTTCGTCAGAGTTGTAGCAGATCAAACCTTCATTTTTCGATCATGTCTCTTCGTCAGTGTTGTAGGTGGATCAAACCCATTTTGGCAAGTCCAACAGAAATGTTGGCATAACGTGCTTATACACGGTAAAGTTTAAGATAATGGATAATTCAAATGTCCATCGAAAATCCATTTTCACGAATGGTCGAAGGAAAATAAATCCTTTGAAAAATCCAAGTAAAAACTGATTGTACTCAGGGGAATGGTACAACTAGCCCCGAGCAAACGGCTACCGATAAAGGCAACTCAAATCCGTTGATCCCTGTGCATTTGCAAGAATGCAAAAGATATCTGTGAAGCTCTGGATCAAATCTTGCTGACTTCTGGTCCTGCCTCATCGGTGATATTGTAGCTGGGCCAACCCTTCATCGTTCGATCCTGTGTCTTCATCAAAATTGCGACTGGATGAAGTTTTGCAGACCTTATGTTAAGTGTCTAAAAGTACTATTTTATTCACCATTTTTTTATTCATATTATTGCTATACTTAGGCTCATATTAGTTGCATTATTATCCATTCATGCATGTTTGCATTGTTTCCTTGGTGGTTAAGCTTGATTTCATATTTTGCTTAATTTTGTGAAAAAAAGGGTGCTGCCGATAGTTGTTTTTATGTGTGTGCAGAATCACTTGCCTAAACAAGGCTGGAACCAGTTGCCAGGGCAGTGCATGAAGGAGATGCCGACGCAGTTGCTAGGGAAGTGCATGAAGGAGATGCCGAGCTAGTTGCCAGGGCAATTGTCGATAAGGGATAAGATGATACGGCAGCCGAAATTGATGACCAGATAAGCCCAAGATGACGTGGAGCAAAGTTAAATCCCAAAGGAGTTTGATTTCTATGAAGAGGTTAAAGAAAGATTAAATCCTAAAGAAGATAGGAGAAGATCTAGAAGGAATTTAAATATAATAAAGAATTATATTCTTTAGAAGTATTTAATTCCAACTTAACTTCTTCTTCAAGAAAGACTTTGACCTAGCCATCTCCTATTTAAAGGAGACCAAGCCGTCAACTCCAAGGAGAGAAAAGGGGGAGAGATTTCGACAAGGGCTTTCAACCATTCTTCATCTTTTTATTTCTTGTTCGATTAGGTTTATGTTAGGGATTCTTTATTTTGTGTTTCTTTGGAACCTAACCATGAACTAAATCTATTTGGCTAAGGTTATTGTGTTTTGTGGTTGTGAGAAACAATTGGATTTTGTTTAGGTAATAAGAGTTTGCAATTTCAATTCAAGGTTTACTCATTCTTGGTTTTTATTCTTGTTTGCGAGTGAATTGGGAGAGGATCTCGTAACTCTATCTATTTATCTAATATCGGGAGTGTTAGATTCAAGAAACGAATGAGTATGGTCTTTATTTAATCTATTGATGGTGAAGATTAATCCGGCTTAGGAATAAGTTAAGGATTTCAATGGCTAAGAGTAGTGCAGATTGGTTTTTGTTCACCCTTGATTCACGCAGGGATGTATTGTCAAGGCATGCATAATTAGCTAGAGTTTCGACTTAGGGATAAGAAGAAACCATTGAAGAACGTTCTGCCGAACCTTGAAGTTACTGCCCATCCGCCCAAACAGTTGCCTAGCCAGTTGCACAGGCAACCGTCGATTAGCTGCCAAGGCAACCCTGTTGCGCAAGTTGCCACGGCAACTGAGTTGCCCTTGCACTCTTTTACCAAGACGATCCAATTGTATATCACACCTCAACTCACGATAACCTGGCATATTCTCTCTCATTTGATTACATCTTCTTTTATTTTATTGCTTTCTAGTTTAGTTGTTAGTTAAAACTCGTACAATATTCTACTTGTGTTCTTTTACTTTTTACAGTGCAAGAGATTAGATTCTTGAAGTGGCACCAATCCCTGTGGAGACGATATATTTTATACTATAACTTGCGACGTGTACACTTGCACAATTGCAGAGCACTTATTACGCGCAAGAAGTTTTTGGCGCCGTTGCCAGGGATTGGCAATAGCGACTTTGTTTTTATTTTCTTGCACTTTTATTTTTATTGTTTAAGATTTGAAGGGTTAACAAAGTTTGGTCTTGCATTGGTATTCGACCAGGGCGAGACCGATTACACCAGAGTATCCCTTTGATCCAGAAATCGAACGAACCTTGCAAAGACTCAGACAAAGGTTAAGAGTAGCAATGGTTAATCAAGACGGCAATATGAATCAGGATGTTCCAGCAGGAGGAGGAGTGATTTTTGCACGAAACAGAACTATTCGAGACTATCTAGAGGAAGATCTTGAATGACTTAATCTAAGAGTTGTCACATCTAAAATTGAATCCGACCACTTTGAGTTGAAACCGGTGATGTTCAATATGATTTACACAATTGGTCAATTTGGCGGCTCAGCAACTGAAGATGCACGACAACATCTTAAATCTTTCCTCGAGATTTGTAACTCATTCAAAATACAAGGAGTCACCCCAAATATTTTACGGCTAAGATTATTCCCCTATTCACTGAGGGATAGGGCGAAAGCATGGTTGAATAGTATTCCTGCCGGATCAATAGGATCTTGGACCGATCTTTGTCGTAATTTTCTTGCTCGATTTAATCCTACAAATTTGACTGATAAGCTTCGTAATGAAATTACTTCTTTTCCCCAGGCAGATGATGAATCCACGTACGAGGCTTGGGAGCGGTATAAAGAACTTCTACACAAATGCCTCTACACGGATTCCAGTGTGGACACAAGTAACAATGTTTTACAACGCTGTGAATACACCAACAAGGATGATGCTAGATGCCTCGAAAAACGTCATACTCCTAGATAAGTCACCGGAGAAAGCAATGCAAATTCTAAACAGGCTCACCAAGAATTATTATCAGTTCCCATCTGCTAGAAGAGGAGGAGTTAGACGCCAAGCCACAATACATGAATTGGGATCATCAGATTCAATTTCGGCACAATTGGCCACTCTAACCAAGATGGTCCAAAACATGCAGAAACAAAACAACACACATGAGGTCAAGGTAGTAGATTCCTTTTGTGAGTTATGTGGTGGTAACCATAATTCTTCTGAATGTATGCAGAATCCAGAATCCAGCTTTTATGTGGGGAATTACAATCGGAACAACATTGTGATGTCCAACACATATAATCCAACTTGGAAGAAGCACCCAAATTTTTCATGGAGTAATCCCAACAATGCTCTAAACCAAAATAATCAGAATGCACAAGCATCGGGATTCCAGTAGAATATGCCACGACAATAGTTGTCGCAGCAACAACCGACAACATCTAGTTCTTTGGAAAATTCTCTCAATACTTTTATGTTAAAAATTGAATCTTATATGGCTGAGAATAGTAACTTCATGAAAAGAACTAATGCTTTTATTAATAGGACAGAGATGAGATTGCAAAACCAAGAGGCTGCAATCAAATCATTGGAAACTCGAGTCGGACAATTTGCTCAAAACCTGAATACTAGACCGCAAGGAGGTTTACCTAGCGATACTGAAGTCGCAAGAGGATCTGGCCATGAGCAATGTAAGGCGATCACTACTAGAAGTGGCCGACAACTTAAAGAGGCTCAAGCTCGCTCATCAAACAAAACTCCACAAAAAGAACAAGATGAACTCAGCAGTAAAGCCTCAGATGCTGAACCAGAAAATGCCACGGCAACCTCAGTTGATGATGCTGCGGCAACCAACGATAAGCATGCCCGAAATGAGCATGTCGCGGCAACCAGCGATAAGAATGCCACGGTAGCCCCAGTTGATGATGCCTCGGCAACTCCAGTTGCCCTGGCAATGCCGTCATCAGGTTCCAGACCAATAAAAGGATTGAAGATATCTGACTTCCACCACCATTCCCACAAAGGTTGAAGCGACAAAAGCAAGAATATCAATTCAAGAAGTTTCTTGATATCCTAAAGCAAGTCTATATCAACTTGCCGTTGGTTGAGGCAATTGAACAAATGCCGAACTATGCCAAGTTTCTGAAAGACATTGTGTCCAAGAGAACAAGGTTAGGAGAGTTTGAAACAGTTGCCGCAACAGAGGGATACATGGCCATGTTGAACAATTGCATGCCACCCAAGTTGAAGGATCCCGGAAGTTTTACAATACCTTGTTCCATCGGAAACAACTATGTTGGGAAAACATTATATGACCTTGGTGCAAGCATAAACTTGATGCCTAAATTGGTTTTCCAGAAACTAGGAATCGGGAAGGCAAGACCTACAACAGTTATGCTACAGCTAGCTGATAGATCTTATGTGCATCCAGAGGGAAAAATTGAAGACATACTGGTAAAAGTTGATAAATTTATTTTTCCCGCTGACTTTATTGTTTTGGATTGTAAAGTAGATGAGCATGCACCTATCATTCTCGGGAGACCCTTCCTAGCAACAGGGAGAACCTTGATCAATGTTGAAAAGGGAGAACTTACAATGAGAGTGAAAGACCAGCAAGTTAAACTAAATGTGTTCCAACCACTAAGGCATGCAGATGATTCAGAAGAATGCCAACTTCTTCATGCCACGGCAGAGTTTGACTTCGAAGAGGAATTTAGTTGCCTCGACAACTACATTGCCGATTTAGAGAAACCTGAGGAGTATGAAGAACCGATCGATGAAGAACAACAAGAAGAGGCAAATTGGTTAGTCAATCGACCAAGTACATACCTTGAACCATTGTATTACTCACGTAAGGAAGGTAAACTCGAAAAGCCCTCCATTGAACAACAACCGATTCTTGAGTTGAAATAGTTGCCAGGGTAACTAAAATATGCTTACTTAGGAAAAGAAGTTGATCCACATGTTGATGCTACACAAGAAGACGATAGGATGGACAATTGCCGACTTAAAATGAATTAGCCCGGCAGTGTGCATGCATAAGATTTTGTTGGAAGATGATCACAAACCTTTGATTAAGGCCCAAAGGAGACTGAGTCATGCCATGAAAGGGGTTGTAATGAAAGAAATCATCAAGTGGCTTGACGCCGGCATCATATACCCTATCTCTGATAGTACATGGGTAAGTTTGGTACAATGTGTACTGAAAAAGTGAGGTATAACGGTGGTAAGTAATGAAAACAATGAACTCATTCCAACCAGGACTGTGACCGGTTGGAGGGTTTGTATGGATTGCCGAAAGCTAAACAAAGCCACTAGGAAATATCACTTCCCTTTACCCTTTATTAATCAAATACTTGACCGTCTTGCAGGTAAACCCTTTTATTGTTTTCTTGAGGGTTATTCAGGTTACAATCAAATTGCCATAGCACAAGAAGATCAAGAAAAGACAACCTTCACATGCCCATACGGTACTTATGCTTTCCGAAGGATGCCGTTCGGATTGTGTAATGCCCTAGCATCCTTCCAAATATGTATGATGGCACTCTTTTTAGAGATGGTCGAAGACTTCCTTGAAATCTTCATGGATGATTTTTCCATATTTGGTAATGACTTCGACAGTTGCCTCGACAATTTAGAGAAGGTGTTGCCAAGATGTGAAGAATCCGATTTAGTCCTTAATTGGGAGAAGTGCCATTTTATGGTAGATGAAGGAATTGTGCTCGGCCACAAGATTTCATCCAAGGGAATTGAAGTAGATAAAGCCAAGGTGGACGTGATCGAGAGATTACCCCCACCAAGTTCGGTTCAAGGAATTCGAAGCTTTCTTGGACATGCAGGTTTTTATAGGAGGTTCATTCATAATTTTTCTAAAATTACTAAACCCTTGTGCAATTTGCTTGAACAGGATAAAGTCTTCAATTTTGATGATTCTTGCGCCCAAGCATTCGAAACCCTAAAGGAAAAGCTTGCCTCGACACCCATTGTCGTTCTACCCGATTGGACGCTACCTTTTGAGCTCATGTGTGATGCAAGTGATTTTACGGTAGGAGCAGTCCTAGGCCAACGCACAGGTAAGACCTTTCATGTAATATACTACGCTAGTAAAACTCTTAATAGAACTCAAGTGAATTACACAACAATAGAGAAAGAGTTACTAGCCGTAGTTTTCGTATTTGACAAGTTCCGGTCCTATTTGATTGGTACAAAGGTAATTGTCCATACAGACCATTCGACAATTAAGTATCTATTTGCTAAAAAGAATGCCAAACCTCGTTTGATTCGTTGGATAATACTTTTACAAGAGTTTGACATTGAAATTAAGGACAAGAAAGGAATAGAAAATCAAGTGGCTGATCACTTATCACGCTTAGAACGCATTAGAGAGGAGGACACGGATTTAGAGATATGCGATGCATTCCCGAATGAGCAACTGTTAGTTGCCTCGGTAACCATGGATGCATATGCCTCGGCAACCCTCGACACCTCGGCAACTCTAGACGTGCATGCCTCGGCAACCCTTGACGCGCATGCCTCGGCAACTCTAGACGTGCATGCCTCTGCAACCACTGATGTGCATGGCGCAGTAACTCTAGACGCACACGCCTCGACAACCACGGATGCGTCGACAATACCCTGGTACGCGGATTGGTTAATTTCCTTGTTTGTGGTATTTTACCTTATGGCCTTACTCATCAAGGAAATAAGCAGTTCCGCCATGATGCTAAGCATTATTTCTGGGACGAGCCTCTTTTGTTTAAACAATGTACAGATCAGGTTATATGCCGATGTGTCCCTGAAGAGGAGCAACAGAATATACTCTGGCAGTGCCATTCTTCACCCTATGGAGGACATTTTGGAGGAACACGTACCGCGGCCAAAGTTTTGCAATCTGGTTTGTATTGGCCAACACTGTACAAAGATGCCCAAGAGTTTTACAAGCAATGTGATCGTTGCCAGAGGACAAGAAATATCTCTAGACGACATGAGACGCCGCTCCAAAACATCCTTGAGGTGGAATTATTCGATGTATGTGGGATTAATTTTATGGGACCTTTCCCATCTTCATTCGGCAACCTCTACATCCTACTTGTCGTCGACTACGTGTCTAAGTGGGTTGAGGCAGCTGCAGTTCCCGCCAACAATTCCAAGACTGTGCGACAATTCTTGCAGAAAAACATATTTACACGGTTTGAGATGCCGAGAGCAATTATCAGTGATGAAGGCAAGCATTTCGACAACAAACTCATCGCCAAGATGTTACAACGCTTTGGTGTATCTCACAAGATTGCCATAGCATATCACCCACAAACCAATGAGCAAGCAAAAATTTCCAACCGATAATTGAAGGGTATACTCGAGAAAGTTGTAAATCCCTCTAGGAAGGATTGGTCAGTAAGACTAGATGATGCACTTTGGGCAAATCGCACTGCATTCAAAACACCCTTAGGTATGTCTCCCTTCTGACTTGTCTATGGCAAAACATGCCATCTACCGGTGGAAATTGAACACAAGGCATATTGGGTAATCGAGAGCGTGAATATGGATTGGGAAAGTGCCGGGCAAAAACGTTTGTTGGGCCTCAACGAGATAGAAGAATTTTGTCCACTCGCCTATAACAATGCATGAATCTACAAGGAGAAAACAAAGCAATGGCATGAAAAGAAACTATTGTCGCGGCAATTCATGCTAGGGCAACTAGTTCTCTTATTCAATTCTCGGCTGAAACTTTTCCCGGGAAAACTGAAATCAAGATGGTCGGGACCATTTGAAGTTGTCAAACTATTCTCCCATGGTGCCGTGATAATCAATTCCATCACTGACGAACATGAATTCAAAGTTAACAGACAATGATTGAATCACTACAACGGTTCCCATGTGGAACATAACAAAGAAGTGGTCACCTTAGGAGATGCATGAGCATGCTCTCATTTCGATATTTTATTTTTATTTTTATATTTTGAACTATTTAATTTATTATTATTATTTATTAATTTCGATTATTTCTCTTTTTAGGATAGATTTATTTATTTTCTTTAAGATTAAGACCGCATCTTTCTTTCATATTTATCTAATGTTTTTAAATTTTAGGTTTAAGAATTTCTTTGCACATCTTTATTTATTTTCTTTGATTAGTTTATCTTTAATTTTAATCTTATTTTATTTGTTTTTGAATTGTAGGAAAAGAGTTAAAGATAAAGAAGAATTTGATTCAAGAAGGAAGCTTCTTCAACAAGGAAACTAATGGGCTAAATCTAAGGCTTATATTAAGCCTTCAATTTACCCTAAATAAACCCTATTAGCCGACCAAACCCTTCCCCTTCCCCAAATCCCTTAGCCGTCCCCTTCCCCCAATCAAAACCCTTGTTTTCTTTCCAATCAATCACACCCACCATATTTACTACCTATCTTTTCTATATAACCCATCACCCTTAACTTCCAAGAAACCTATTCCTACTTTTCACCTTGCAACTCTTTAGTTTCTTTTGCTTTCTTTTCTTTGTTTCTACCAAACTCACAACCAAGATCATCCATGGCATCCAAAATCGAATTTTTGGTTCATCCAAGTTCCTCCAAAGAACCAAGATACAAGAAGTTTGCTACACTGGTGGTTCAAGAAAGATTTCACTCCAAGTTTGAAAGCCGGAAGATTTACGAAGAACAAGGCTTCAAATACTCAAACTCTCATCAAGATTTCGGCCTTGAACCATTCATATTCCAAAGGATTGCACATCAAAAGTGGCAAATCTTTTGCAATCAATCGGAACCGGGTAACATCTCATGGGTAAGAGAATTCTATGTTCACTCACCTAACCCAGATAATCCTTATGTTTTTGTTCGTGACAAGGCTATACTCATAAACCCCGAAAGCATCAACACCTTTTACGGGCTCTATGTTGAGAAGGACGAGCATCAAGCCTTTGTTGATCAACTCACGCCCAAGCAACTCGACAAGGTGCTTCAAGAACTCACTCTACCGGGAACTTATTGGAAGGACTGTAAATACAAGGGCACGGTAAATCACCTTCGGCTTAAACCCGAGGAAAAATTATGGAATAAGTTTGCTAAAACTTCTTTAATGCCCACCACACACAATACCACCGTTGATACACCTCATCTTTTGCTTATACATTCTATCTTGCATAATCGCATCATTAACATTGGAAAATCTATTTGTTATGAGATTTTTGTGTGTAGCACAAAAGACAAGAGTTATCTTTTCTTCCCTTGCTTAATTTCCAATATTTGCAAGGAGATGTATATCCCAAGTGAGTCCACCGATGAAAAGGCCCTACCAAAGTCCGGTTGGAATCGAGCACAAATCTGAAAGCTAATGGGAGAGGCACCAGTAACATCCCCAACACCCACAGTTGCCGCGGCAACTCCTGCCGCCTCAGCAACCCCTGACGCCCAGACAACTGATGCCTGGGCAACTCGGCCAGTAACCCCAGGACAACTTGAAGCACTCTTACAACCGTTTGCGAACCACCTTAGGCAAATTGAAGATCGGCAACTAATGTTCATGTGGTACATGAAGGATCACAACAATGCCATCACCCAAGTTATCCTGGAAAAGTACCCGGACAGCCGTGTTCCATTCCCCATCTTTCCTGCCGAAATCCTTGCTACGACAACCAATAAAGCAGTTGCCACGGTAATTGTAGCAGATGATGCTACGGTAACCTACATTGTGCATGCCCCAAAAGTTTCCACGGCAACCAATACTGAAGATGCCACGGCAACCAAAGCTAAAGACGCCCCGACAACCACTGCAAAAGCCAAAGGTAAAGCGCCTATGCCCGAATCAACTCGTACTGAATCATTATCCGATTTTTTAGATTTAGATGAGTCATCCATTGCACCAACGAAGACCACACCAGTCGACTCCTCCAAGCCAAAGCGAAAAACTAATGAGATTGAGGAAGAGGATGATAAGGACGATGAGGACACACCCGTACGAGGATCGATTCCACCATCGGCAACAAGAAAGCAACCACCACGTTCAAGCAAAAGAATCAAGACACCGGCCAAAAAAAACTAATCATCCACGACGACGAGCTTTGGGAGTAAGTCACCGTTTGCATTTTATTTTTGTTTCTTCTTTTTATTTTTATTTTCTTTCCTTTCCATGAATTGAGACAATGCCTCACTCGATTTGGGGGGGGGGATTGTTACTAGTTAGTTACCATGTTTAGTTGCATTCATCTTAAGTATTGCATTTAGGATACATAAATTGCTTGCCATGCCTTTAGTTAGAACAAAAATTGCCTATATTTGATGAATATCCGATTATGACATTGTCAATGTACTTAATTGATAGAACTTTTTATTCCATGATAACCATGGAAACATTTAGAATCCTAATATGATGCTAAACTTGAAAAAAAACACTGTTGTGGCTTGATTGATTTAAGGAATTCTAGCGAACTTAGGTTGATAGTTAAAAAATTGGGGGATTAGAATAAAAATTGGATGAATGCTAGAGGTGCCCGAAACCGGCTCTAGTCGAATAAATTAATTAACTTAAAAAAACTAAAAAATACTAGAGGTGTCTGAAATCGGCTCTAGTTAAAACATGTTAAAAGAACCCAATGAAGTAATTTGAAAACCTCTTGTTTGCATAGAATCCGAAAAATCAACTTGCACACAACTCCGCACACACTCACAAGCATTATAGTTTGATTCTGAGTAACTCCTAAGTTCTCTGAAAAATGAAAAGCCAATCATACTTTGTGCCACGGTTCTGAGAATTGAAATCAAGTTCAAAGCTAAGTTTGTGAAAATTGAAGTCTTGGCGGGTAATTATTAGTTTGCATTGCTTGAGGATAAACAATAGTTCGAGTTTGGGGGTGTGTTAAGTGTCTAAAAGTACTATTTTATTCACCCCTTTTTATTCATATTATTGCTAGACTTAGGCTCATGTTAGTTGCATTATTAGCCATTCATGCATGTTTGCATTGTTTCCTTGGTGGTTAAGATTGATTTCATATTTTGCTTAATTTTGTGGAGAAAAGGTGCTGCCGATAGTTGTTTTTGTGTGTGTGCAGAATCACTTGCCTAAACAAGGCTGGAACTAGTTGCCAGGGTAGTGCATGAAGGAGATGCCGAAGCAGTTGCCAAGGCAGTGCATGAAGGAGATGCCAAGCTAGTTGCCAGGGCAACTGTCGATAAGGGATAAGATGATATGACAGTCGGAATTGATGACTAGATAAGCCCAAGATGACGTGGACCAAAGTTAAATCCCAATGGAGTTTGATTTCCATGAAGAGGTTAAAGAGAGATTAAATCCTAAAAAAGATAGGAGAAGATCTAGAAGAAATTTAAATATAATAAAGAATTATATTTTTTAGAAGTATTTAATTCCAACTTAACTTCTTCCTCAAAAAAGACTTTGACCTAGCCATCTCCTATTTAAAGGAGACCAAGCCGTCAACTCCAAGGAAAAAAAGGGAGAGATTTCGACAAGGGCTTTCAACCATTATTTATCTTTTTCTTTCTTGTTTGATTAGGTTTATGTTAGGGATTTTTTGTTTTATGTTTCTTTGGATCCTAGCCATGAACTAAATTTATTTGGCTAAGGTTATTGTGTTTTGTGGTTGTGAGAAACAATTGGATTTTGTTTAGGTAATAAGAGTTTGCACTTTCAATTCAAGGTTTACTCATTCTTGGTTTTTATTCTTGTTTACGGGTGAATTGGGAGAGGATCTCGTAACTCTATCTATTTATCTAATATCAGGAGAGTTAGATTCAAGAAACGAATGAGTATGGTCTTTATTCAATCTATTGATGGTGAAGATTAATCCAACTTAGGAATAAGTTAAGGATTTCAACGACTAAGAGGAGTGCAAGATTGGTTGTTGTTCACCCTTGATTCACGCAGGGATGTATTGTCAAGGCATGTATAATTAGCTAGATTTTCGACTTAGGGATAAGAAGAAACCATTGAAGAACGCTCTGCCGAACCTTGAAGTTGCTGCCCAGCCGCCCAAGCAGTTGCCCAGCCAACCGTCGATTAGTTGCCAAGGCAACCCCGTTGCGCAAGTTGCCACGGCAACTGAGTTTCCCTTGCACTCTTTTACCAAGACGATCTAATTGGCTATCACACCTCAACTCACAATAACCTGGCATATTCTCTCTCATTTGGTTACATCTTTTACTTTATTGCTTTCTAGTTTAGTTGTTAGTTAAAACTCATACAATCTTCTACTTGTGTTCTTTTACTTTTTACAGTGCAAGAGATTAGATTCTTGAAGTGACACCAATCCCTGTGAAGATGATATCTTTTATACTATAACTTGCGACATGTACACTTGCACAATTGCGGAGTACTTATTACGTGCAACACCTTACCTCTCCGTCAGTGTTGCAGTTAGGTCAAATTTTCTCCAGGCATTGCGTCGTCGTCAGAGTCATAGCAAGCCGAGTGCATTTTGTCTCTTCCAACGGATTACCTCCGATTTTGTCTCCCCTAGTAGATCCTCTATTTTGAAGATTTTGCTTACAAGAGCGGTCGAGTAGATCAAGTGAAATAGAAGAAGAATCGATGGCCAGAGAGGGAACCCAAACCTGATCGGACAAAAATGATTCTTTTTTTGTCTTTGCTCCATTGCCGTTATACAACAATGAGCAAAGAGGGGCAGCTGTAGAAGCCTATTTTGTCCGGGCCTTAATACCCAACACATAACCCATCCAAAAACTGACCCAACAACCCAAATCTGGTAACCAATTTACTAACCCAATGACCCATTTAATTAAACCCATTACAAATTACAGAACTACCCTTTACCCTAAAAATTAAATCCTAAACAACCTAAACTAAACCTTATCTCCTCTGCAGCCGCCAACCATCAAGCTTCCCCTTTGGGTGCGTGGCTGCCACGTATGGCCATGGCCGCCATGCGTCACGCCGACACATCACCTCGTCACCGCCACCATTGCTTCGTCACCCTCCACCGCCCAAGGCCGCCTCTTAAACCTGCACAAGTCAAAAGAGAAATTTCAAGATATGCATGCTATTTTATATGTGATTTTTGGGTTATTTAAACCCTAAAAATGAATGTAAATGAGGAGAAAAAGATTAGAGAGATTTGAAGGTAATAAAAAAACAGATCGAATGTAAAAGGGGCATTTTTGGTTCGAATATATATAAAGAAGGAGTTTGAACAAAAAAGGGCACACAAATTTTCCTTTCCATTTGAAGCCAGAGAAAAATCAAAAGGTAAACAAAAATAATAAACGAATATTTCGTTCAAATCTACTCACCTAGAGGTGTTTTTGGCGAAAACTGAGTCCAGATTCAACTTTAGCGCGTCAAATGAGGTCGGAAAGGTGCGACCTTTCAAGTTCTCGGCCGTCGATGAAAGGCGACGGCGTCGTCGGTAAAAGGCGACGCTCGGCGAAGGTGACAGGCCGGCGGTCAGTTCGACGACCGAGAGGAGGGGAAGAACCAGAGAGTCTGGTGTTTTTTTAGATATATTTGAAATAATGTTTTTTGGTCAAAATTTAACTTATATAGTTAGGATAGAAAACAACATAATTACAAATTAGGTCCCCCACCCCTTTCTTTTTTTTTAAATATGCATGTCGCATGGTATAATTACATCATAGGTCCTTTAAAGTTTCGAAACTCTTGCAATCCAGTCCTGAAGTCAGCTCAACCAGTTTTAAAAGGGATATTACGCCCATGGGTCCCTCCATTTCTGTAGATTTTATTTTTCCCTTTAATTTGCGTTTCTTCGCATTTTGGCCACTATTTTTGTTTTTTATTATTTTATTTATATATATCATTTTATATATTATTTAATATTATCATATATTATTATTATGAGAATTATTATTATTATTATATGTATATATATATTTTATTTTCTGATTACACGTCATGTATTTTATATTCATAAATGTATATTATTATTATTTTAATATTATATATATCTATTATATAGTATCATACGTATAAATATTATATATATATGCTTATTGTTATATATTATATGTTTATTATTTGTTTTATATAATTGTTACTATTATATTATTACTTTATTATTATATTATATTATTGTTACTAATATTATTATTAATTATCTATAGTTTCATATATGTTTATATGCATTTATATATATCCTATATATGTTTTAATTGAATTCTAAACTAAAACCTTTTATTAGGGGTTATCGTGAAAAAATGTATCTCGAACGTAAGAGATGTCGCTTTCCGTTAATCTCTACCGAAAAATGCCATTTTTAAATCCTAATTATAATTTTCAAAATATATTCCTTTTATTCAGGAATCTAACAGGAATTATGTCCCGGGTGTATTGGGGTGTAAATTTCTTTCTTAAAAAATATATTTTTAAAATATTTTAATGGGATCACAAATTTTAAATTAAATTCGAATTCTTAATTTCCGTCGTTAAGAAACCAAATAACCGACCAGGTACCAATTTTGGACGTTGTGGAGGTGCTCATCTTTTCCCACACGTAACTGACTCCCGGACCTATTTTCTAGTTTTCGCAGACTAAAACTCGTTGTTTTAATAAAATGACAAAAACATGTCTTATTAAAATAACTGGGTTTCCAGGTGATCTAATCTCACCTAAATAAAAAAGATTGGTGGCGACTCTATCCAAAATATTTTTCGTAAAAACGCGCCAAGCACCAAGTCGCGGCGCGGGTCCGTTGTTACACCAACTACACAACAAAAACAAAGACATCTAACTAGAAACACAAAAAAATCACAAATGAAACAATTAACCAACAATCTAACATGTATTCCCTAGATAATGCTTTAGACTTTGACCATTAACCTTGAACTCCATACCATCATTACCTTTAATTGCTACAACACCATATGGAAAAACATCAGTTACCTTAAAAGAACTTGAGCATCTTGACTTTAGCTTACCTGGAAATAGCTTCAAGCGCGAATTATACAATAGTATCGTCTGACCTACTTCAAAATGTCGCAGCAAATTTTTTTTTATCGTGCTGCTACTTCGTTTGTTCCTTATAGATACGAGCATTCTCATATACTGTAGCATGAAACTCTTCTAATTCATCCAACTGCAATAATCTTTTCTCACCAGCAGTAGCAAAATCCATGTTTAGCTCCATAACAGCCCAATATGCTTTATGCTCAAGTTCTACTAGCAAATGGCATGCTTTACCATAAACCAACCGAAAGGGTGACATTGCAATCGGTGTCTTATAAGCTGTTCGCCCATAACGCATTATCTAAACGCTGCGACCAATCCTTTCTATTAGGTTTAACTACTTTCTCCAAAATACGCTTAATCTCCCAATTTGAGACCTCTTCTTATCCACATGTCTGAGGATTGTACGCTATAGCAAATTTGTGTTACATTGCATTTGTGTAAAACTGTTGAAAACTGCTTATAGTGAAAATGTGACCCCTCATCACTAATAATCGCCCTTGGAGTTCCAAACCTCATAAAAAGATCATGATGGAGAAACTTAAAAACTGCTTTAGCGTTATTCTTAGGTAATGCTGCAACCTCAACCCATTATGACACATAGTCAATTGCAACAAGAATGTACATATTCCCATTGGACTGGGGAAACGGACCCATAAAATTAATACCCCAAATGTTGAATAACTCAACTTCAAGAATATTCTGCAATGGCATCTCATTCCTCCGAGAAATATTACCCACGCGTTGACCTTTTTCACATCATTTGACATAATTGTGCGCATCTAGAAAAGAGCTGGCCAAAAGAACCCACACTGTAGCACTTTCGTTATAGTACGATCTCCACCAAAATTGCCCCCATACGGTGCATTATGGCAATGAAACAAAATATTCCGCACCTCTTTTTTGGGAACACATCGCCTTACAATCTGATCCGCATAACGTTTGAACAGAAAAAGATCATACTAATGATAAGCCTTCACGTCATGCAAAAATTTCGTGCGCTGCTGATACGTAAGATCTGGAGGTAAAAGTTTTGCAACAGAAAATTAGAAAAGTCTGCAGACCAAGGAACTGCAACAACATTACAAACAATTTCAGGTTCCTTTACTGCCATAGAAACAAACAACTGCTTATTTGGAAAACTTTCTCAAATTGCTACTGTGGATTCATCTTCACCCCCAAATTCTAACCGCAATAAATGATCGGCTACTTTATGGTCTACTTCTCTCCTATCTCTTATCTCCAGATCAAACACTTGCAACAACAAAATTCACTGGATCAATCATGGCTTAGCATCTTTCTTGTGAAAGAGATACCTAATAGCCGCATTATTTGTATGCACAATAACTTTCGCCCCAACCAAGTAAGCACGAAATTTATCCAAAACAAAAATAATAGCCAACATCTCCTTTTCTGTCGTATCATATTGCTTCTGAGTTCCTGTCATAGTCCTACTAGCATAATATATTGTGTGAAGTACACAATTCTTCCGCTGCCCCAATACTGCACCTACCACAAAGTCACTCGCATCACACATAATCTCAAACCACAAATCTCAATCAGATGATGTGACAATAGGCACAAATATCAATTCCTTCTTAATAGGCCCAAAGTATTGGAAAATCTCCTTTCTCTCTTCTATCTTTCTTTCACACGATGGATGAAGGAAAATGAGATAATGGAATACACTTTCATCTTTTAATTCTTATGTTATAAAACATTTTGGCTAAATCACTTCATAAAAGCCTCAAGTCTCCACCTCTTGCACTATGGTCCCTATCTTCGCAAAATTCCATTTTGGTCACTATAACATACAATTTAACTCAATTATCAAAATTAAACACAATTCTGACCAATTCTCGGTAAATTGACGATACCAGAAATTTGAATAAGAGAATAAAATTCGAAAATAATTAAAGCTCCCCTTTATTCATTTGAAAATTCAATTTTTCAAAACATTCTCTCCCTTTTTGTTATATCAAAAATGGTTCAAACTAAAGTTTGAAAACTTTTAAGTCTCATAACAATGGAGAGTTTAAAACAAATTTTGACAAAAATAAGAATTTTGTTTAAAATAGGCTCTCCCTTACTCAAGCATCACAAAAATGTTAGTCCAACAAATATATGATAAACTAGTTGAATTAAAATAATAAATCAAATTAAAACATATTAAAATTCAACTAATTTTACCACTTGAACCAAAGGTAGGATGTGAAGCCTTCCTTCTTCAAGTTATCTCCCTTGTGTGTATAGAGCTCCCCCTTAATTTCATCACTTTTTGATCAATGCTCCATCATACCTAAAACTAGACAATCAAGTAATTTTTGGTATCCAAATTGCTTTGGATCCATAGGCATTCGTAGCACATAATTTAGTCCCCATAGGAATCTATTTTTCAATTTCATCCTTTTTATTTGAAGTAATTAGTCCTTTTGGGACCCAAATACTTCTAAAACATTTACCATTCAAAAATCTAGGGGCACTAGATTGTCTTTGATAAAAGTTTGATTTTCTAAAATTATTTTTCTTTTCTAACTCCATGGAAATCAATTTTTTTTTCTTTCTTAAGATCATTCACTTCCTTTTGATGATTTTTTCCAAACTTTGAAGCAAATTTTATAAATTTAAAACTTTAATCTCAAAATCCTTCATTTTTGCTTCAAATTCCAAATTGCTTTTCAAAAGCAAATCATTTTTGGTTTTCGATTTTGAAATCATCTTTTTATTTTTCGAAAATGAAGCCTTAAATTCAAAAAACCAATTTATCATAGGCTTCTTGTAACTCATCAAATGTATAAGAATTTAAACTAGATGAGTTAGAAGTTACCTCACCCTCTTGGAGGGCCATAAAGCATAGGTGGGCTACCTCATCTTCATCGGTGGAGTTTTTATCACTCCATGTTACCACATTTGTTTTTTTTGAAGATGATCCCTTTTTGTTGTAACGAGGGCAATCGTATTTGGTATGCCTCGTCTTCTTGCATTTGGAGTACTTGAGGGGATTCTTCATCTTCTTCTTATTCTTCTTCGATTCATGCTTGGATTCTTCCATCTCGCTCCTTCATGAATCGGGCAAACTTCTTGAAGAGATAGGCCATCTCTTCATCCTCATTTTTCTCCTCACTTGAATTTTCTTAATAGCTTGTGGAGGATTTAAGAGCAATAATTTTGACATCGACTCCTTGATCTTTGATTTTCTTCTCCTTTTCCCTTCTCAATAGTTTGGACATCAAATCATGGGTAAGAAGAGACCCAATTAGCTCATCAAGCTTGAGCTCCTTTGAGTTCTCAGCTTCAATAACAGATGTCTTCTTGCTTTCCCATGATTCGGGAAGTGAGTAAATCAACTTTTGAACGAGTTTGTCTTCTGAAATCTCCTCTCTAAGACCTTTGAGTTTGTTGACAATTGTGGAGAAACGGTCGAACATACTCTTGATGTCTTCTTTCGGGTCAAACTTGAAGTTCTCATAGTTGAGTTTGAGTAGACTCATTTGTTCCTTCGTATGTGACTTCAAGCTTGTCCCATACCTCATTGGAACTCTCACAAGAAGAAACTTTAGCATATTCTTTCGGGCCCAATGCACAAAATAGAATATGCAGGGCCTAGCAATTAAGCTACATCTTCTAGCGATCATCCGCATTCCATTCTGCCTTGCTTCGTTGTGGTACGAACGGTCTATCTTCAACAATGTCCCAAAGACGGTAGTCTTTGCCTCTCATAAAAAATATCATCATATTCTTCCAATAGGCATAATATTCACCATTAAAGAAGGGTGGCTTGTCAATGGATTGTGCCATGGAAACTGGTTGATTGATTATTGATTTAGCTAGCCGAGATCGCTCAATAGGATGTTAATCCTTCACGATTGAGCCTCACTTTGATACCAATTGTTGGGCTTGATGAATCAACCGAAATATGCCGCCAAGTGGTGGAGAAGTGATTTCTTGGGTGACGGTGGTAGAAGCAAAAGGATAGAAAGAATTACACAATAATTTAGAGTGGTTCGGCTTTCTAACCAAAGCCTGCATCTACTACCTTAGCTTCCCACTAAAGATTTCCCAAATCTACTAAGAATTTCTTCCCCTTTTAACAGGCTTAGGAGGCAACCTTTACAACTTAGATTCAATTACCAAGCCTAGCATCCAAAGCTTACAACCCAAGATTTAGGAATCCTCTCTAACAAGAGAAAACAAAAGTAAACAATAAATTCCTCTCTTAGGTATGTGTTTGCATTCTTGCTCTCACCCAAAATCCTAATACACTCGAGCATACATAAACATTTTGGCTCACAAGTGTAGTCTATACAAAGAATGAGAATTTAAGCACTAAAGACTTAATTACAATCATAGAGATGTTGGCATGTTGATTATTGGCTTCTTCAGATGCTTTTTGAGGCCTTTTATATTCCCAATTGAGTTTCTAGCCGTTGGAGACTGTTGGGATTGAATTGGAGCCATTGGAGACTTTATTTCCCGTAATAAATGCAGTTCTGGAGATGTTCGTATCGGTACACGGGTAGCCATATCGGTACGCGTTCTTCAGAAACTAGCTGTTATGTTCGCAGCAGCCTTAGCGTATCGGTACGCCTTGGAGCGTATCGGTGTGATGGATCGGTACGCCATGGTCAGTATTGGTATAGGGGTTCGATACGGGGTTCGGTACGCTGGAGGAAAATAGATGTTAGAGGTTTTGAACTAGTCGTTGGAGATTTGAAAATCAAGGATCGGTACGCCTATACGCGTATCAGTACGACCCCTAACCGTATCGGTATGCCTAAGCCTGTACCGGTACAAGTTTTCAGTTCTGGAAAAATTCTGTAGCTAAAACCCTAATACGTATAGATACGGGGTGTGACCATATCGGTCATGCCTTTTAGAAAACTTGAGTTTGGTTACGTAAAAGCATTTTAAAAACTTCCAAAACCTTTTGAAAATTCCTCAAACATATTTTCAAGTTGTTTGGACTTAAAACCATTTTTGAAATCTTTTCAATTTAGTCCAAAACTATTTTTCAATTATTATATCAAAACAAATATCCTAACATGACCGGAATTAATTAAAAAATTTTAAAATATTCTTTCTATCGAAACAGTCAATTTTTACCCTAATCGTACGGAGATTGAAATGAGATTCAAAAAGTATAATATTTGAATCGAAAAGGAAGAAGTAAAATGAATAATTTAAAAAATTTAAACAATTGCAGAGATAAACAAAAGCATATCTAGAAACAAAGAATTCAATCATTTCGCACTTATATTTATATCAAAGTAATAAAATCTTTGAAAAATAAAAAAAGAATTACACAGAAGCAGTAAAACTAAAAAGAAAGAACTGAAAAATTCAAATATCAAAGAAGAATAAGAAGTTAATATAAAATCTTTGATTAATTTGCATGCACAAAAACTTACATAAATCTTAATATGCAAAAAATTTAAGTGCCAAAAATGAAAAAGGAATGGTAGAGGAGGGAAGGAGAGGCGGCTGAGAATGTAAAGAAATAGTATTTTAGAAAAGGTATTGGAGATCAAAGATTTTTGACTAAAACGGAGGTGCGGTTGAGAATGTAAAGGGGAAAATGAAATCCCTAAACCATAAAATTTAATTTTATTATATATTTGGGGAAATAAATTTATAAAATTTTTTATATATATAAAAAAAAAACTTTTTTAAAAAATTTAAATTATATATAAATTTTTAATTTTTAATTTTAATGTATCTCCGTTGGTCTTACCAACCACAGTTAAATGTCTTGTCATGTACCCTGAATGGTGGTTGCTTTCAGATGAAAATTTATACTTTATTACAGATTTGTTAGGACGCTTAATCAATGTGACGACACCTAATTAACACCTGTCCAGACATTAAGCTCCCACCACAATCAGCAAACCAAATGCAAGAATGTAGTGAACCTCGTCATTATGCCAATTTAACCTCCTAACTCAATTCTCCCACGAAATTAATGTATCCACTTAAAAGCGTCTGAAATGCATCAACAGATTTTAATTCTCTTAATCATAATATTATAAATGAAATAATTTAAGAAAAATATTCCATATACTTGTTACAATTCAATTCAAAGTTTAAGAATTATAATAAAATTTCATTGTCAGTGTATGGACCCATCATCTAAATTATAAATATAGTCTCAAAATAAATTTTTATAATCAATAATCTCTAGAGCATATGATTAAAGCTCTCAAGTTGACACTATTTTTTATCCTTAGATTGTTGGTTTAAGATTCAGTACGAGTAAAATTTTTATTCCCCTCTCTGTTTACCAGGATGAAGTATTGAGTTCTTTAAGTGATTTCAGGGGTCCGAATATTAAGGTTGTGAATGAAGAGAATTAAGTTAGGATATTTGCACAAATGACATGCTTCTATAAAATTCGACCTAAATTAGTGGACAAATAAATTTGGCTAACCATGGTTAAAAACATAATTTCGGTCACCTATGGAGCTGGAAACAGATGAATATTAGTAGAACAAGATTTACAAATTCCGTGGGCAGATTCAATGTTATAGATCCATATCCATTATAGTTTAACATATCATTTCCAGCTGATCGTAGAAAAAAAGAAGAGCAGAAACATGATTCTCGTTCTTGGGAACTTAGCTAACAGATCCGAATTTATTATATATAGTTACTTGGAATATGATCTGAACTTACAGGAGGGGAAACAGAAGGAAAATAAACACGAAGCATTACTCATGTACTTCCTGGAACACACGGCGGCGATGGCCGGATTCTTCACGGTGACAACCCTCGTCGAAATTCTGGGAATAGCTAACGGCGTCATAGTGGAAAGACAATGGCGGCGCCTTCGATCCGTATAGACTGCTGCTCTTCCCGTTCCTTACCAACCTCCTCAGCAGATTTCTCCATCTCATACGCCTCTTGTCACCGCTGCTGCAATAATGTATGCGCGAGTACTCCATTTCTTCGTGCACGGGGAAGCACGACGGTGACATCATGTAACAGCCGCAAAGATGAGAGGATCGCCGCCGCCGGCTGATCAGATCTCTCTCTATTTCAGGCATTGCTTCTTTTTTTTTACTTGACTAGGTAGACCTAGAGTTGATTCAGGTTTGAATTTGTGGATGCTGTCAAGTTTCCCATGTGTTTCCTCAACAATCATACCTGTGGGAATAGGATGTTTGTGTCTTTTATAAGTATTTCAACTTTCAAGAGTCCATGTGTATACCAGATTATTATTCTTTTAATATGTTGGTGTGATTATAAGGTAATATTTGTTCAATTTTTTTAGCTCTTTAATATTGCATACACCGTATACACATAGTACTTAAATTCGGGTCACATGGATGAAATACATCATTTTTATCACTGGGACCACTCCACAAGTTCTATACCAGACTATTATTTTAGCTATATATAATTATAAAAAAATATTTTATGTACAGACGATGAAAATTTTATTTTCTACAATGACTTGTTCTTATAGTTTAAAGGGTAGAGTTTAATGTTTGTGGTTATGTTTTAAGGTTTACAAATATATTTTATAGTTTAAAGTTTAAAATTTAGATCTCCTACAAAAAAACATGTGGTAACTTTAGAAACCCATATATGGAGAAAAAATATTCTACTGACAATGCATGAAATGATTATCCTTATACTAATATAAAATTAAAATAATTTTATTATTAAAAATATATAATTTATATTTTAATATACCACCTTTAACCTTAATTACAGAGACCCGGCAATTTATTGGTCGAAAGGTTCTAACCATTAAATTTTTTCTATGATATCATTTAGGTTTTTCAATTTAAATCTTAATTTAATTTTTTATTTAAATAATTAATAAAATTTTATTCTTCTGAAACAAAATATTTTAATCCTTTCGATATTTGATTTTTCCTCTTTCCCTACTAACTAGTAACTTTGGAGTACCTTTTTATAAAATTTTCATTCTTCTGTTCAACTTCTTATTTTAGATATAATATTTTACTCCCACCATACAAACTTTTGCCTTTGATTTTTTCAACATAATAATCAATTTAACTTTTTAATGTTTACGCCTTTGTTAATTTCAACATTTTTAGTTAAATTGTTGTAGTTTAATAGAAATAGTAATTCGGATGTTGAATTTTCATAGCACTAATATAGTAATTTGAATGTTTTTCATTATTGGCGTGACAATTTTTTTACTACCCATGTTTATTTCATGATCATGTTCAAAAATTAAAAAAAAATGATTATGTTCAAGGTTTAGGTTCGAGACTGTATTGTCTCTAAAGTGTGAAATGATTTTTTAAAAAATGCAATGTCTTAACACTGTACCAATTACTTTTTGAAAAAAAGATCATGTCTCTTTTCGGTGTTTCTTTTTATATTCAAACTACAAAATTAAATTCTAAGCCCTAATCTTAAATTTTAAATTATAAACCTTAAATTTAAAACTCTAAAAAATACACCCTATCACTAATTCTTTAACCTTAAACCTAAACCCAACTTTAAACCTTAAATCACGCTAAACTTAATTTTTTAATATGAGACGTAAAAAGATAATAATAACAATAATAATAATAATAATAATAATAAAGGCATTCTATTATCACTTTTTGGTCTATTTTGTCGTCAAATTAATAGTGTAAGATAACATAGGCTGCAAGCCAACAAAAGTAGTATCAAATAAACATAAAATAGCTATAAACTCTAATATTAGAGTTGTGACAATTTTAACGGTTTGGTAAATATTTTTGTTAAAAATAATAATTTAATCATAAAATAAAAATATAAAATAATGTCAAATTATATTAATAAAAGTATATAGAAATTAAAAATTAAATTTATTATCAGTTACGTGGTTAAAAACCTTTAATTACTCGAAAAAAAATAGAGAAAAAGGAAGGCAATAATCACGCGCTCCTAAAGAAATGTGTTCAGTTAGATGATGTCTCTTGCATTTTGTGTGTTCAGTTAGTTAGATAAGGCTGCTGCTACGCATTTTGCCAGTATGATTTCATTAGTCGATTAATAAAAGTAATTTTAACAGAAATTTTATTTATTAAATCATATATATTTATATATAATTTTATAAAGTAAATGTATATCTGTAACATATTTTCCAGAAAATCTTCTACTGAAATCTTCTTAGAAAGAAATAAAAATAAAAATATAGTAGCATATCAAATTAGTAAGAATTTACATTTATTTATAAATAAAACAGAAATATGAAAGTGTTTAAAATATTATGTGAAAATTTTAAAATTTTTCAATTTTATTATTTTAAAAGTTTGGAGGGAATATCAAATTTTGGTTTCCTCTCATGTATTTTTTATTTAAAAATGCTGTAAGAATAAATTTTTTTGAGTAGTCTTAAGGTGATTATAAGATAGTATATGTTCATACATATTCTTAACCATTTGACAAAGCACATATATATACATTGCAGACAAAGCGATTTGAGTCCGAGTCTCCTACGATGAATATCATCCACTTTTCTACTGGGACCACTTATTGGGTTCTACTATAATAATAGAGAATAAACAAAAAGAGCCACCAATTTGAGAAGTAAGAATAAAAAATAATTATATTTTATTAATATTATTTTAATTTTGAAGCTTTTACTTGTAAGAGAAACTAATGTTTTAAAGAATAAGTTTAAACTCACATATTAGTGATTTCTGTTTATGGATTTAAGTTTGTTGGCAGTATAAGTGGGACGATGGTAGTTTTAGGTTATTAACTTGTTCTGATTTGGACAGAAAGCCGAGATTTGTGGTGGTTTAAGGGAATGAAGAAGAGAAAAGGAAGGAAAGGTTGGAGAAGATAGTGAACTGGTTTGAAGGTTAAAAACTCCCTTTTCAACATGTCCTATGTGGATATTGTAGATTGATGTAGATTGCAGAAATTAGGTTGTACATTGTAGATTGATGAAAGTTAGGTAATTTGGCTTTGTTGGCAAAGTGGGCTTGGAGATAGCGTCGGAGCCAAATTCTTTATGGCGTTCTTTGATTATATCAAAGTCTGGTGAACATGTTTTCTCATGGCGTTTTAATTTGGCAAGACCTCATCATAAATCGAAGGTGTAGAGACAGATTGTGCAAGTTCAAGAGGATGAGTGTGTGGAGCGGTTTATGAGTTTGGATCATTTTTCATGCCAGCTAGGCGATAGTAGTAGGATACATTTTTGGGCAGGATAAATGGTGTGCTCACAAGCCGTTGTGTGTGCTATTTCCATGGCTTTTTTTTGCCATTCATAAGACGGTGTGGGTTGTTTCATATGTTGTGGTTGGTTCGTTCTGGCATCCCTTGTGGTGCTCATTCTTTGGTCGGTTATTGCAAGCTTTGGAGCTACTGCAGTTGGACCTAGTGGCGATGCTGGCCTCCTTTTTGTTGCTGCCCGAAGTGGTCGATCGTCTAGTTTGGGAATCGAATGTGCATGATTATTTTTAGTCAAGGAGTTGTCCTCTTATATGCATTCTTTTGGTTTATTGAGGGACACGATGGACGCGTTTAAAGTATAGGACATTGGGGTGCCTCCTAAAATACAATGTTTTTATGGTTTTTGATATTGGATAGGCTGCCAACAGTGTGTATGCTTCGAGCGCGGGGTATGCAGTTGGGGGATGTTCCTTCAGTTTGTGTTGTGTGTGGTGTTGCCGAGGATGAGTCCCATCATATTTTTATGAATGTGTTAGAGTGAGGGAGTTGTGGCAACATTTCTTTTGTTTGTGCCAGATTGTTTGTGTATTGTTACGTTTCTTGCTGGATTTTTTACATCAAGGTTTTGATGGTTTCTTTTCGGGTGTGAGACGACAATGGTGGTTGATTGGGTGTGCAACGGTGTTGTGCTCTCTATGGTTAGCACGTAATGAGGCTGTATTTAATAGGAAGTGTATGTCAATTGATGACTTATTGTTCCTCGTCAAGTTGAGTGTTTTTTATTGGGTGAAAGCTAATTCTTTAGATTGTGTTGTTGAAGAGTTGTAATGATGCGTTAGTCCTTTGTTGTGCTCATTCCCTGTGAAGGGGATATTGGTGCGTGCGGGCATTGAATGGTGTTCACCGTGTCGAGGGACTTTAAAACTCAATGTGGATGGGTCGGCGAGGAGTAAGCAGAGGCCAACTGGTTGTGGGGGGGTATTACATGATGCTGATGGTTGCATTTTGGCTCTTTCCTCAGGTCCTTTAGGTGTCTTGGATTCTAATGTCGCAGAGTTACGAGATATTGATTATGCTTTGGAGGTTCTTTGTGGTTTGTATTGGTGTAGTGTGCAAAAGTTTATTATTGAATCGGACTCGACGGTTGCTATTTCTTGGATCTTGCATAGGGAGCATAGGCCGTGGCGTTTGAGTAATTGGTTTAGGCGTATTGATACGACCTATTTGGCTATCCCATGTGTGTCATTTCACACAGTGCTAGAAGCCAATAATGTGGCGGATACCTTGGCCAAATTTGGGGTTGATCGAACGGAGTGGATGTATGTTTGCGATGGTGATTTACGAAGTGGCGGTGTGTGATTAGTGCATTGGTGCAGTGTAACACCTTAAAATTATGGTAAAAAAGAAGAAGAATAAGATATAAAACGGGAAGCAAAAAATAAAGAAAAATGCTTTCATGGGGTGTTGAACCCTTGACATTTGGAGTAGTTAGCTTAGACCTGACCATCTAAGCCAAGCCCCCTTTAGGATTTAATTTTCACTAGTTTTTATTCAAGCCTTGCCTCTCGGTGTAGATCAATAATAATTAAAAGACTGACTACTCACCTACCATAGGAATGCCTATTTTGAATCTGACCAAAATATCAGATCTAGAAAGTTCTCAAGATTTTCACCTCCTCTATTTCGGCCATCGTCCTCGATCTCCAGCCACTGCCTGGCCATAGCCATAACCGCCAGCACCAAAAAGAGCGTCGCCTCCCCCTGAACTCAACGTCGTCCTCCACTCGTCGTTTAGGGCTGCCGCTCATCGTGGAGACCGAGCCAAAGGCTTGTCGAAACCTAAGTCCCTTCAGTTTTCGTTGTTGCCCGGCCGTCTTGCACCGACCATGCCCTCGATCGCCACTCGCTCAAAGGCCTGGCTGTACGTCGTGGACGGCCGTTTGAATACTCTGGAGTAAAGCCAAGTTTTATCACTCAGTTTTTGCTTTTTTCGGCCACCCTCGCCGGCGGAGTGAGACACGGTCACCAACTTTGAATTCCCCGTGTCACGGCCAGCAAAGCCCATACAGCCGATCACTGATTCGTTATCATCAGGGGTGTCACCGGAGCTACGACAGATTAGAGCTTGCCTCCTCAGATCTGGGTAGGTTTGGTAAGTTGTTTCGTCAGAATCTCGGCTATTCGAGTTTTGGATGAGTTTTTTGGTTTTTTCGGCGTATTTTTGGCCATTTTGGCCTCGCGGATCGACCACGCGCCACCGTGGGCGAATCTCGACCACCTTGGACGGTGGCCTGTATATTGAGCTGGCCGGACAGGCCTTAGACCCGGTCTGGCCTTGAACTGAGACAACAAACCTGCCCAAAACCCCAGCCAGTTCAATAACCCATATGTTATTATTTTTTTGAGTGGACCAGCCTGTTTTTAAGGCCTAATGACTTCGGGTATTAAACCCAAACCCGTGTCTGGCCGACCCGACCTGACCAGACCCGTGTCTGGCCGACCCGACCCGACCCGACCCTTGTCTGACTGACCCGACTGAGTCAACTCGTTGATCGAGTCAACTTAGTAAGTTAACTCGCCTGAGTCAACTTAGAGAGTCAACCCAATTGATTGATGATGTCAGCATGACGTCAGTGCTGACTTTGACTGATGGCATCAGCATGGCGTTAACATTGACTTTGACCGCTGATGTCAGCGTTGACTTTGACCAAAAGTTGACTTTTTTTGAAAAGTCATATTTTAGGTTTTTTCGACTTCCTGATTCCATTTTTGAAGTCGATTTTGCGAAATTCAAACCCAAAAGCCTCTAAAGATGACATTGAACCCAAGTGAGCCTATATGTAATTATTCAGTTTACGTGTACTGTATTCATGTTATGGACTGATTAAGGACTTTGTGTAATTGAAGGAAATCACGACTCTTTATATCCGGGCTTAGAGAGAACGTCGAATTTGGGATTCGAGAATGATAAAATAGAGTACCTTGGATCGACAAATGAAGCATCGAATCAAGGTAATACATTACTACCTTTGGCATGCTTTATGAAACATATTGGTAATCGGCTAAGGTATGCATAATTGTGATTAAGTGTACTTTCAACTCTGCTTGAGTTAATTCGATTACGAAATAAAGAATAGTAATCCAGATAAGATTAAACTATTCAAAGGGAAGTTTAATAAACCGAAGGGACCTTGAGTTCAGTAAATGATTAATGAGATAGATAATCTCCCGATCCGATTAATAGAGTTAAAATATTTGATATTTGAAATATTTCGTTAAGAAATGACGATAATACCCTTGAGAAGTAAGAATGACTTAAATACCCCTAATAAAGGAAATGATCTAGAATTTTACATGATCTGATAAAATGATTACGTTATCTGAAATCCATGTTCTATTGGGAAAGACTTTGGTATCAAGATGTAAATATGTATGATAACAAAACACTTGGATTACCCAAACTCTGGATAAATACCTGAAGATAAATTTATTGGAAGTTCAACGTATTCATGAACTAATCTAAACGATAGTAGAAAATGAATTGATTGGAATGATGGAAATGACCAAAATAACCTTAGGCACTGCAATTTCCAAATTAAAATGACCGAAATAACCTTAGGCACTGCAATTTCCAAATTAACTAAAATGAAGGATAACCCTCGAGAATTGAAATGAATGAATTGTTTGGAGATACTGAAAGTACCTGAATGACTGAAACACCTTTGAGCATCGAAGGGTCTGAAATACCCTCGAATACTAAAATGACCAAAAATACCTCTAAGAAATATCAAATAGCCAAACAAGTGTGATGGCTCTAAAAGTTGTATTACACGACCTGTGGTTGTTGGTTATTTCTAATACTAAGGTAATATTGGAAGAATATTGTATGAAGGTATGTTCGATTTATTTGAAGAAGGTACATTGTTAATTATAAAATTAACATGTCGTTCTATTCTATTTTGAGCAGGTGTACCGATATCGATGAGTCCAAAAGTGCATTTAATGTTGAAAATAAAGTCCCCAACGGATAGTAACGGCCACAAACTCCTTAGAGGATTTAAAAGACCTCTTCAAGCAGCCATGCAACAACAAGAAACCAACTACCAACATTCAATGATAGAGAAATTGTTCTAGTGCATATTTTTGTCAATTTTATTTGTAGAACACACTTGTGAGCTTAATTGTTATATTTCCTATGGTGTTAGGTTTTGGGTGAAAGCTTAATTTGCAAACAACCTTGTGAGGTTTTCCCTTGTTTGCTTATTTGTTTACTCATTGAGAGAGAGTTTTACAAGACTTTCGGGTATAAGTCTTGTGTTGTAAGGGTTATCTCCTTGAGCTCGGAAAAAAAAAGAAATTCAATAGTGAATTTGGGAAAATCCTTAGTAGGAAGCTAAGGTAGTGGATGTAGACTTTGGTTAGAAATTTGAACCACTATAAATCCTTGTGTCAATTCTTTAAATTCCAATTTCTTCCACCACTATCACTTAAAAATCAATTCACCCCCTCTTGGCTATCTCGGTTGATCGTTCGAGCCTCTCAACACCTAAGAATCAATCCAAAGTGCCATGGAAATGCTTGCAAGAACTTGGCCACTAGGATAAATAATATACAGGATCATATTTCACTACAACTGTAATACCTCAAAATTTTGGTTAATGACCAAAATGTAAAACTTGAAAAGTTTGGTGACCAAAATGTAAAATTCAAAAAGTTTGGTGTCAAAGTGTAAATTTCAAAAAGTTTAAGGACTAAGTTGTAATTTTCAAAAGTTATATAATTTAGTCCTGCAAATGAATAGTTCACCCCCAAGAGTGGCATTTTCGTGTTACACGAATTTTTGATGCGGAGTTTGTATTAAGAGCTATAAAGCTTTAAAGTTCGGGAAAAATCCAGATAATCAGATTTAATCGAATAAATGAGAAATATTTTATGAGATATTTTATTAAAATAAGGCAAGGGTAAAAGGGTTATTTTCATGTCTTATTTTAATGGAAATTAATATGGACCATTGGATTAAAGATTTCTTTCCATGTTTAATCTTAGCCATTGGATGAAAAATGGCAAGATGATAATTTTTGAAGATGGCAAGGGCAAAGTTGGTAATCACTAACTCCTTAGATTAATTTTGGCCATTGGATGAATAAAAGGGACATGTGGAAAGATATGAATCCTTGGATGTAAAGGGCAATTTAGTCATTTTAGCATAAAAGGGATTTTTAATTTAAAATCCCATAAGTAAAGGACAAATGGCCTAAATTAAAGCAAAATAAAATTCAAGACTTTTCTTATATTTTCTCCTCAAGTTTCGAAAGCTTCATAAGGTAAGAGGAAAATTTTGAATTCAATTTTCAAGCTTATTTCTTTGGATTTTGGATGAAAGCATGAAATATAAAGTTGATCTCCATGAAATTCTCTATCTCTTGGTACCATTTATTCATGTTTTCTTTGCTTAAAACCTTAGTTTTGAGAAATTGATGGATAAAGGGGATGTTGAATTAGGATGAATTAAGGTTAGTTTTTGATGAATATGATTTGTAGAATCATATTAAATTTTGTATGATGATTGAAACTACATGGAAATAACTAAACCCTAAATTGTCCAAAGTTAGGGTTTTAGTATAAAAGTTGAAATTGGATTGATTTTGATTTGTGAATGATTGTGAAATCTTGGAAATGATGTTTAAGTGTTAATTGGACTAATTTGGAAGCTTGGAAAATCATAGGGATGATTTTGGCAATTTGTAAGAATTAGGGGAAATTATGGAAAAATTTCCATAAAATTGGAAATGTTGAAATTATGATTTTAAAAGCTTTAAAATGTCATTTGGACCATTTTAGAAGTTTGTAAAAACATAGGGGCCAATTCGGAAATCTTAAAAAGATTGGGGACCAATTCGACAATTTGGAAGAATTTAAGGACTAAAGTGAAAATTTATTTTCATGGAAGCATTGTGCTGGAATAAATGTTAGAATGAGTTATAAATCATTCTTTGAGTAAATGTTGGAAGAAATACAAAGTATTGAGGATGAAATGACTTATGTCATGAAACTAATATTTGGAAAATATTAGGGTGTTTATAGGAAAATTATTCCTATATTGTTTATGTGTTAGTAAGATACTAACATATAATTTGGAATGTACTTATGGTATTTTTAATACACTTGTAGACTGTGAACAAAATCGAGATCGAATTAGCGATCGAGGAAAGGAACGGGACCAAAGTTGAACTTAGTGAGGCTAGTTGGATATTGACAAAGTATAAAGTGTCAAGGTGAGTGCATTATATGCATGGAAAAAATATTATGTTCAATTTGAAAGACTTTTGATAAGTCTGTCATAATTACATGCTTGATGATAATATTAATCTTGATATTTGACATGGTAGAAATTGTCAAAGGTAGAAGAGTTACATGCATTGATCACAGGTAATTTAATTTTAATATGTTTATGTTATATTTAGGGTATGAACTGCCTAGTATTTAATTATATTGCCATGGATGAATCGAATATGGAATCGAAAAGTATGCCCAAATAAGTAATTGAGTTATAGAGTATAGTTGGCATGCCATAGAGTCCAGCGGTTTAGCACTTCGGTGCGGTTTATTAACACTTAGGTGTGTTTTCCTAGCACTTATGTGTGGTCTCTTAGCACTTAGGTGCGGTTTATTAGCACTTCAGTGCAGTTTTGACTCGTGTACTCAAGTCCTCAAGTTATTTTGGGCTATAATTTATTTAAAAAAATAAATAAATGGCAATAAATGGTTAATAATTAGAGAGTGGGTGAACTCTCGGATAATAGTAAAGGAAATTAATAGGATTTATGAATCCAGAATATATTATGTTAATATTTGATTAACATAAGGAACATAAATGAATAATGATCAAATTGCATGTTTATTTTATTATTATTATTATAATTCAAGCATGTTGATTTATGTTAAAAAATTATAAAGCATCACTAAGTATATACTTAGCATATGATGGTTTTTACGTGTAGGTTGAAATCCCGGACAGGAGTAAGGAGTATCAGCATCATCATCCAAAGGGATAATAGTCGTATAGGTAACTTACATCTTTGATGTATTTTGATTATCTCTAGTTGGCATGTATAAAATAATAGTAGCTCGCTTTAACTAGTCTAGATATGGTTTGTAATATTAATATCTAGATAAGTGGTCACTTTATAATGTGGATTATATTAGTTTAAAGAAATTACTAATAATGGAAATCGGGTAAAGTTATAAATTTGATTTTTAGAGTAATCAAGATCATTTTTAATTTAGGCAGTTTGTAGGTAGTTTTCTTAATTAAAATGTGTAGTTATAAACTGCTAAGTTGCTGCCTGAAAACAGAAGCTATTTGATGGGTTAAAAATTAGTAATTAGTTTTACGCGATAAATTGAAATTTTTAAAAATTGTTGTTTTGATTAAATTGAGTAGTATAAAATACGGTTAAATATTAGGTGACATTCCTTATTAGTATTAAGAATTAAATACTGGTAAGAGTGTTACAACAACTTAATTTTAAATTATAAAAACAATCCCAAAAGAAACATATATTTCGAATGTCATTTGAATATTTTTATCCATTTTAATTTATAATTCAATATTACCCTTTTTCTCATATTTTTACCCAGATTTTTAAGGGAAAATTAATTATTTAATAATAAATATATTTAAATTAAATTATAATTAAATAAAATAAAATAATTTATTGAAAGTTAAAAAGTCTATTGGAAGAAAGTGAGAAAATGAAGGTAGTTCAAATTTGGAATAAAAATAATTAATTAAAAGTTGTTTGGGAAGTTTTAAAGGAGAAAAATTAAGAAAGTAAAAATTATATTGAAATCTAAAAGAATCTATTGATTTAATGTTTGAATCAATGGTATATTTTCTTGTGAGAGCTTACAAATTTGATCCTTATTTTTAATCTAAAGTTAAATTTATTTTCTAAATCCACTTTAATAAAATCATTTATAAACTTTTAGAAAAATTCTAAAAAAAATTCGGTACTCGGTTTTTAACTTGTATTTTTATTTAATTAAAATATTCGGGAAAAAAATGTAATCAAAACTTGATTTTCAAAGTTCTATATATATATATATATTAAATCGCATAAAATCTTATTTTAGAATTCGAATCACCTATCCAATTTTACGAATGTGACAAAATCACATAAACTGAGTTAAGATACACTCCAAAATGACCTCAAACTCAACTCAAGAGCCTTCAAACATATCCTAAACACAAAATGAGTCGTTAGTACCTTAAATGAGCTTTAAAAACACAAGTGCATCCTACACCATTACAAGTAGAGGTGTGCAAAAAAAATCCGATCCGTTTATCTGTTGATCCGATCTGAAATTTCGGATATTTGATTAGTTTTTTATTTTTCGAATAATTCGAATCAGATATTTGAAAATTTCAGATCGGATACGGATATCCGAAAATTCAATTTTTTATAGATATAAATCTTGCTATATTCAATATTTTTACTTGTTATATATGAAAAATTGAAAATTTTATGGATAAAAATTTGTTATATTCAATAATTTGTTGATTGTTATATTCGAAAACCTAAAATTTTCATGGATAGGACCGCCAAATTTTAAAAAATAATTAAATTAATTCATAAATTCGGATACTCGGATATCCGAATATCCGATCTGAAATTTTGGATATCCGAAAATTGGGTATCCGATTTTTTCGAATCGGATACGGATCGCTAACTTACCTATCCAAAAATTTTGGATATCTAAAATTTCGGATCGGGTATCCGAAATGCACACCCCTAATTACAAGGGAAACTTTGTTAAATTAACATATATTGATTTTGATATAACAAAGGTTTTATATTCAAAACTTTTTAAATAAATTTTCAAAGTATTGAAATAACTCACAAATATTAAGTTAAAAAGAGTTAACTGTTCAAATGACATATTTTAAAGATCCAAATTCATCCAAGTCATTTGAAATTGTTTCAAAATGAGTTTACAAGTTTAAACACACTCAAAAAGCTATTTTGGCCTTTGCGTACCGATACGGCCGTATAGGCGTACCGATATAACTTTGTTTTTATTTTGGCAGTAAGCTCTTTCAATACCGGTACGGCTTCAGCTCTGGTACTAATTCAACTCAATAATGGTACGATACTTTCGAGTATCGCTAAGATATGTTTTAAAATTTTCTAGTGAGCTATTTCACTAGAGGTACGGCTATCAATACCGACACAACATTCCATGTACTAATACGCTCAGTTCGTGTACCGATACGCCCTGTATTACAAAACAACTATTTCTATTTTGAACAGGTACTGGTACGCTATGTTTAAAAATTTTCCAGTGCTTAATTATTGCAAACACTTACCTAACGAGTTTTCTTAAGTTTCCTTATTTGTTTTATCTTTGGGAAAGAGTCTCACAGGATTTTGGGGTATAAATCTTTGTAAGTGTTGTGAGGTTACTCCTTGTCCTCAAAGGAAAGACAAATTGAGCGAATTTGTGAAATCCTTAGTACAGTAGCTAAGGTAGTGGATGTAGAGTCCATCAAAGGAGTTGAACCACTCTAAATCTCTTTTGCACATTTATTCCTTGCACCTTCCTTTCAAATATTTTTAAATTTCCAATTAACCCCTTCTTGGCCAATTTTGATTGTTTGATCAACTCAACAATTGGTATTAGAGCGAGGCTCAATTGAAGGTCTTACAACCAAATGAGAAGATCCTTGAAGAGTTGAATCGTCATCAAAGTTATCCAAGACCTCCACATCAAATTTTGAGTCTTGGAGTGACTCTCAACCTACCAACAAGGCTCCATTCTTCAACGGAGCTAATTATGCATATTGGAAGAATAGAATGAAGCTATTCATCCTAGCTTTTGATCTTGGTGCTTGTAAGAGCATCATGGAAGTCTACACTACTCTGACCACCAAGATGAGGACTTGGAACGATGATCAAAACAAGATGTTCCAAAAAAATGCCAAAGCGATGCGCACATTGTTTTGTGCACTTGGTCTGGACAAATACGTATCGTGCTCCAACACCCAAAAGATTTGGGATAAACTTGAAGTTACTCACAAGGGAACAAATGAAGTCAAGGAGACTATGATTGGCCTCATCAATCTAAGCTACGAAAACTTTAAGATGGATCTCGATGAAGACATAAAGTCCATGTTCGATCGATTCTCCATTATTGTCAATGGATTGAAAAGCTATGGAGAAGTGATTTCAAAAGAGAAATGTAACACCCCTGTTTTTGGCCTAGGAGGTTCCTAAGTGGTTTAGACGGCCTGCTGGATTGAATTAGAGGATTCGAGTCAGTTTCAGGATTTAATTCGAGATAAATATTTTTGAATGAGATAAAAATATAGAAAAATAATCTAAAATCATTATTTAATCTAGAAATGATTTTGGTAAATTCAATTTCACAAAAAGGGGTCTCGAAATTGGACATTTTGGTTAGTGACCAAAATGTAAAGTTTTAAAACTATTTTTGGTGATTGTTTTGTAAAAGGGTCAAAACTTTAAATCTTTAAGGAGCTATTTACCTAAAGTCTAATATCAGACCTTTTTCCTAAGTAACTTTTCATCAAAAGCTTTCTCTCAAATTCTCTCCAGCCAAACACTTTTCCCACTTCAATTTTCCCAGGTAAACTCATGATTTCAACATTCTTTTTGTTTCAAGTTAATCTTTAATGGTTTTCTAATAAAACCTATTTGATTTTATTTTGTTTTCTCAAGAAAATCCATTCAATTAAGGGGAAAGGCAGCCATTAGAGGTGAGGTTTTCGTTCTTATCCTCTAATATAAGGTTATTTATTGAAATTCCCAAGTTATTGATCCTTTACATGTGATTTCTAACTTTATCTGATGATTTAATTATGGAAAATTGGTTTAATCAAGAGTTAATTGATTAGATTGGTGGATTTTCGTATAGGCTCTATTTTGTTGAGTTATTGATTGATTATAATCTTGATTTTGATGTTAAATAATGTAAATAAGTGGGTTTTAACATTGGAATCCCGAAACTATGTGAATCTCTAATTTTCTAGGTTATTAGTTATGAGTTTTTGAGGAGTTATGGAGGCTTATTGAATGCTGGAGGTATAAGGATGTTATTACTGTGTTTTTAGATGTTAATTGATGATAATTGTTAAGTTAAAATATTAGATTGAGGCTAGGTTAAAATTGGAAGATGTTTGATGTTGTTTCTGTTATTGTGGAGTGGAAATGAGTAGTGGATGTTGAGGATTTATGTTGTTATGTTGTTGAATGCATTTTGATGCATTGAATTCTCTGTTTTGTGTGGATAAAATAGAAGAAGTTCGTCCTCAAGCGTGGATGATCGTTTCATAAACTTTAAAGGCATGGTTACCGTATCGGCAATCGAGGCTTTGAGTGTCGGTGAGTGAGAACGTAGTTTACAGCTTTTCAAAGGTTTGAAAGTTGTGTTTGGGAGTTTAGATCAATCTTGAAACGCTAGTCTAAGCTCAAAAGTAAGTAAAGGATGAATTCTCTCTTGAACTCGGTTTGCCAAATAGATTTTATGCACTTGTTTTAATAGATAGATTACTCACTATTTATGCATGATTTGAGCATGGTTTAATGATGGGAAATGGTTATGAAATGATGTTGATGCATTTGGAAGTAATGCATGATTTGTTAATGTTTTTGAACATTGGTAATGCTTGGTTGAAAGCATTGAGAAAATGGTTTTAATTGATGTATATAAAAACAGTGAGTTGATGTTAATGAGATGGATTATATTGGCAAGTGATGGTTTGAAAATGTTATCGGATATAATTGGCCGGCCATAGGATTTAAAGTGCACTATAATAAGTCGCCCACGGTTTGTAGAGGTGATGTGTTGCATATACTCCATGCCATGGGATCACTTGGGAAATCTGTGTATCCGATGTGGTTTGACGAAAGAAATGAGATAGAGAAAAGAATCAATTGTAAGCCAATATAATGAATTAATGTATCATGTTAATAGATTGTTTTATAATGTGATTTATACATGTGAATACTCTTTAAGCTTTGCATATGGGATGTTATGCATGGGAAGGATTAAATTGAGGGTTGCATATAGGATTATGCTGTAGAATCCATGATACATGTTGCATATGGTCTAATATGTTGTTTTAGAAATGTTAAGTGCATGGTTTTGACAAGGCATGATGTTGAAATGACGATCTAAAAGTGTTTTGGAAAATGGTTAACAAAAGAATGGTTAAACGATTTATAATGCATTGATGGTTGTTGGTCTTGAGCATTCCTCACTAAGCCTATTGTGTTTACGCTCTCTTTTCCATCATTGTAGAGAATTAAAGGTTGCGGAAAACAAGGAAAGAATTTCAAGAACTTGTTTTCAAAGTATGGTTTGAAACGTTTAATAGTAGTAATAAGGGCAATGTGTCAAATGTTGTTTTGGGATGGTTTTTGGTGAACTCCCTGTTGGTGCAAGTTGTAATAGTTGGTTTGAACTTGTAAGTGGTTTAAGGTGCTTGAGATGTGGTTGGATTTGTATTTTGGATGTTGACTAGGGAAAATGCCTATAGACTTTGTGTATGATTGTGCTAGACTTGCTAGGCTTGCTTAAGATGCTAGTATGTTGATGATAAAGCTTGTTTATGGTGTTATATGTTGATTAGAAATGTGTTAAGGTTGTTTAGAGTGAGCCAAAGTGTCATAAGTTGGACCTAGAGGTCATTACAGGCCTTTGCATATCGTGTATCGGTAACTCTACTGTCGGTACACGGGTACGTGTATCAGAACGATCCCTTAGAATTTAACAAGCCGTATCGATACGAATGGTACCGTATCAATACAGGCTCTAGCTAATGGAATTCTGAGTTTTGAAATAACAAAGGGGGGATGATACGGGGTCAATGTCGTATCGTTACAAGTGGGTCAACACACTATACCGATACGGTTATACGTGTATCGGTACGGGTAGCCATTTTGTTAGTTAAGCTGCATCGGTACGGGCTTGCCTGTATCGGTACGCTATGTTGATTTTTGTGTATTCTTGTTTGCTTATGTAACCCCCTCGACTCGGCCTAGTCGTAAGACCAAACCAAGCGAGTTACATTAGGTTTACTAAAGTAAACTGTGAAGATGAAACCCGAAACACGCCCATTTTTTTTCTTTTACCTTTTCTAGATAACCAATTATTATCCTACATGTACATACTGATCACAGATAAAAACTCAACTTAATCGGGCATCGAATTGACATCCAATTGAACACAATTGCAATTTAGGGACCAAATTGTGATTTTAGAAAACTACAGAGACCTAGCTCATTTTAAGTTACCAACCCTTAATTAAGCAGGTTTCATGCCTACATGTCAAAAATCAGCTCAAAAAGGTCATTCATACTCATTCAATTGCATCCACAACATTTAGGGACTAAAACGTATGAAACTTGAACTTCAGAATATTCCAAATAACTAATCTAACTGACATCGTATCAGTACAGGCAAGGGGTGTATCGATACGCCTTCATTAATTCATACTCCAAAATTCTAGTAGCTTAAACTCGTTCTGGTACTCCCACGCATATCGAAATGCCTTTCATAAAACCACTATGTCGTATCAAAACATCTCCTCGCGTACCGAAACGCTAGCCAAATTTGCCTAAACCCGTACTGAAATGCTTGCCGCAAACCGGTATGCTAAAATGAAATGGCTTACTCGTACCAAAATAGGGACACCCGTATCGGTACGCCTGGGCCTCTGATGTCCACTTTTGCTGGTTTAACATGCTTTCGAACATACCAAAACACCATAATATGCTTCTAGAATACATCCAACATATTCAAGGGTCAAACAACATCAAAACAACCCAGTTCCAACATCAATTCATGGCAACATGCTTCAAATGTAAATCTAGATGCATGCTTCCTAAAAACCAAAGCAAGCAAAACATGAAATCTCAAACCATCACCACAACCAATCCAAAATGGCCTTTTACAACCTAAGAGCACCAAAACAAACTTGCTCAAACATGGAGTTTATCAAAACACCTCCCAAAACAACAACGGAATCCCCATTGCCCTTATTACTTATAGTCTAGTTCAAATACAAACTTTTGATACCAAATCTTTTTGTGATCCCTTACTTCCTACTGCCTTCCGAGCCTTTAACTATCTGCATTGATGGACAAAGAGAGCGTAAGCACACTAGGCTTAGTGAGTAGTGCTCAAAGGCAACACACCATCAATGCATTAAAACTATTTCTTTACAACACATTGAAATCCCATTTCAATCATCTTTTAAACAACATTTAAAGCATTATCATGCCTTGAAAACCATGCACTTAATATCTTTAAAAACCAACATATTAAACCATATGCAACATGTATCATTAACCAACAGCAAATCCCATTGCTAAACCTCAATTTAAGCCTTCCCATGCATAACAACCATATGCAAAGCTTAAAGAGTAAACATGTATAAATCACATTATATAACATAAACCTTTCAATGATACATTAACAATTATATTGTCTTTCAAGTGATCATAACCAAGTTTTTTTTTATCAAAATAGTTCATCGTATACACAGATTCAACAAGTGTCCTCACAATATTTCAAGCCATCTCAACCAGAATAGCGATACAATCACAATCGCAGAAACATTACCAACGGAGTAAAACTTACAACTCACGGGGACACCAACCCCAATCATCGGTTAGACGCTTAATCCACTAACAGGAGTTTACGGTATCATATAACCTCTCGAACGTTAGGGTACTGGATGGAGTTTTCGGTACACCAAATCAAAACCCCTAAACATCCAAGGCGACTTATTATAAAGCACTATCAATCCTATGGCCGGCCAACTATATCCGATAACAATTTTTAAAACCACATCACTTGCCTATATAATTCACCATTTACCTTACTGTTTTTACAAGCATTAAACCAAACCATTTTCCAAGTAACAACACATGCTTAAAACTCAAGTATAAACCATATACTTACATGGATCACTTACAACATGCATCCATCATCATTTCATGATCAAAAATAGTACCTCACATACTTTAAAACACGCTTAAATAGTTGATACAATGTAAATCAAAACAAGTGAATAAAATCATTTCATAATAGAATGACCGAGAGAGAAAACCACGTCATACTTATTTCCTAGTTTAAACCAGTGTTTCAAACTCAATTTAAACTCCCACAAACCACCTTTAAATCATTTCAAAGCTGAAATCCACGTTCTCACTCACTGATACGCGAAACCTCAATTCGCCGATGCAAAATCAAGCGTCTGAAGCCTCCAAAGCTTCACCGATCGCTTCCAGATCAACCTAACCTGTTTTAACCACATTAAAAAAGAGGATTAATGCATCTCAATGCATTCAAAACACTGCAACAACAATTCCTTGCAAAACCTCACAATCCTTTCACAATTACCAAACCATAACAACCGAAATCATCATCTAACTCTTTCCAAACTCAACCAACCACAATCTATCAATCTAACATTTCAATCAACATCTAATAACATCTAAAAACAAGATTAATTAATCCATATACTTCCAGCAACTAAGCAGCCACCACAGCTCCACAAAAACACAAATCTAACAACCTTATAATCAAGGATTCAAGGAGTTTCGGGATTCCAATGTTAAAAACAATCATACAAAATATGTTTAAAATCAATCTTCAACACTGGAAAACAGATCCAATACGAGTCTTCCATAATTTTACCAATTAAACCCAATTAAATCAGTTAATCATTGTAAAAACATAAAATCATATTATAAATCATAAATCAATGATCAAATACTTAGGAATATCAATAAAGAACCATCAATAGAAGAGAAGAATGAACCTTACCTCTATTGTGTGGTTTCTCCTTCAATTGGTTGATTAAAGCTAGAAAAATACAAGATTTCAATGAGGTTTTTGTAAATCAAAGGTAAAGAAGCAATTACAAATCAAGAATCCAAGTAAAAAGATCTCTCACCTCTGGATTTTGATGAAAACAAGAGTGTTTGGCAGAAAAAAAAGTGGAGAGAAAAGTTTACATTAAATTTCTTTAAAACCAATAACTAACTTTTATTATCAAAATCCCTTTTAATTACCTTTAAAAACACATGTTAAAAAGTCTTACTTGAAGGGAGAAACCACCAGCAAAACTTGGTAAAGTAGCTCCTTAAGGATTCTAAGAATTTGATCCTTTACAATTTAGTCACCTTTAAAAATAGTTTTCAAAAATTACATTTTAGTCACTAACCAAAATATCACCCTTCCAAATCCCACTTTCCAAAATTGATTTCACCAATATTTTTCATATATCAAACTATGATTTTTAACCATTTTCCATATTTTTATCTTTCACAAAAATATTTACTCCCGAATCTGACTCGAATCCTTAACCCGGTCTATCGGATCGTCAAACAAGCCTCAAAACTGCTAGGCCCAAAATCGGGGTGTTACAACTCTCCCCCACTTAAGAAATTTCGTCCTCGAAATTTACCTGGAGGAAAAAATGCAGAAATTGTTCCAACATGTCTGTCTTGCGTTCCCACGTGGCTTCCTCAACTCCGCGGTGCCTCACAACACCTTAACAAGCTCAACCGTCTTGCCACGCAGAACCTTACTGCTGGTATCAAGAATCTCTACCGATTCCTTATCATAAGATAGATCTGGCCTTAACTCAATATCCTCCACCGGCATAACATGCGATGGATCCGACTGATACATCCGTAACATCGAAACATGAAACACATCATGAATCCTCTCCAACTCAGGAGGTAACCTCAAATGATAAGCAATAGGACCCACAGGCTCAACCACCTCGTATGGTCCAATAAACCTTAGGCTAAGCTTTCTTTTCTGCCCAAAACGCATCACCTTCTTCCAAGGCGACACTTTCAAAAACACTTGATCACCAACAACGTACTTCACATCCCTATGCTTCTAATCTACGTAGGATTTCTGACGTTCTGAAGCCGCTCACATACCAACTTCACCTTTTCATTGGTGTCTTTCAACACATCAGGCATCGAACGTGTTTTTCCCCAACTTCAGCCCAATACAACAGTGTACGACACTTCCTACCATACAACGCCTCGTATGGTGCCATCTATATACTAGTCTGATAAATGTTATTATAGGAAAACTCCACCAAAGGCAACTGCTTTTCCCATGTTCCGTGGAACTCAATGATTCAGCACCTCAACATATCTTCCAAGACCTGTATCACACGCTCCGACTGGCCATCTGTCTGAGGATGATAAGAAGTACTGAAATTTAGCCGAGTTCCCAGAGCATGATGCAAACACACCTAAAACCTTGCTGTAAGATACGAATCTCTATCCGAAACTATGGACTTGGGCACCCCGTGCAAATGCACAATCTCATTAATGTACATATCGGCCAACCTATCCAAGGTATGCGTCGTATACACTGGCACAAAATGCGCACACTTCATAAACTGATCTACAATCACCCAAATGGAATCCTTTATGGTCAGTGTCAAAGGCAAACCAGACACAAAATCCATGGTGATTCTTTCCCATTTCCATTCTGATATCCTCAACGGTTGCAACAACCCGGAAGGAAACTGATGCTCAGCTTTCACTCGCTGACATACCATACATCAAGCAACAAAATCAGCCACATCTTTCGTCAAGCCAACCCAATAGTACTCGTCCTTCAAACCTCTTTACATCTTAGTACTACCGAGATGCATAGCAAAAGGACTAGGACGCGCTTCGGTCATAATGGTATGCCTCAACTCCTTATCTTCGGGCACCACAACCTGACCTTTAAAACATAACACTCCATCCATGATATCCTTCACATGTGGTACCAAAATCTCATCATGCAGCTACTTCTCCTTAATCAACTGCGACAAGGACGGTTTCACTTGCAACTCAGCTAACAACCTGCCGTCGCAAGTCACACTTAATCGAGCAAACATAGCTCTCAACTCTACAGCAGCTTTCCTACTCAAAACACCAGCTACAACGTTAGCTTTACCCGGGTGATACTCAATAGACAGATCATAATCTTTAAGGAACTCCAACCATCTTCGTTGCCTAAGATTTAACTCCTTCTGCAACATCAGATACTTCAAACTCATATGATCCATGTAAACCACACACTTCTCACCGTAAAAGTAATGCCTCCAGATTTTCAAAGTAAAAACAACTGCGGCGAGCTCAAGATCATGAGTAGGGTAATTACGTTCATGCACCTTCAACTGTCTAGATGCATAGACAACCACCTTACTCTCCTGCATCAACACACAACCAAGCCCAACATAAGACACATCACTATAAACAACAAACTCTTTTCCTGATTCAAGATAAACCAAGACCGGAGCTCGCGTCAAAGCTTCCTTCAACCTTTCAAAAGCATATTGCCTAACCTCCGACCACTCAAAACGAACATTCTTTTCTAACAACTTGGTCAAAGGAGCAGCTAAACTGGAGAACCCCTCAACAAACCTACGATAATAACCAGCCAAACCAAGGAAACTCTGAACTTTTGTCACAGATTTAGGAACCTTCCAACTCATCACGGCCTCAATCTTGTGCGGATCAACACGAATCCCTTCGGCTGATACCACATGCCCAAGGAAAACAACCTCCTTAAGCCAGAACTCATACTTGCTTAACTTGGCATACAATTGATTAGCCAACAACGTCTGAAGCACAATCCGTAAAAGTCTATCATGATCCTCCTCAGTACGAGAGTACACAAGGATATCATCGATAAACATGACTACAAACTGATCTAAAAACCTATGGAACACCCGATTCATCATGTCCATAAAAGCAGCCGGTGCATTGGTCAAACCAAACGGCATCACCAAAAACTCATAATGCTCGTACCTTGTACGAAAAGCTATCTTGGGCACATCCACATCTTTCACCTTCAACTGATAGTACCCAGACCTCAAATCTATCTTAGAAAACACTGATGCACCCATAAACTGATCAAATAGGTCATTTATTCACGGCAAAGGATACTTGTTCTTTATCGTCAACTTGTTCAGTTACCGATAATCTATACACATCCACAACGTACCATCCTTCTTCTTCTTCACAAACAACACTGGTGCACCCTACGGTGAAATGCTAGGTCTAATGAAACCTTGATCAAACAACTACTGTAGTTGCATTTTCAACTCCTTCGGGGCCATGCTATATGGAGCAATAGACACTGGTGCCATATCCACAAAGATCTCAATGCCAAACACCACCTCATGATCAGGTGGCAACCCCAGCAACTCTTTCAGAAAAACACCCAAAAACTCACATATCGTGCAAATATCCTGCACCCTCAACTCCTTCTAACCATGATTCATAACATAGGCCAAGAAAGCTTGGCATCTAGAATCCAACATCCGACTCACTTTTAAAGCTGAAATAGCATTACACACAAACTAAGCGTTCTCACCAACAACCATTACCTCAAAATCATCAGACAACTTTAGGGATATTCGTTTGGTCTCAAAATCTACCACAACCCTATGCTCGGTCAACCAATCCATCCCTAGTTACACATCAAAACCATGGAATGGCAACTCCATCAAATCCACGACAACCACATATCTCTAAACCATCAGCAAACATCTACGATACAACTTCCTAACCACGACTGTCTCCCCAAGAGAACTAGTCACTCTAACACCCACATTAAGAATTTCAACAGGTATATCAAGCAACTGTGCATGCTTACTCAAGATGTATAAATGGGTAGAACCAGAATCAACCAACGAATAAAACGGCAAAGACTGTAAATTGAAAGTACCTGTAATTTCATTAGTGTCATTACGACCCTCACGGTACGCATACACCTTAGTTGGTCCACCTCTCTCAGGCTAGATAGCAACGGTATGAGCCACAGTCCTCTACCCACCATCTCTGCGTTGAAACGGGCCACGACCACAACCACAGCCTCTTTGTGGAGCAACAACAAGCGCAACACCCAGTCCCCCTATGGCTAACAAAGGACAATCACGTCTTAGATGGTCGCCAGATCCATAACTCCAACAAGCATTGGCCACAATAACCGTAGGTTTCTGACCCTCTCTAGCCAAATGTGGGCAATCTCGCCTCAAATGATCACACGATCCATAAGCCCAATAGGTATTATGCGGAGCCCTAACCTGGGTACCATGACTCTGCGCTCCACGCCTAACAACACCTCCACCACGCCTCGGCTCAAGGCGATACCTCATATCACGGTGTCTCTGGGCCTAACCACTGCCAAAACTGGATTAAACCACTCTCTTACCAGAGCTAAAGCCTCGTGACCCAGAAGCTAAACCAAGGTTCTTCTCAATGTCCTTGGCTCGCGTAACCAGCACATCAAAATCGGTATATTCAGCAGCAAGCATGTATGTCTTAACCTCATGCATAAGCCTGTAGTGGAAATGATCACAACGCTGACGCTCGTTAGGGACTAACTCAGGTGAATACCGACTCAGCCTCAGAAACTGCACCTCATACTCAGAAACAGACATACAGCCCTGCACAAGAGCCATAAACTCTCTCTTCTTCTCGTCTTGATACCGGACTCTCAGGTACTTCTTCTGAAATGCACCACAAAAGAATTCCCAGGTTACATCTTCGGTTACTATCCCGGATATCATGGTAGTCCACCATGTATAAGCATCTCCATGCAACAGGGACACAACACATCCCAACTTACGGGCATCAGAACAACCCATCTGGCCCAGTATCCTCTCTGTACTGGCCAACCAATCCTCAGAAGCCTCTGGTGCTAAACCATGAAACTCAACTCTACCCAGACTAGGAAGACGCTCTAACGGCAAACCTGTCTGCCCAACCACTGGTGTCGGTACATGAACACCCGTAACTGCTGCCAGGAATACACCAGTCATGGCCTGAATTAGAGGCATCATGTCACCGAACCCTGGCCCAGTTGGCACATGTGGTACTTGCTCTACATTTGCAGGTGGATTAGGTGGGGGTGGTGGCAACCCCTCAAGAGGTACAACATCCCACTCATTTTCCTGCCCAACGCAGTAGCAATCCTACCAGATAGCAACTCTCTCCTCGGTCCCATCGATCTAAAAATATATCTAAGGCATGATAATCATTCAAAAACAAAAATAGTTAAGCCAGAATCAAGCAAGGATCCAATACTTCCATTTCAAAGTCATAACATTTCAGACTATAATAATAAGGCAATAGGTTTCCCAAATTCCCCCAACATGGCATAAAGCAATCACCGTGCATATTACAATCACCATGCATAAAAAACAATGGATTACAAATCACAACAACATTACAACAATCAAACCAACTCCCAATTATCGCTAACCTATCTCTGATACCACCAAATGTAACCCCCTCAACCCAGCCTAGTCACAAGACCGAACCGAATGAGCTACATTAGGTTTATCGAAATAAACCGTGAAGATGAAACCTGAAACACGTCTATTTTTTTACTGTCTAAATGAGCAATTATTATCCTACATGTACATACTGATCACAGGTGAAAACTCAACTCAACTAGGCATCGAATTGACATCCAATTGAACACAATTGCAATTTAGGGACCAACTTGAAATTTTAGAAAACTAAAGGAACATAGCTCATTTTTATGTTACCAACCATTAATTAAGCAGGTTTCATGCTTACATGTCAAAAATCAGCTCAAAAAGGTCATTCATACTCATTTAATTGCATCCACAACATTCAGGGACTAAAACGTAAGAAACTAGAACTTCAGAATATTCCAAATAACTAATTTAACTGACACCATATTGGTACATACAAGGTATGTATCAATACGCCTTCATTAATTCATACTCCAAAATTCTAGTAGCTTAAACTCGTTCTGGTACACCCACGCATATCGAAATGCCTTTCATAAAACCACTATGTCGTATCGAAACATCTCCTCGTGTACCAAAACGCTAGCAAAATTTGTCTAAACCCGTACTGAAATGCTTGGCCGCATACCGGTATGGTAAAATGAAATGGCTTACTCGTACGAAAATAGGGACACCCGTATCGGTACGCCTGGGCCTCTAATGTCCACTTTTGCTGGTTTAACATGCTTTCGAACATACCAAAACACCATAATATGCTTCTAGCATACATCCAACATATTCAAGGGTCAAACAACATCAAAACAATTCAGTTCCAACATCAATTCATGGCAACATGCTTCAAATGTAAATCTAGATGCATGCTTCCTAAAAACCAAAGCAAGAAAAACATGAAATCTCAAACCATCACCACAACCAATCCAAAATGGCCTTTTACAGCCTAAGAGCACCAAAACAAACTTGCTCAAACAGGGAGTTTAGCAAAACACCTCCCAAAACAGCAACGGAATCTCATTGCCCTTATTACTTATAGTCTAGTCCAAATACAAACTTTTGATACCAAGTCTTTTTGTGATCCCTTACTTCCTGCTGCCTTCCGAGACTTTAACTATATGCATTGATGGACAAAGAGAGCGTAAGCATACTAGGCTTAGTGAGTAGTGCTCAAAAGCAACACACCATCAATGCATTAAAACTATTTCTTTACAACACATTGAAATCCCATTTCAATCATCTTTTAAACAACATTTAAAGCATTATCATGCCTTGAAAACCATGTAGTTAACATCTTTAAAAACCAACATATTAAACCATATGCAACCTGTATCATTAACAAACATCAAATCCCATTGCTAAACCTCAATTTAAGCCTTCCCATGCATAACAACCATATGCAAAGCTTATAGAGTAAACATGTAGAAATCACATTATACAACATAAACCTTTCAATGATACATTAACAATTATATTGGCTTACAAGTGATCATAACCAAGTTCCTTTATCAAAATAGTTCATCGGATACACGAATTCAACAAGTGTCATCACAACACTTCAAGCCATCTCAACTGGAATATCGATACAATCACAATCGCGGTACATTACCAACCGAGTACAATTTACAACTCATGGGGACACCAACCCTAATCATCGACTAGATGCTTAATCCACTAATAGAAGTTTACGGTACCATATAACCCCCTGTTAGGGTACTTGGATGGATTTTTCGGTACACCAAATCAAAACCCCTCAACATCCAAGGCGACTTATTATAGTGCACTATCAATCTTATGGCCGGCCAACTATATCTGATAACAATTTTTAAAACCATATCACTTGCCAATATAATTCACCATTTACCATTTACCTTATTTTTTACAAGCATTAAACCAAACCATTTTCCAAGCAACAACACATGCTTAAAACTCAAGTATGATCCATATACTTACATGTATCACTTACCACGTTCATCCATCATCATTTCATGCTCAAAAACAGTATCTCGTATACTTTAAAACATGCTTAAACATTAGGTACAATGTAAATCAAAACAAGTGTATAAAACCATTTCATAATAGCATGACCGAGAGAGAAAACCACATCATACTTACTTCCGAGTTTAAAACAGCATTTCAAGCTTAGTTTGAACTCCCATAAATTGCCTTTAAATCATTTCAAAGCTGAAATCCACGTTCTCACTCACCGATACGCAAAACCTCAATTCGTCGACGCGAAATCAAGCGTCCAAAGCCTCTAAAGCTTCACTAATCGCTTCCGGATTGACCTCCCCTATTTTAACCATATTACAACAAACGATTAATGCATCTCAATGCATTTGAAACACTGCAACAACAATTCCTTGCAAAACCTCACAATCCTTTCACAATTATGCAACCACAACAACTGAAATCATCATCTAACTCTTTCCAGACACAACCCAGCCACAAGCTATCAATCTAACATTTAATAACATCTAAAAACAAGATTAATTCATCCATATACTTCCAGCAACTAAACAGCCACCACAACTCCACAAAAACACAAATCTAACAACCTAATAATCAAGGATTCAAGGAGTTTCGGGATTCCAATGTTAAAAACAACTTATCGACATTATAAATCATCAAAAATATGTTTAAAATCAATCCTCAACACTAGAAAAAAGATCCAATACTAATATTCCATAATTTTACCTAATTAAATCAATTAATCATTGTAAAAACATAAAATCAGATTATAAATCATAATTCAATGATCAAATACTTGGGAATATCAATAAAGAACCAACAATAGAGGAGAAGAACGAACATTACCTCTATTGTGTGATTTATCCCTCAATTGGTTGATTAAAGCTAGAAAAACACAAGATTTCAATGAGGTTTTGTAAATCAAAGGTAAAAAAGAAACTACAAATCAAGAATCCAAGTAAAAAGATCTCTCGCCTCTGGATTTTGATGAAAACAAGAGTGTTTGACAGAAAAAAGTGGAGAGAAAAGTTGAGAGAAAATTTTATGTCAATTTTCTTTAAAACCAATAACTAACTTTTATTATCAAAATCCTTTTTAATTACCTTTAAAAACACATGTTAAAAAGTCTTAACTGAAGGGAGAAACCATCAGCAACAACTTGGTAAAATAGCTCCTTAAGGATTTTAAGAATTTGATCCTTTAGAATTTAGTCACCTTTAAAAACTATTTTCAAAAATTACATTTTAGTCACTAACCAAAATGTCATCCTTCCAAATCCCATTTTCCAAAATTTATTTCACCAATATTTGTCATATATTAAAATATAATTTTTAAACATTTTTTCATATTTTTACCTTTCACAAAAATATTTACTCCCGAATCTAACTCGAATTCTTAACCCGGTCCACCAGACCGTCTAACAAGCCTCAAAACTGCTAGGCCCAAAATCAGGGCGTTACAGCTGAGGTTTGGAAATCTTGCATTTTAATCCCTAATTGTTATGAATGCAATTGAATGAGTTTAAATGACCATTTTAAGATGGAATTTAATACGCTAGCATGAAAATGGATTAATTAAGGTTGGGTAATCTTAACCATGTTAAAGACCCTATAATTTGCAAAAATTACATTTTGGTCCCTGATGTGAAATGTTGAGCAAATGAACCCTATTTCTCAATCTAAATTTAATGTGACATTTCTGCTGAAGTATGTACACTTAGGATAAAAATAATATGCGTCTAGACAAGATAAAAAGAAGAAAAAAAAGACCGGTTAGGTTTTAGTTCAGGTTTGCTTCGATAAACCTAATGTGATCCTTTTAGTTCGGTTTTAGCTAGGTTGGGCTAAGGGGGTTACATTTGGTAGTATCAGAGCCAGGTTTATGAAAAATTGGGATGCTAATGGTAATTTATCAATGTTGTTTGCTATGCACTGTGATTGTTTATATGTACGGTGTTTGAAATATGCCATGTTGGAGTATTTTTGGGAACACATTGCCTTATTACTACAATTATGAAATGATTTTAGTTTGAAGTAGAAGTCTTGGATCCTTGCTTGAAGATGGCTTGATTGTTTTTGTTTTAGTGTAATTATCACGCCTTAGATATGTTTTTATACGATTCCACCAAGGAGAGAATTGCGATCTAGCGAAAATGTTGTTGTCGGAGGGTAAGGAGTGGAGGGCGAGATTGTACATCCCGAGGGATTGCCACCTCCTCTGCCTAATCCACCTGAGGGAGTGGAACAAGTACCACCTGGTCATAATTTGGTGATATGACGCCTTTGGTTCAAATGATGACAAGAGCGTTCTAGGCCGCGATGGCTTGAGTTCATGTATCTACATTGGCATCTGCTACTACTGTTAATCTAGGGTTGTCATTGGAGCGTTTACGCAGTCTTGGAGGAGTTGAGTTTAGAAGGTTAGCCCCTGAGGCATCCAATGGGTGGTTTGCTAGTGTGATAAACATAAGTTGGGATGTAATGTGTCCGTGTTGTAGGGTGATGCAAATAGTTGGTGGACCACTGTGATCATGGGCATAGAACCCGATGATGTGACATGGAAATTCTTTTAGGCTACCTTTAGAAAGAAGTATTTGGGAGTTAGATACTTGGATAAAAAGAAACATAAGTTTATGGCCTTGGTTCAGGGATGTATGACAATATTTGAGTATGAGGTGTAGTTTTTGAGGCTCAATCAATATGCGGCTGAGTTAGTGCCGGATGAGAGGCATCATTATGATAGATTTTGATATGGGATGGAGCAGGATGTTAAGACCTATATGTTATCCACTGATAATATGGATTTTGACGTATTGGTTACACGAGTGAAGGATATAGAGTAGAGTTTGGGCTTATCTTTTCATACAAGAGGTTCTGGCTCCAGAAAGAGAGCAGTGAATTTTGGTCTTGGTGGTGGCTGGTATAAGAGGCACCGTGATCAAAAGCATCATCCTGAGTTGAGCTATGGTGATAATCAAGCTGGGAAATGATAGCCATCTGAGTGTGTACAGTGTGGGAAGTGGCACTCAGAGGTCTGTTAGAGATCATCAAAAGTCTATTAGGGTTGTGGATCGAGAGATCATGTTAGACTTGATTGCCCGCAGATAGGACGAGTAGGTCTGGCTCCTACGCCTATTGTGGATAATTCTTGTTAGAGTTGTGGGTCTGGGGATCACATGAGACATGATTTTTCGATGTTAGCTAGAGGTGTACGGGATCCTACACCTGCTATAGAACAACCGAGAGGCTATGGGCGCGATCGAGATAACTTCTAGAGGAAAAAAGAAGGGTAGAAGACTGTAGCACAAATAGTGGCAGTTCGACCCGAGGATGGAGGGCCGGCTAGGATCTATACCCATCGCGAGAGGAGGAATAACACAGATGTGATAGCAGGTACTTTTACCTTGCAGTCTATGTCACTACTTTCTTTAGTAGATTATGGTTTTACGCATTCATATGTTTTGTATGAGCATGCACATTTGCTTGGTATACCAGTAGAAATGTTAGATGTGGGTATGCAAGTAAAAAGTTCTTTTGGAGAGACATTTGTTACAAGGAAGTTGAATAGGAGATGTCCTTTGATGATTCAAGGTCACGTGTTTGCGGTTGAATTGATAGAGTTGTCGTTTCATGGTTTTAACGTGATCTTAGGTATGGATTGGTTGTCTGAGCATCAGGTTGTGGTTGATTTTGAGACAAAGTGAGTTTCGTTGAGACTTGTTGATGATTATAAAGTTATGGTTGTGGGTGAGAATGTTAAGTTCTTGTCCAATATATTTTCGGCCTTGGATGCACAGAAGTTGTTGGAATGGGGGTGCCAAGCATATCTAGCTTATGTTATGAACTTGAATATATTGGAAGTGCGGACGAAAGATATTTGTACTATTTGTGATTATCCAGGGGTGTTTCTAGAGGAGTTGCCTGGATTACCACCAAATAGAGAGGTTGAGTTTTGTAATGAGATGTATGCTGATACGACTCCGGTGTCGATTGCACCGTATTGAATGGCACCAAAGGAGTTGAAAGAGTTAAAGATGCAACTTTAGGAGTTGTTGGATCGTGGTTTTATCCGGCCTAGTGTTTCACCGTAGGGAGCACTGGTGTTGTTTATGAAAAAGAATGATGGCACCTTGAGGATGTGTGTTGACTATCAGCAACTGAATAAGTTGACGATTAAGAAAAAGTATCCCTTGCCGTGAATTAATGATTTTTTAATCAATTTCGAGGTGCTACGGTGTTTTCCAAGATCGATTTGAGATCTGGGTATTATCAGTTAAAGGTTAAGGATAAAGATGCGTTGAAGATTGCTTTTTGTACGAGGTATAACCATTATGAGTTCTTGGTGATATCGTTTGGGTTAACAAATGCGCCTACAACATTCATGGATATGATGAATCGGATGTTCCATAAATTATTGGATCAATTCGTAGTAGTGTTCATTCATGATATTCTTGTGTACTCTCGTACCGAGGAGGATCATGATTGACATTTGTGGATTGTGTTGCAGACCTTGTTGGATAACCAGCTTTACGCCAAGTTGAGCAAATTTGAGTTTTGGATTAAGGAAGTGATTTTTCTTGGACATGTGGTTCCAGCTGAAGGTATCCGGGCAGATCCTAAGAAGGCTGAGGCAGTTTTGAATTGGAAGTAACCTAAGTCGGTGATATAATTTTGTAGTTCCTTAGGTTTGGCGGGTTATTATCGTTGTTTTGTAGATGGGTTTTCAAGGGTTGTTGCTCCGTTGACCAAGTTGTTGCAAAACGATGTACAGTTCGAGTGGACAGAAGTTAAAGGAAGCTCTGATGCAAGCTCCAATCTTGATTCAACCTGAGTTAGGAAAAGAGTTTGTGGTTTATAGTGATGCATCCTACGTTGGTTTGGGGTGTGTGTTGATGTAGGATGGGAAAGTTGTAACTTATGCATCAATGTAGTTGAAAGTGCAAGAGTGCAACTACCCTATGCATGATCTTAAGCTCGTTACGGTAATGTTTGCGTTGAAGATTTAGAGACGTTACCTTTATGGTGAGAAGTGTATTGTATACAAGGATCATAAGAGCTTGAAGTATTTGATGACGCAAAAGGAGTTGAATATTAGGCAACGTAGATGGTTGGAGTTGTTTAAGGATTATGATTTGTCAATTGAGTATCATCAGGGTAAAGCAAATGTTGTGGCCGATGCTTTGAGTAGAAAAGCTATTGTGGTGTTGAGGGTAATGTTTACGAGGTTAAGTGTGACCCTTGATGGGGTTTGTTGGCAGAGTTGCAATTGAAACGATCTTTATCGTAGTTGATTAAGGAAAAACAACCTTATAATAAGGCGTTGGTACCGTATATGAAGGACATCATGGATGGAAATCCTACGAATTTTCACTTTAATGAGGATGGAGTGTTGTGCTTTAAGGATCAGATAGTGGTGCCTATTGATGTGGAGTTGAGGAAAATAATTTTGACCGAGGCATTTGATAGTCCTTTTGTTATGCACCCTGGTAGTACCAAGATGTATCGAGGTTTGAAGAAAGAGTATTATTGGGCGGGTTTAAAAAGGATGTGGTGAATTTTGTTGCTAGATGTATGGTATGTCAGCGTATGAAGGCTGAACAACAGTTTCCTTCTGGGTTGTTGCAACCATTTAAAATTCTAGAATGGAAATGGGAGAGGATCACCATGGATTTTGTGTCGGGGCTACCTTTGACACTGACTAAAAAGGATTCTATTTGGGTGATTGTTGATCAGTTTACGAAGTGTGCACATTTTCTGCCAGTGCATACAACGTATACTTTGGATAGGTTGGTGAATCTTTACG